>KZ108378.1:0-28326 GCA_002116355.1 Dothistroma pini CBS 116487
AATATTCTATATAATATTTCTCTATATAGGTACTTTACTAGTTACTATATAGTATTACTTCTAATAGTACTTATTTTATAGTAGATTAGAGCTACTTTATATCTTTTCTAGGCTCTAATTACTAGTTTAGCTCTCGTAGTAGATAGATTAAAACTCGCTATATACGGATTTCTTTATACTATAGTATATATGTTAGGATAGTATATATTATCCGTAGCTGCGTCCTAAAGTAGAAAGTCGGACTTTTAGTATTAGAACTTTTGAGGCTTAGTATGCACCAACACTTACGCAACGAAAGACTCCCACACCGTGTTAGATGACTGTTCTATCGAGATGGAATGCATGGTAGTGGTGTCAGTCTTGTGGCGTTAGTTGTGGTATTAAGTCTGTCAATCGTAGCTTTTTGCCCAAGCCGGGCCACTTGTCGCAGAAACTTCGCAACTTCACATGGACTCGACTAAGGACAGACTAGCATTCATAGACTACTGCAGGCACACACAATTCGTGGAATGATTTATGGCCAATGTCTGGGCAATGGGACCTGGTTTCGCACTCGGATAGGCGACCGAAAGCGAGCCGCTCACAACGGAAAGTAGTCCTCTGGCGATCAAGGACCTGTAAAGATGGCGTTCGCGAGGATCGATGAATTCACAGCCTCGAAGACGTTCTGATGTTCATATTGAACGGACAACCTTTTTTGTTCCAAGCTCGGAGCTAGAATGTGGACTTTCTGGCACTGAGACTTGTTCTCTATGCTTTCGCAACCGCAAGATGTCATCATATCATGTATCTACCTCCTCGTTGACGTCGAAGATCGTACAGTACATCAGTCTTCATCCTCAGCATCATCAACCTCCTCAAGGTCGTCCTCTTTTGGTACAGCGCCGCCTACATTCTTCTTCGCGGCAGCAGCTGGACCACCTTTGGTAGCGGTATCTTCAGCATCTTCGTCATCATCCTCGTCGCCAGCGACTTCTTCCTCTTCATCATTGCCGTCTGCCTCGTCGTCATCGCCCTCTTCCACCTCTTCGTCATCGTCAGCGGGCTCCTTGGTTCTCCTGGCTTTCTTTGGGGCTGTGTTTCATCAGCGCGAGATCCGACGTTGCATTCGAGGCTGCTTACGTGGAGCCTCCGGTGCGACCTCGTCATCTTCGTCCTCGTCGCCCTCATCGTCGTACTCCTCTCCGTCCGACTGGTATCTGCAGCGCACACGTCAGCCATATCATCCCATGACGTAGCAATGGCTCAACGGATCGATCGAAACGATGCATTTCGACCGCGGACATCGATCGGATCGAAGGAAACCGTTCATATCTCGCCTCGCGACCAAAATGCGACCGAAGTCATGGCCTTGCGACATTGCAATGGCATGCCTCCTGAGTGACGTCAACTTACTCTTCTTCCTCATCACTTCCGTCCTCAGGCAGCTCCTGGAGCTCCTCCTCCTCGTCCTCAGCTTTTCTCTTGTTGCGTGTAGACATGGTTGCTCAGAGAAAATGTGCAATTGGTGAGATAAAAAACTGAGAGGGGAGGAAAACAGAGCAGGAGCTGACCAGGTACTCGAGGGGAGCTCGCAGCTCGGGGGACTGCGACCGCCTCGGACGCAGCTGCGAAGAAGGCGGCTGGGGAACGGCTGGTCCAGTTGGGCGGTCGAAAAGGCGTCATTGGCGGAGAAGGTTCATTAAGCGAACTAAAGATCCCTCCCTTCTGATCCACGATCACGTGCTGCTGCACATTTGGCAGTGTTCGAGCTGTAATAAGATCCTTGGTATTATTGCTGCACCTCTAAGGAGGTCTCAACAGGAGCAACAATGATATGCGGTGGCACATATCGGCCATGGCTGTCGTCTTCTCCTGCTCGTAATGTTGTGCTGTCTTGCCCTTGGTGGCCTCGGAGGAAACATCGGTTCTAGGTATATCGCTCAGAACCAGAGCGTCGCCGTGCCGAATGTGGGCGGATGGTGGTGCAGATAAAACATCTCACACAGCTTCAGCATACCACACCGTGGCGTTGCGGACGCGGCGAAGGCAGTCTTCTCGTTCGCCATCGCCTGTTGTCAGGAGCAAGTCGAAATTCTCGTGTCAATTTCGCCGACCAGATGACAAATCGGCTATTTCCGGCTCTGCAGTTCAGTTTCTGTTCGACCAGCGACAACAGACATCGCCGAGAACATCTACGAGATGATCCATGATATGAAGTGACGGGACGACGGGACAAGACCAAAGACCCGGATTCCATTGGAGGCCATCTCCATCGCCAATGTCCAAAGTTTCATCGACCTCGTTCACGTGTCGCTCACAAATCATTTGGCCATGCTATATACGTCGCATGAAGCCCAGGTACCGCTGAAGACACACGTTGTAGCCGCAAAAGATGCACATCCTCGTCATTGGTGCCAGCGGTCAGAGCCTCACATACCACGGACTTGAAGTAGAAGTCCACGTTGACCCCCTTGGGCATTGCCTTCATCGAAGAAGCTCTAAAGCGCGGTCACAGACTGACGCTTCACGTCCGCAATCTCTCCAAAATTGCCAGACGAGAGCCGGAAGAACGGCAATGTCGGCATCAACCCAGGCACTTTCGACAACGACGCCGCACTGGAGAGAGCATTGAACAGATGGTGGCTTACGGTTGGGCTGATCAAATGGTTCTTCGGTGATGTCTACACAGAGATTAGAGCCATTGGTAGAGCTGTCTTCGCTTTGCCAGTTGATAAGATCGAATGGACCTCGTTCAGGTTCGCCTGCGGGTGCAGATTAGTGGGCTTCACTGACGAAAGACAGAGTGCCGCGTTGACGAAAGGCGAAGCCTAACCATCCGCGCGGGCATGATTGGACATGATGAGGCCTGGCTGTCGTTTAGTAGAAGAAGCACAGCATTATGGCCGTTGCAAGAGCTGGATTCGGGAACAGCTTTGTGTACCCTGGATTGCTTTGAGACATGGACTGCAATCGGTGTACGCTCGATATCTCTGTATTACTGTCTCACTTTAGGCCTCCTGATATCACTATGCTCTGCCCTGTCATATACCCGGTCTTGCACAGCATTGTCACAACGTTCGCACATTCTTGCGTCGAGCCTGCTCGTCCGACGGGAATATTCTTGACATCGCCAGGCGTTCCTTTCAAGAACTCCTCGTCGGGTATCATCCCAGTGCCAGTGATCATAGCTGGCGCCACATCGTTACAGGTGATACCATTCTTCGCGAGCTTAACGGCAAGGTTCTTCGAAAGTCCCTGAACGCCAGCCTTCGAGGCTGAGTAATGGCAGCCGTTGATCGAAGTCCCGCCTGCGGCTATCGATGAAATGTAGACAATCCTGCCCCAGTTATTCTCCTTCATGTGAGCCACTGCAAGCTTGGTTAGGATGAAGCTCGCACGAAGGTTCACGTTGATCGTGTAGTCCCACTCCTCAATATCGATATCCAGGATGTCCGAGGTTCGTTTCCCATAACCAGCATTCGCCACAAGGATGTCAGGACCTTGGCCGTGCTCGGATTTAGTATCCTCATAAAGCTTCTTCAGATCATCATCCGATGCCATATCCGCCTTGTGGACCGAGACCTTTCGGCCATCAGCGTTCTGCCGCAGCTCGTCGGCCAGTTGGTCTACAGATGCTTTGTTCGACGAGTACGTCAGAGCTAAGGATGTACCCTGGGCAAAGAGATCTCGAGCACACGCGGCGCCGATGCTGCGTTGGATCTTAGCACTGCCCGAATGTGGAAGTTGGGAACATCCTACCCGCCCGATGCACCTGTTATGAGGGCCAGGCGGCCACGGATCTCGTTGTCAACGGGCATAGCTGAGGCTGTAGATGGCTGTACTGGAGGGAACAAGAACTGCAGCTGTCAGTGAATCTACCCAAAATCAATCTACAGTGCGGCCGCAATAAGTGTGACCATGCGGAGAAACAAGCACAAGCTCGACGTGTATGGCAGGAGCTTACGCCAGTGGACCGCGAACAGAACGAAGCTCCGAATCATCCAAGTCCATAAACATAACTTTCATAACAGCGATACCGTCGCCCGGAGTTGAGCTTTGCATGATCAACGTGTCTTGACGTGTTGCGTCCGGGTCTGCCATGAAGAACATTTGTGTTACCCTAGGCAACCATGTCTATGAACTCGCACTCAAAATCGAAGCCCCGGCCGCCGTCTGTAAGGTCACTCGCGATGCCCATCTATCCTCAACATGTGCCTGCTTGGTTGTAAGGAATCGCAGAAGGGGTGTATGAATAGCAGAAAGCGGCGTATGTATATTAAGCGATTGCTTACTGCGACGCGCGCGATCGACTGCAGACAGGTATGTCACATCGTTTGGAATGTCGTATTGCCTGAAAACTTATGATGGAAAGGTCATGCATGGAGCTGGATGAGACCGACCAACTGGCCAGCCGCTCGATACTCGCCGTGAGCGTGTCGATGTCAACGTTCTGTTCAACCCGAGTGGATTGGCTCCGATCTATGCTAATGGGACCGAGCTATTTCCTAGTCACGATGCCATCACTATAGGAAAGCTCCGAGGCTTCACAGTGGGACTGGAAGAGAAGTCAGCTATATTGACTACCCGAGAGAAGCATGTACGATCGAAGTCCATGCCGCAGACCTGTACACTGGTAAAGTCCGTCGACTCACAAGTCATCCTGGCTATGTGAATCCGGTGCAGATGTCTCCCGATGATGGTTCGCTCATCGTGATGGACACTCGCGGCAGTGGCCGTACCGAGTTCATTGATGGTATGCGTGGTGTCCCTCCCATCGCTTACCTGATCACCACCACCGCCTGCTCGTTGGTAAAGAACGGTCCACGTCGGTCCTTCCAACCATGGCTTTTGGACCGCTACGGCGACCGCGGTGACTACTGCGGACAGAAACTCGATTCGGCATCGTTCGGCACCCCTGGCAGTGGGGATTTCGATGATCCAGATTGGAACGGCATGGCGGATCCTTGATTTTCTAACGATGGCACGAAGATTGTGTACTGGCAAGCGCAGACTGTCAGTCCTGCTTGTGGTAATATAGGCCACACGACTTGCTTCAACTCAATGAAAACCGACGGTCAGGCGCAGCGCATTTAATTGCACGCCTGACCCACTGCCTATGCGTAGTGTCTTTATCCTCTCTGATACAACACTGTGTAACGAAGTACATACCAGAGACGGACCTTGGAACAGGTACACCTACGCTTCCAGGAGGATATTACACACTGTACGTGACATCTCCGGCAGCGTCAATGTCGAGATCGTCACCCATGCCAACGATACAAGCATCTCGGCACTCATCGTCCAATACAACAATTTCTCAGATGATGGGCTTGGGGTTATCAACGGCTTTCAGAACATCTCCGTCACGGTCGCAGGCTACACGAACAACTTCCTGCATTGGTCGTCAGATAGATACGGTACGCAATGGGAAATGGCCAAGCGTACAGAAGACGGGCCAGGGAGGCTTCAACATGTCAATTGATGCTATGACGAATTTTTTGGAAGCCAATGGGATTTTGACCACGACGGTGGTTGGCGTTGCGTATCGACAACCTGGCAATATCCGTTACCGATAGGTGTGGTCCCGAAGTGATGACAGACAGTCTCAAGAAAGATACACGAGTGCTGCAGACACGAGTGCGTGCTGCAGATGAGCCTTCGGACCCCGGCTCCTATACTACCCGACCGGGAAGTCCTTAGCTACTTCGAAACTACTCCGCATCTTGGCTTGCGGCTTCAAATCGAAGAGCTTCGAGGCTTTTCGCTGACAGAAGACGGGCTGCAACCACAAACGGCTTCCTGTTCATGAAACCATTGCAACAGCGCAGGCGCGTGACCGCATGAGGATGTCGGAAACAAGGCGAATCCGTGAGCTGTCAGTCGTGTTGTTCTCGGCATGATATATAAGAGTCCAAACAGCTCATCAATTGCGAATGTTTCGTCAAGCTTCTCCCAAAGGCCGCTGTTCAACACCACCACAGCTACAACTTCAACCCCCATCACCGCCTAAGCACAATCGCCACCACTGACCACCATGACCCGCCATGCGTTCGGTATCGACATCCCCCACATGCCTACACCCCAAGTAGGCCGCCCAGGCGACCATTACGCTGGCTTCTTCCCAGGAACCACAACCCTCCTAGCCGGTCACCGCAAGCACCCTCCATACCGCGCTCTTCTCACAGACACCATCTTCGACCGCGACATCCCCATTCACCTCCGCGATGGAACCGTCCTCCGCGCCGACGTCTTTCGCCCCACCACCAGCAGCCCCTCGCACCCCGTCCCCACCCTCCTAGTCTGGTCTCCATACGGTAAGTCTGGCGCCGGACTCCTGGGCCTCTCGATCATGCCCGGCCGTGCCGGCATTCCAGAGTCCGCGCTGTCCGGCTACGAAAAGTTCGAAGGTCCCGATCCCGCGGAATGGGTCCCCCGCGGCTACGCTGTCGTCAATGTCGACGCGCGCGGCGTCTTTGACTCCGAGGGCGATGTGCGTGTCCTGGGCGCTGGCGAGGGTGAAGACGGCGCGGATGCGGTCGAACACATTGCCAGTCTGCCGTGGTGCAGCGGCGCCGTGGCCTTGATCGGGAACTCATGGCTGGCAATGGCGGCGTACCATATTGCTGCGCAGCAACCGAAAGGGTTGAAGTGTTTTGCACCCTTGGAGGGGGCGAGTGATTTCTACCGCGAGACGTTGTGTAGAGGCGGAGTGCCGCAGCCGGGGTTCTGGTATGCGGTTGCGGCGGCGTTTTCTGGGAGGGGAAAGACGGAGGATCCGGCGCAGGTGGCGGAGAAGTGTCCAGACTGGCATGAGTATTGGGATGATAAGAGGGTGGACTTCGGGAAGATACGGGTGCCGGCGTATGTACTGGCGAGCTTCTCGACAGGTTTGCATACGGAGGGGAGTGTGAGGTGTTACGAGGAGTTGAAGACCACGAAGTGGTGGGTTGCGGTGGCTCCATGAGAATTGACGGCGAAGATGATACTGACGTTTCGACCAGGCTTACGTTCCATGATACGCAGGAGTGGTACGATCTGTACAGCTCCAGGCGCACTGAAGAGCTCGCTGCATTCTTTGAACACTTCTTGAAAGGTGTCGACAACGGCTTCGAGAAAACGCCAAAGGTGCGAGCTGCGTTGCTCGGGTACAACCAGCCAAACCTCACAGACATCGCCCTCGAAGATTGGCCAGCACCACAGACCGAGTACACCAGGCTGTTCCTCTCCCAGAATGGTTCCCTTTCAGACTCTCCGCCCAAGGAAGCCGGCACGATCTCTTACCAATCCGACATCCAATCCGAACAGAAAGACGCAGATGGCGAAGAAGTCCTGTTCACTCACACCTTCGCCAAGAAGAGCCACCTCCTCGGCTATTCCAAAGCATCGCTCTATTTGTCCTGCCCCGACCACGACGACCTCGACATCTTCCTCCAAATCCGCAAAGCCGACAAGGACGGTGCCATCCTCCGTAGCCAGAACATCCCGCTCTCAGTCCTCAAGATGTCGCAAGACGAAGTCCCTCCACTGAACATACTCCAATACCTCGGACCAACCGGAATCTGCCGCGCAAGTCGTCGTGACTTGGACGAGAAATTGAGCAGACCATACTATCCCGTGCCGTCATTGAAGAAGACCGAAAAAGTCCAGCCGGGTGATGTGGTGAAGCTGGAGATTGGAATTTGGCCTGGTGGGATGTCCTTCGAGGCTGGCGAGAAGTTGGTGCTCAAGGTGAGTGGTCATCCTATGGCGTTGGCAGAGTTTCCGCAGCTTTGGGGCAGTCATAAGACCGCGAACAAGGGGAGGCATGTGGTGCATTTCGGTGATAGGACGCCGAGTTACGTGCAGATACCGTTCGTGGAGCTCTGGGTGTGAGTTTGCGACGGAGGGCTGTACATAAGTTGGAAGTACCTCACGGCCTCTCTACATCAGGCTTCGTGGTGCAATGGTAGCACGCCTGCCAAATGTGACGATGAAATGAGGCCTTGACCTTGCTTAAATCCACATCCGGTCATAGCACTCCAAGATTTTGTTCTGGGTCCGTTGGGCAGGCAGTCTACGTTCGTCTCGTAGTGGTGCAATCAACGATCTTTTTGCCATCACCCTGACCTTCAATCTTGCATCTCGTTGTATGTCTCCACACATCTTCAAGATCTTACACCTCAATCTTAGCATGCCTGAAATACTTCATCCCAATCCAAGCAACCGTAATCCAGACCCAAGCCACCACACCCGTCAAAACAATCAGCGCCGGATAGTACCCAACAATCGGCAACGTGGGATCATCTTCCAGATCAGGTGGCGCAGAAGGCGTCTCACCCACATCCCAAGTCCAGCTCCAAATCTCCAAGCAGCTTCCCATTCCAACAGTAAATGTGAGCCATGTGACAAACAGAATGACCCATCCCCAGAACTCCGTCTCGGTGTAATCGTGTGTTTCTGGCTCGGGGAAAGTGATGTTGTGTGATAGTGGTGATGATCGTTTCTTCGAGCTGAGGCGGCGGGCGATAGAGACGTCGGAGACGGAGACTACCGAGGGAAAGTAGCTGGTTGCTGCTGAGGAGAGCGGTTGATGGAGTGTCAGGGCTTCCCGTGCTTGTGCGGCGAAGCTGTTAGCTGGGCGGTCGAAGGTGAGAATATCGTCGTCGTCTGTTGTGCTCGTGTAGCTGGCTTGGCTGACGGGACTCTTGAGCTCAAGAGGACTGGTGAGCTCTGCCGATGCATTGCGATCGCCTAGCTGTGCCTTGTGATCTGTAAGTAGGGAAAGGCGCGCAGATGTTGCAGCAGCGGACTCGGACCAGCCACTGTCGCTGCTGTTGTTGGCGTCCACTGATTCGTAGCTGAACTTGTTGCGCAGGCTGCTGTTGCTGTCATTGTTCTGCAAATAGACTGGCTGATTGAAGTCGACCTCGACCGGTTCCGCAGGACCCACGGGTAGTGGCTGTTGTACAGGCATAGCTTGCTTCGCAGACGGACTTCGTTGTAGTAGACTGTTCTTCCGCTCCCTGCCTTCTGTGACCAACCTTCGTCCCCCCAACAGAGCAGTCTTCCGCAGCGAACCTTTGCGCTTTCGCGTCTTGGTATACTTCAATGCTGCCGCCATCGCACTCTCGCCTTTCACAGGCGACACCGGCGATACAGCCGTCCCATTGTCATCATCGATGCTCTTCCTGCTCTTGGTGCTTTTTGGACTCTTCGGCATCTGCGGCGCATCGTGCTCTCCTCTTGATGGCGGTCGTCCAAGGAAGTTGAGCCGCGACAGTATATTCCCACTCAGGCTGCGCTTGTGCGCTGTGGATTTGAGGGCTGGGACTGATACTGGGCCGGTAGGCGTGGTCGACAATGACGGAGACGCGGTTGCGCTCCAGGGTAAACGCATCGTCTCGGAGGAGAACTTGATGTGGCCATCGTCCTCATTGTAGTTGACGTCGAAGGGAGGGAATGGTCCAGAGACAGTCTTAAGGCGGTCGTCGCTGCCGCCAGTCGAGGCGTTCCCATCGTTCATATCGCGTACGCGGTAGGCTCATTGACGAGACGCGACTGCCAGGCGGGCTGATGGAGGTGCCGCTCGAGACTACTCGATATGCGTTACATACGATTGTTGGCGATATGGTCGAAGATGGATGAGCCGCTATCGAAAATATGAGCTTTGTCCAAGCACATGCAATGCACACAGGAGGTGAACACTCTGGAGGGAAAGGGGCGGAGATGAGTCCGGATACACAGTCAGCAATGGTTCGGGAACAAATCCAACAACACCGACAAGACTCAGAAAACATCCATCCATCTCTGTACTTCTATCAATGGATGCATACTCCTGCTACTTGGGTATCTCGAAGGAAATCACGTCAATCGAAACATGATCTAAGAATCACTCGAGTCTTCACTCCAATCCGGAGCCCCCCTCACGACCCGAACGATGAACCAGCACCATCATGAAACCCGCGAAACGTGCTCGCAGTCTGTTGAGCAGCCATTCTTCTGCTCAATTCATCACGCAATCGCGTCGTTCTCTGTTCTTGAAATTGCAAATCCTCAGCCACATGCTGCACAGTCTGGCTTCCAGCCACATCGAGAAGGCCAGTGAGTCTGTCGATATCTTGAGCGATCGCCGTGAGCTGTGCAGCACGCGCGACTAAGTCTCTGTTTGGGGAAAGCGCTGGACCTGTTGAAGTAGCTGCCTTAGGATACGGTACGTCCAAGATCAAATCTGAAGAGGGCTGCGCGACCACGGGCGTGACGTTGATACCTCGCGGCGGTAATGCTGGAGGAGGGAGGAAGCCAGGAAGAGGTCGTTGATGATCGCCGTCGCCGCTGTCGCCAGCTGTTGCGTCTGATGCACCGTGGGTCTGAATGTCCGGGTCAGGAACGTGCTCACCAGGTCGTGCTACGCGAAAGATGTATCGCCAGCGGTCTCGTTGGCGCTGCTCTTTACCGTGGACACAAGGCGTCTCTCGCTCGAAGGCGTTCGTGCCGTGATAAATGCAGTCTTCGTTATTGCACACGGGAAGGCACCACCCGTCGGAGATGTGCGATTCTCCGTTTTGTTCCGTTTCAAGCTGCTGAAAGCAATTGGTGCAGTAGCAGAATCCATGGGCTTTGTGATGACGACTAGGTTCTGTCAGTATCTACTCTGTCCTAACATAAGGGTTGTGTTACACACCGTAGGTGTGATACAAACTGTCTTCTGATGCCACATTCCGGTCTCTGCTGGTGCTGGGCGGTACCGAGCAGTACGCAGGGAGACCTACAATGGCGCAAGTTGGTAGCTCGCTTCTTTTTGTGCCCGACTGGGGCCTTTCTTGACGGCAGATCTTCATTGTCCAAAGGACAAGAACTACATTGAAGGACGGACGGGAGAGCTGGAAGATGCTGCGCAGTTGGTACCCACGGCACTTGCGCCGCCGAAGGAGCTATTGCCATGATTCACGCTAAGCGGACGTTGCACTCGGCCATGAGGTCTGCTGTGCTGGCTACAGTCCTGCGGGTCCTGGCTCCGATTCGCCCAATTCCGCTGGTCATCGGACTCAATGTTTGGTCGGAGCATAGTCTGACCATTGAGCATACACAGGCTTCTTTTAGTGGCAGCTTCAATACTGGTGGTATTGTCCGCAGAAGTTGACATACCAGCCAATGCTTGATCGGCCATCAGGATCGCACTCGAGATGGTCTGTTCGCACTCCATACTGGACGCCATTGCCGAGATTAGCTGGTCGGAACACCACGCTTCGACGGTTTGCCTGCTGGCAATGTTGCTTTCCATTGTTGTCCAAACGACAAGCGCAGGTTTCGTAGATACTGGTAGCCCCGGGCCAACGGTTGATCTGGTTGGAGTCACAGGTTTGTTCTCGTCGACGAGCTCTATACCTCTGACAGGACTGCTCTTCGCCAGGTGTCTGCTTCCTTTGAGGTCTGCACCCAAGATCATGGATCGCAGCTTGGTTTGGTTGGTACTGATGCGCGTGATGGGCATTGGGGACGAACTGTCCATGGTCAGCCTTCGCTGCCCAAGCTGCGTGGGAATTTAGACTCACCTTGAACCTGATCATGACATGTTTGGCGGATTCGCGAGCGGACTCGATGATGCTGGAGTGTGGTAGCCTGGAATTAGCGGTGCCGCCGTCGCTAGTGGAGAACTCCTACAAGGTGAGTTCCTGCGTGCAGATGACTAGGAGCCGGTGTGGCGGTCAATGTCGACAGCTCGGGTAGGGGCGTCGTGACTGTCCCAGATGCGATCTCTGACGTGTTTAGCGCTTCCGTGGGACCTAGCGGCCAGTGTTAACATTTGCCATGAAGACGTCAACATATCCGGTGGCGGCAACGACCTGCTCGACGACCGGCTCCCGTTACATCTGATTGGCGTAGTGTCTACGGCTAAAGAGCCTGGCCGCCCCCTAGAAGGCCGTCGTGACAGTGGCGGAGACCCAATCTCATAGGCATGTCCGAGAAGGAAGAAACTGTGGTGGTAGAGAGCGTGAGGTAGATCTTGAGGACAGAGGGGTGGTGCGAGAGGAAGGATTGGACATGCTGTAGGTAAGTACGAGGGGCGAGTATGGCCGTATATCAAGCTCGGACCTAGCCTTCTCTTTCATATTTTCTCATTGTGCGTTTGACTGTATGGTACAGGAACGCAGATAGTCTCCAACGTCAACGACTCGCCAGCCACACGTCAGTTCGCCGGAAGCTAGGCGTACTGCATGGATGGGTGCCTTCGATTTCCTCCTCTCGAGAACTATGGCAAGCAACAAGCTTCAATTGCTAGGGCAGGCGAAGTCATTCTGACTGGTACGTGGCTTCATTGTACCAAAGTCAAGTTGGAAAAGACAGAGAATAATGGCTGTGCAACGTTGATGCCGGACCTACCTTTATGAGATTCAGCATGATTGCACTTAGGAGTAGGAATCTGTGGTACCTTGAGGAATTAACGGGGTACATGCATGGTTGTTGGGCTCCAAGCATGCTGTAAGACAGGAGGGCATGGTATGTGCTGGGCTCACGAATACGCATAGTGACAAAGCTCATGTGCATAGCCCCAAGCATGGTTCGGTGAGGCAAAATGTGTTCGATATGCAAGCCTGCCGTGCCGGTGGAGCTTGCCACAGGGCCTGTAACTTCGCCTCTTGCACACTAAGCGGACAGTGAGCAGCACCATTGACGTGGCCGTGCTGTGCATGACGCCGCTATGCAAGGACAGCGAGTAGTGACCGCGAACGATAGATATGGCCGCATTCTGCTGCTATGGGACAAATCTCTCGAGAAGGCCATTGAAAGCAGCGTGGGTCTTGATAAATAGGAAACGCATACCGAATCGAGTCCCATAATTGACCAGACCAAAGATTGACTTAATGCACTCCTTTTGCCGCAATAAGGCGGCCTCTTCTTCGTACGAGGGCGCATCATCTTTCACCCTGTGTAGAGGCTACTATATGCTCCTGGCGACGTTGGTGCAACACGGCTCGTGCTGCCAATGCTGTCGGCGTCTGGGGTGTAATGGATCGTGCAGTGTCCTTTTTAGCTTCGTTATACAGGCGTTATGGGAAGCAGCAGCGTACTAAGCACAGCCGCAGGTGTCCCAGCTGTCTGTCGTTCGCAGGCCGAACGAGGATATGCTTGACTGTAGCACCGTAGACGCTAAAACGGAGCCAAAATCCAGTGAAAATATCACCATAATCATCAAATTACCCACTCGAAGCTGAAAGAGACCACAACGCGACGCATCTGATGTACCAAGCAATGGCAAGCTCGATTGGCGCTCATATCAAGGCTGTAGAATAGCAACACGGGCTCCAATTCGCCCCCAGTGTACAATTCAGCAAGCCGCCCGTACCCGAAATAGAGATCGAGCTTTTTCACGGTTCAAAATCGACGATGAATGTAGAGCCTGTGAGCTTCGTACCTTCTTTTGTGTTTGTCGGAAACTAGGACGCATTATCCAACATATCTTCGTCTGGGGTCTGAGGCGTTTCTCGTGTTCCAAGCCGATAGTTTCTTTGATGCACGAAGTAGGAGGTAGGCCTGATGGACATTAGGCTGTCGATTGAAGGCACTTTCCTGCATGAACATTGCTCCGGCGTGCATAGTCGCGTTGCTGGTGCCCCTGGCGCCCCACGATTGCGGCAAAGCGCCGGTCGCCTCAGTGCTATTCGCTTCTATAAAAGACGAAGATGAGGGGTTGGTGGCATGATAGAAGCGATGTGTTCGCTGTACGGACAGTGGCGATGCTTTTGGTGTGTTTTGTTCAGAATGGAAATCGTTAGCCTCATTCTAATATGAGACGTGCCGCTTGGGAACCTCCTCGCTTGCTGATCGACTTCGAATACACTAATAGAAGTCTTGTTGCGAGTTGGAGAGAAAGCAGAAATACGTGATCAGGTTCCACCCTTCGTTCAGCCATCGCATGTACCGTCCTCGCGGTGCTTGTCAGTCGAGTAGCGAACGCAAACAAAGGTTATTCGGGGATCGCATTCGACAGCATTGTAGATCGCGGTAGAGATTGACTTGTTTGACGTCGTTCCATGAGGCCACTAGTGGCTGTCAAAGTGGCATGCAGGCCGGGGAAGTGTTGATGAACACGATAGTAGCCTTCTTGTGCCGATGAGACTTTCTTTCCGTACGGCGCGTCTTCAGGCTGCCCGGAATTGGTGATGCGTCGGCTCAAGTGCAGCACTGAAAGCCAATCGTCTCCCTGCGTATCTTTGTGGGTGCAAAATCCTCCATTGAACAAATCGTTCATAAAGAGGCCATATTGCGGACAATCTCCGCGATGGCACACGCGGAGACAGTCCTCATGTTCCATTCGATCCTGTGCAGTGAGGACTAAGCTACACTAATCGCAAGCCGCACAGATGACAGCAGGATGGATAATGGAGCGGGAACAGGTCAATCTGCTTGTGCATGTACAACAGTTTGGGCATCAGACACTTGCAGACAGTACCGAATTGCAGACCAATGGCATACAAGGCGGCAGTCCTGGGTCTGCATCATGCACAAGGGCTCGAATGCAGAATGACAGGTGCATGATCTACGCATCTTCATCAAGCCGAGCAGTAGCCCAACGAAGACGTTTGACGTAGCAGTCCTCGAGGCCTCGCAACCTTTGATGACGACGCCGCTCCTAACCAGCACCTTCATCCTCACTACTCTGCCCATCCCGCATCTCGTCGTCCTCCACCTCATCCTCCGTCCCAGCACCAGCCTCCTCATCGTTCTCCATCTCATCATCATCATCCCACTCATCATCACCACTAAAATCCTCCATATCCTCATCTCCGTCCTCACCCTCCTCTCCATGCTGCCCGCTAGCCTTACGCTCTGCACTCTTCTTCTCGACATTGGCCTTCTGCTCAGCTCTTCGCTTCTCCTTGATCTGTCGCTCTTGCTCTTTCTTCTTGTCCATCTTCTTGATCTCATCAGGTGTCTTGTGGATGTACTCATGCCACATGACTTTCCCGTTGCACACGCCCTCTTCGACCTTGGTCAGGCGTAGTCGCATTCGTGGTCCAAGCTCGTGTAGCTTAATTGCCTTCTTCTCCACATTTGCGCCTGCCGCTGCTCTTCCCTCTGATGTGTCCTTTTGGGTCTTTCGCTTCTGCACCTTCCGCGCGGTCGCTGCTACGATCTCGACTTCGGCATCCGTGTCTGGCTCAGACTCCGACCCCGATGTGAAGCCATCAGCCCCTTGAGGATCAAGCAAGTAGTCGGACACGTCGTTGAGTTTTCCGAGATTTGGCAGAGCTCCACGCTTTCGTTTCTGCCCAACGTGCGTGAGCTTGTCGGCTGCATCTAGTCGTCGTAGAGGCTTGGGAACTGATTTGGCTGTTCGTGTCTCGATCGCGTAGTGTCTGAGGTTGAGAATGTATTGCGCAGCATCTGAGCTCGGGTCCTGAGGCAGTCGTTCTAGCAGCATCGTGCGCTTCACATCCGAAAGAGGTGTTCGGGTAGGGTTGATGGGTGGAAATAGTGATCTGAAGACTTCCGTGGTTAGGGTCTCAAGATGCTTGGGCACTTTCGGTTTCGATTCTCCGTTCCCGTCGTCCTTCGACACCAGTCCATTCATGACCAGCAATGGCGCCGTCAGGTATTCGCTTCCTCCACTCTTCGGTCTCTTCATGCTTTGGTGGACATCCTTGCATAAGCTGTATTTTTCGACTCGGAAGTGAAACGTCGGACCCCTGGGTGTCAGCGCCAATCGCACATTCGTGTTGCCATTGGCGCTCTTGCTAAACAACATGAGATGTGTTACACCTAGCGGTCCAGCCATTGTGGTGAAGTCGCGGAGCTTGTTCGACCTTCTCTCCTTCAATCTTGAAGCTGTATCTGGCTCCATCATGCCCCTCACGTCTCTCACAAGCTGCGATATGCTCTGTCCGACCTCGCTGGCCCCTACTCGAATGACCATGCTCTTTGGAGGGCGTGACCCAACTTTCGGCGGCGCATGACTGCCTGCCTTCGCTGACCCAGCCCCGAGACCGGGCTTCGAGCCCACGTGTGTCCTCTTCTTCACCCTTCTTTTTGCCATCTCTGCTGTAGTGAACTGATTTCAGCGACAAATTTACGAAAGAAGCTCGCGCTTCACCTCGAGATCCGCCAAAAATTCCTTAGCGTGAACGCACATCCCTGCAACATTCTGGCAAAGGATCTAACCTTATTCCCTCGATAATGAACCAGAGAATTGTCCACGATATTACCATCTTTGCCACACCACACCACAACGATCATGTCGTCGGCCAAGAGGAGGAAGGTCTCGCACGGAGAGGCGAAAGATGCCTCTCCGGTGCAAGTTTCCAAGAAAATCGCCAAGCGGAAGGAAACCACATCTGGTCACGAGGCTCCAGCGAAAGCAGCACCTTCGAAGCCCAGCCCAGAACGCACCAAGCGAGCACACTCCGAAGTCGAAGAGGACGTCGAACCTGCTGCGGAGGAAGAGGAAGAAATTGGAACGAGTCAATCGACGGAGGAGGATAAGAGCTTCGCGGACCTGGGCGTGATCGACCAGCTATGCGATGCCTGTGCGAACCTAGGCTTCACTAAGCCTACAGCGATTCAGAAAGAGTCTATACCCATAGCACTGGAAGGCAAGGATATCATCGGTCTGGCAGAAACGGGGAGTGGAAAGACTGCTGCTTTCGCTTTGCCCATTCTACAGGCACTCATGGCAGCTCCGCAGCATGAGCAGCAGAAGTTCGGCCTGGTTCTAGCACCGACTCGAGAACTGGCGTACCAGATCTCTCAGCAGTTCGAGGCTCTGGGCAGTCTCATCAACGTTCGATGTGCAGTTCTTGTGGGAGGCATGGACATGGTGCCTCAAGCGATCGCCCTCAACAAGAACCCTCACATCGTAGTCGCAACACCCGGTCGTCTTCTCGATCATCTCGAGAACACCAAAGGCTTCTCCATGCGATCTCTCAAATACTTAGTCATGGACGAAGCCGATCGTCTCCTCGACCTCGACTTCGGGCCCATCCTTGACAAGATCCTCCAAGTTCTGCCTTCGAAACGGAGGACGATGCTCTTCTCCGCCACAATGAGCACAAAACTCAACAACCTCACCCGTGCCGCACTCCAAAATCCCGTCAGAGTCAGCATCTCCAGCAGCAGCTATCAGACCGTCAAGAACCTGATGCAACGCTACATCTTTATCCCACACAAGTTTAAGGACATTTATCTCGTCTACCTCCTGAATGAATTCGCGGGTCAGACTTGCATAGTCTTCACCCGTACCATCAACGAAACACAGCGGATCGCCTTTCTCCTTAAAGCCCTAGGTCGGTCTGCAATTCAACTCCACGGGCAAATGAACCAATCCGCTCGTCTCGGCGCCTTGAATAAATTCCGAGGCGGCAGCCGTGATATCCTCGTTGCGACAGACGTGGCAGCTCGAGGCCTGGACATTCCCTCCGTCGATCTGGTCCTGAACTTCGATCTTCCGCCTGACAGCAAGACTTACGTCCATCGCGTTGGTCGTACGGCGCGTGCAGGCAAATCTGGTGTTGCAATCAGTGTGGTGACGCAGTACGACATTGAGATCTATCAAAGGATCGAGAAAGCTTTGGGAAAGAAGCTCGACGAATATGCCGCGGAGCGAGACGAAGTGATGGTATTTGCTCCCCGCGTGGCGGAAGCCCAAAGAATCGCCATTACAGAAATGAAGAACGAACACGAGAAACGCGGCGGCAAAGGTTCCGGAAGTGGCATCAGTGGCGGACGAGCCAAGAAGGGCGGTAACAGGCGTGACGACATGGACGTCGACGAAGGATAACGACGACGAAGGATAACATCGATGAGTGTGGTTTGTGCAGCGATAAATGTTCCACAACATTCTTGGCGTTGACGGCGGGCAGTGGGCGGTACGGTATGGTACAGCTGACACGGATTGACGGCTGGCTGGTAGGCATGTTTTGAAGCATTATCTAGATACCCGACTTGCGACTTGGCAGCGACTTTGCATCATTTGCACAGAGACGGCATACGACCGGACAGCGATATCGTGAGGAGGATGGGTATGTAGGTAGTAGACAAAGTACGATACCTTTAGCAATGACACAGTTTGCTTTTATCAAGTATGATTTCGTGTTAGCTATAGCCTTGCTCTATTGCCATCTGCTCGTGCTCTCTTCGTAAAGTCTCCGCGTCGTTGTGTTCGAAAGCGAGATTGAATACTTCGTCTGCTATACTCTCCTAGTTCCTAGCCTCGCTGTTTTCGATTCGCCGGCCGATGTGCTGAATCACAGCTGGACGCAATGCGCAGCCCGTCCCGCCGTGCTCGTTCGCAAACTGGTCCAACAGATCTACTACAGATGCCACGGCATGCGATTTCTGCCATTGCAGTAGCTTCTTTACTTTCTCTTGGGGCAAAACCAAGGCTTGTGAGTATTGACTACCAAAGGTCTCCTTACTGACCCCTTGCGCTGGAGGCAACATCGTGACCCTGCCTGCTGCGAAGTATAGCGCTCTGGTCAAAGGTGTGCAGATGAAGAGGATTGCTAGAATGGACTTGGTGGTGAGGTGCGCCTTGCTGGGTGGATAGCTTCTTCGGAGCGCGAGAATACTCAACGCGACCACTGCGAAGAAGACTGTAGATCCCAGGAGATAAGACATGAAATCTTTCCACCACCAACCAAGTGAGCTCTCGCTGTAAAAGAGGCTGAGGTACAGGAACTGACCTGCTCACTGCCTTGGGTACGAAGGATCATCCCTCGCAGTAGCTTGACAAAGGTTGAGTGGCTCGCTTGTTTGTGACAAGTGTCGATGATCTGTCGGAGTGCGTGACCAGGTTGCTTCGTCTGTGGCGGCCTTGTGAGGCTCCATTGCGACTTGGGTTGTTGTTCCCTTCTCAAGTGCCAATAGCGGGGCCGTCAAGAGCCCGTTCGCCGCTTTAGGAGCATCACGTACTGCTAATAAACGCGTGTTCGTGTTCCTCAAGTCAAGGGTTGCGAGGTTCGGCGTCGAATCTCTTGGTGTATGCGCATGTTGGGGAAAGAACGACCGTTCACCGGATCCCTGCAAGTGTCCACGCGGGTGCTCCCGTCAGCCTCTAACTCGAAACGCAAACTACAGATGCACATCATCACCAGTCATTAACGACACTCACACAAAAGTCGTCGCGGATCCAGGCGCGGCGTGTCGTCCACTTCTCAGGGAGGACTCTTTGGCGTTGTGGGGTGGAGTTGATGGGTGTACTGCAACCAGCCGCGCAGATGGTGCGAGTCTGAAGGATAGAACTCACATGCCCGACACATCAACAACGATCACCAACGCCGGCACTTGATCGACAAACATGGCGGCCCAAGCAGAAGATGTCGCTGGGCTCGAAGAGCGCATCAGAAAGATGATCTTGTTCAACACTTCAGTCCCGGACGAAGCAGAGGATCGCCGGCCACTGGTCCGACTCCCGCCATCGACATCAAACGCACGTCACGCACAGGCACCGCCAGGCACGCAACCTGTTTCCCACCATCAGCAGCCTCACCTGAATTACAGTGGGTCGAATAGCCCAGCTTCACCTGCATACTCAGGCTTTCCGCCAACCCAATATTCGCAACATTCGCAACATTCGCAACAAGTTCCGCCACAGTTTCCGCACGTACCGCACAACCGCCACCACAGCGGCGATCCCCATCGAGCTCAGATCCAATCTCAAAGCTACGTACATCAGCCCCCTGCCCCTCGGAATGGTCCGGCAGGTCCTCGGCGTGCTGCACCTGGCAGACAGCATCGCCAGCAGTTTCAGCTCGACCCGAGTGCCTTCCAGCGCGGAGCATCGCAAGGCCAGAACGGGCATGCTAGACCGCCTTCGACCACCCGGACTTTGTATGATCCCAACGCGCAGAGCTCTCGTCAGGGACAGTTCACATACATGCGCAACGATGAGCACGAGCGCAGGACCCAGTATCTGGAGCAGGTCGCAGCTACCGAGGTCCCAAGTGTCGACATGAGCGAAGCAGAGTGCCGAGAAAAGGATCAATTCTGTCGGACCCTAGAGAACATCTGCCGCGAGGTCTGCGATGCGGATCCAAACCTTCCAAAAGTGTCCCTAGAATGCTTCGGCAGTTTCCAGTCTGGCTTCGCGAGCGCTGGCTCGGACATGGATCTTGTGATTGTCGTGCAAGATCAGTCCTCGAGTGCCTCCATGTTCTCCTTGCTTGAAGATGATCTACCCAGAGCGCTAGAGAAGAAGATACTGCTTAAAGGACACGGCGCTCGGCTGCTCACTCGAACGAGGGTACCGATCATCAAGGTCTGCCAGAGTCCAGGCGAAAGCCTTTTGGACAAGTTGCGCGAAGAACGCGAGAAGTGGGACTTTTCACCTAACGAGAAAAAGTATCCACACTTGCATCCAGAAGTTGAGGAGGGCGCAGAAAACGAGGCTACGCTGACCGGAGGCGCGCCCCAGACCGTCGCTCGATCTACCACGACTATTGACGGCACAGTTGACGATATCACAGTGAAACTAGAGTCCGCATCTACGTCCACGATCCATGAGTATGGAGGTAACACGCAGGCAGAGACGGCCGCAGCGGTGACGGCGGAAACTGTCGCGCCAGCGGCAGGGAAGGAACCACAATCTCCGACCGCGAGACGTGAGCAGACGAAAACCTGGACTAGAGAGCGCAAGGCTGGTCCACTCGATTTTCCGAAAGACGGCGTCGGCATTCAGTGCGATATCAACTTCTTCAACCCACTCGGACTTCATAACACACAACTGCTTCGATGCTACTCATCATGTGATCCTCGTGTGCGGCCTATGGTACTCTTCGTCAAGTCATGGGCCAAGAAGCGCCGAGTCAACAGTTCGTACTCTGGCACACTTTCTAGCTATGGCTACGTCATGATGGTGCTGCACTACCTGATCAATGTTGCTCAACCGCCGGTCCTTCCGAACCTGCAGCTTCCCTGGCGACCACATCCACACTGCACCCCGCCTGGCGCTGCCAAGATCGAAGTCGACAACTGGACAGTGGACTTCTGGCGCAACGAAGACGAGATCAAGGCTGCGCTACACGATGGCCAGATGAGCGGCAACCGTGAGTCGCTCGGCTCCCTCCTCGCAGGTTTCTTCCAGTACTATTCGTCGCAAGGCCGTGGACCACAATTTCGCTGGACGCAGTGGGTCCTCTCCATACGCACACCTGGTGGCATCCTCACTAAAGACCAGAAGGGCTGGGTAAAGGCGATCACCGAGGACGGCGAGGGCAAGAAGATCCAGCATCGCTATTTGTTCTGCATCGAAGACCCGTTCGAGCTCAGTCATAATGTTGCCCGGACCGTGACTCACAACGGCATTGTTGCTATCAGAGATGAGTTCAGACGTGCCTATAGGATCCTGCTCCAAGTTGGAACAGGCGCAGTCCCACAGGACGGTGAGCTCTTCGCCGAGCTCCGCGAAGCAGATGAAGCGGCCGTGGCAACAGAGCCATTCAAGCTTCCTGTTGGTGTTCGATTTGGCTCCGATCATGGGGGCAACAGAGCAAAGATGCAGCTACTTCAACATGCAACCCAGAAGCCATCAATGCAGACCCCGGTCAACGGCGTTCAAAACAATGCACGAAACTACCCAGTCAAACCAAGGCCGAAGTCTCAAGGCCTCGACATGGCTGACCAACAGGCCTTCCCAACGCTGGGATCCGCTGCCGCAAAGCCAAAGTCGCAGCGAAAGAAAGGTCAGGAAGCGGGCAGCATCTCTGGCGACAAAGCACAAGAGTATCTTGAGGAGTTCCGCCGTAGGAAAGCAGAGGCTCAAGCTGAGCACACCGCCAGCAGCGCTGCTGAAGCAGTCCTGAATGGCGATGACTGAAATTGTACAACACTATGGATCCATCGGAAGTTGACGAGTAACGGACGACGGACGAGAGTGTGTAATAGGTGCACCGCAAGGTGAAATGTATAGATGATAGACTTGGCAGCAGTGGCGTGGGCTCTGTGCTGCTCAGACGCTGCTGCACTTGTCACGAGTAGTCATGCATAGGACAATAATCATGAGTGAAAATACTCTCCTCCTGCTCCGTCTTCCACTCCTGCTTGCATTTACCCTCTATCGACTTTCATCAAATGCGCCATATTCGCATGCCGTCCCACGAACTCTCGTACTGTACTGCTTCATCACCTCCTCAACATGGCCGGGATCCAACCAATGCTGCCCTCCTTCAATCACCTTCTAACTCTTTATACTCGCTACGCTCAAATATCTTAATCTCCTCCTCCGCATTCTCCTTCGAGAAGCATGCATCTTCCGTCCCATGGAGCCACAGCAGAGGATACTGCACATCAGACAGCCTCGCATGGAAACTATCACGATCCCCCGAAATGATCGTCGACATCCTGAGACGATGGCGCCTAACATTCATTGCTGCTATACTCCCCACCCATAATCTTTCTACACAATCATCAGCAAGAACGCCCCCAGTTCCATCCCTGTTTCACTCAATCTGAGTATACAAGGCCTAATTGCTGGCGCCGATGAAGTCCAATCCCAAATCAACCCCGGCGGATATGACTGATAAAAAGCGCGTAAGCGATTAGTCATCACTGTCAGTTGGTCCATCGCCAGAAAATCTGCTTCGAGCATTGCACGCAGTCATTGATTTTGACAAGATGGATATCGTTGATGTTGGCGTTGGCCTTGTACTGATCTTGTTCACTCTGCAGTTCGAAGTCAGTAACTTTGGTTATTGCACTCTGGTGACAGATCTGGGTCAAGTGAACATGCGACTTCGAAGCTTCGTCTGCTAGTTCAAGAATCACTTTTCAGGATGTAAGTATTAAAGCACACCGACCCTACCCACTTTCCTCTGATGCAGTACACACACTCATAGCAAGATTGAGCACGACCTCGTCAGTCCTCGCTTGCCTCAATCTGATGCCCTTCGAACGAAAACGAGCGACGATTCGTCATGTAATGAGTGTGCATATAGACATCGTTACTCTGTGTGATCTGCGACGCCGTGGGCCCATACACTGCTTCCAAATGCTTGTCGAAAGAATCAAAGCAAGCAAGTAAGCACCCAGCAAGGCAGCAGTTTGGTTGTAAAAAGGTCATCATCGTCATTTCAATTCCTCCCAGGCGGCCTGGGGTAAAGCGGCCTCTGAGAAGCCCAGGACCATGCATCTCCGCTCCCAGGACAAACTCGTCCATCCCATCGAGGCGAGGCTACCGCACTTTCTTGACCTCCGTCGACCATCCATCAATGCCCTCGCCCTTGCTGCCAACCTGAATATCGAGCTTCACGGTGTCCACTCCCTTGGTGTTGTCGAGGAAAGTGTGGTTCGCCATCCCGCCGGCGTTCGCTCGTTCGGCGGGTTGAAGTTCCAGCATCGGGAGAAGAAAGTCTGCTATCCTCTTCGCCTCCTCGACCGAAAAGTGGTACTTCTCTCTCAACACGTCCGGCAATGCCCAGTGCCTCAGTCTGTGGATGTTCCTAAGCTCGCCCTTCCGGTTGAAAATCTCCTGTGACCATTTGCCCGCTATGCACAAGCTCTTTGGAAATGTACCCAGCAGTTCGATGATTTGTGCTATGTGATCGTCGTCTTTGCCGTATTTTGTTCCGGATTGTGGATCGAAGAGGTAATCGCCTGTAATGAGCTCGAAGACCTGTACGCGCGTCAGTGGCGATGTAGTCAAGGCGGGCGGCTTCAAGAGATCCTTCACTCACCATACAAGCCATGCTCCACACATCCGTGCTGGCACCCCATTTCGCACCGAGTATCACTTCAGGTGAGCGATACTGCCGAGTTTGGATATCGTTAGTAAAGTGGTGTCCGACCCAGCACGCATTGCCAAGATCTGCAATCTTGACCGAGATGGTATCAATGCCGTCCTCTTTCTCCGCCTTCTCTACAACCTTGGGCTGCACCGCGTGCGAGTTGCCGAGATCCATGTCGGAAACGTTGTTCGCGAGGATGTCACTGCGCCTGTCATCAGTCACACCAGCTCCATCTCGATCATGTCGATATGTCAGACTCACGCAGTTTTTTCACGCTCCTTCTGCGGGTCCTTCTCTGCCGATCCGGGTTCGCTCATGTCGCCCTTCAGACCAAGTTGCTCGAGCATGGATTTGGGCTGTGATTGTGTGGTAGATCCTATTGCGCCACTCATCTCAGCACCTGCATCGCCAGTCGGAGACGCGCCCTTGATGGGCGAGTCATTGTTACCTTTTCTGTCACTGACGACTGCATTCAGGCTTTGCGTGCTGCCAGGGAAATCTGCTAGATCATGTTGCGAGAAGCTGGCATTCAGAGGGCTGGGCAAAGGTTGACTGCCGGTGATGAGCGTCCGTCTCCTACGTCGTCCGTTGCGATGGTCGTCCCTCTCTTTCGCGTCTTCCTTGACGTACGTCTTGACAATCTGCTCGACGTCGCCGATCTCGATGAGGACGTTTTCCGGCTTCAAATCGGTATGGATGATGCCACATTCGCGGTGCAAGTAGTCAAGTCCGAGTAGTACTTGCTTCGTAATCTGCTTGACGAGGGGCATGGGAATACCACGGTGGTTCCATCGCTTGATCAGGCCGAGCAGATTCTCGCCGAGTACCTCGAAAACCATGCACACGTGCATACCATGCGGACCCTTGTGGTTGAACGAGTCCAGCAGACTGACCACATGCTGGCGTCCTGGATGGTCTTTGTTCGCCTCGACGACCTTGTTGAGAAGCTTGATCTCGTCAAGCGCCGTTTCAGTGTAGTGCGCGGCCGATCGAACAACTTTGAGCGCAACGTGCTTGCCGGTGGTATTGTCCTTAGAAAGCCAGACCGTCGAGAAGTGGCCCCAGCCGAGCTTGCGCACGATTGTGTATTTGCCATCTTTGTACTGCTCGCCTGCTGCTGTTAGCCATGTGAAAGGATGTGTCTATGGCTCTGGACGCAGCCAAAGCGCTTTGTGTAGCAATGTGATGGATGTATGGGTATGTACTCACCTACTGACACGGGGTGGTATCCGCCCTTGCAATAGTCCTCGCTATCTTCCTCATCTTGAGTCTGCGACATGGCCTCATCGGATTCGGAGTCGGAGGGAGAGTCGTGGATGTCTTGGCCGTACTGCGGGTGAGCTTGCGCACTGTAATTCTCTGGCGTCAGCATTATCTCAAGGCATGTTGCACAAGGTCTCGACCATGTGGCAGTGGGTGGTCGCGGCGGAGGTGGCGCGGTGGCGTGTTTCTCGCGTGGAGCGGGTATGTCATGCGCGTGGTGCTGTGCTGTGCATTGCTGTGCTGTCGATGTTGCAAACAGCAGGAGGTGTTGTGGGGAGCGGCGCGGAGAGTGAAAGTCTCAGATGTGAGGAAGCCGGTGCCAGTGCCAGTGCCAGTGCCAGTGCCAGTGCCAGTGCAAGCAAGTACACAGCCAGCACGAAGTAGTGCTGCAGCGTCGTGCCATGCGCGACTGAGTTGCCCAAGGAAGCCGGGCAACCTCAGCTCATCTCGCCTGACACATTGCACGCCCAGCACAGACACCAGCAACCGTATCCAAGCACCGTTTCAGTCCAGGGCAGTGTGCGACTTGACTCACCTGGTGTTGTTGTATGGATTTCCCCCGCCCTGCTGTGACTCGGTGGTAATGATGGGGTTCAACTGCTTTCTCTTCTTGTTCCCACTCCCGTTGTGCGCGAGCTGCTTGGCTTTGTTGACGGCAGCTTTCTTGAGGCTCTCGCTGCCAGAGTTCATGGCGAAGGGTAGGAATCACGACCTATGGTCCCGGCGACAAGGATCGAGGATGCTGCGCGATTTAGCTTGGTTTGCTGCGCGGCTGGATGGTCGACCTCGCCGCAGTAATTGCCCAAGCGATAATATGATGATGGCGTGTCGTTCCGATGCAATGCTGTTGCTGGCTCCGGAGGTTGCTTGTTGCCCTTCGCGTTTCGCTCGGCGAACGACTGACCGACGCGAATCATGCACCGGCAGAAGTATAAAGTGTGCGTTGCGCGCCGCCGCTGCTGTTCCCACGATGCGCCGCACTGGCAAATACTGCCTCTCCTATGCAGCCAACCAGCCAAGCAGAGGCGCGGGCAGCGGCAGTGACGTCTCGAAGTCCTTCTCGGTGCCAGGGGTGAGTAGTCGATGTACCTGGGCCTCAATCCGCACACCACACCGCACACAGACAGCACGTTCACGCTGAAAACCAGACCTTGGCTAGCGGTGGCGTCACAGAGGTGGGGAGCCTGCTTGCTGAGGACGGACCAACCCGATGATGGAAACGACCACTTCGAACGAAGAATGGGATTGATAAAAACGGCTGGGATACGAGAGGCAGGCCCCGACTATCTCAACTCTTCCTCCTGTTCTGCACACTTCCGGGACTTCCTCCACATGCATCACGCAGCGTGCGTGATGGAGATGGCTGAAAGCTTCGCCTTTGACACGACTCAGGGACAAGCGAATGCAACATGCTCAGCGCTTCCAGCCTTCAACATCACAACGCCGACATGCACGGCATCCCTGTCTCTTCACGGCACCATGCCTATCATAGCTGCGATACAGCCATCCTCTCTGATATGCCAGGCTACACACGCAGGTACGCGGATCAGATCTAGAGTTCTGCCTTCCATGAAGCTGTAGGGATGGTGGGGCACATGGGAGCTCTCATTAGAAATAGCAGTCAGGATGAGAACAGGGACAGGCTTCTCCTATGCACGGTGCTATGCAGCGCAGCAGCTCAGGCGGATTTTGAAGGGAGATCACTATCCACCAAAATGGTTGAACGGACGAGTCCATGCGCGACACCCGCTTTAAGCACATGGTGCTGAGCAGAGCTCTTTGAGTATTCCCACAGCATACCTGCAATCACAGCATGAACCAGGTTCAGACTTGCATATTTCCAGAACATCTCATCAAGGCACAGCATGAAGCGACCAAGTCAAGACCACTGCCCTTGCGTCTCCCACTACAGCGACGACAAGGAAAAGCAATAGCCTTGATGATCGTTCACCTGAATGGCACTGATCCCTGCCAGCGGGCGTGAACACAACTGGAAACAACAGACGCTTCACGATGGCACACCTCGCTTGACACTCCGAGAAGGTACGTGTGATCAGCTTGAAGCTTTGATTGTGGGTAACAGCTACGCTTTCCCGAATGCATTTCTCGGTGCCATGCTGATCCATATCCTCCGGCGCTGATAATACCATGCTTTCTCGAATGCATTTCTCGAGTGCGGGTTTCGCTGCCATGCTAACAATGTTCTCCGCCAACGCATCCCTTGAATGAATAGCTCGCTACTATTCCGTTCGGGTTCTCCCTATGCAACAATTGCTCCGACCTCGCTGAAAACGCTCATCAAAAATCAAGTAGTCCTCCGGCGCAGGCGCTTCTACCACTTTCCGTTGGCTGCTGTTCCCTGAACTACTGTGTACCACCTCTGCTCATCCTCCTTGCTCATGTTCAGGAGCTGACTGAGCACTGGCACGAGCTGGAGTTGATGCTTCTTCTCCTTCTGCTCCATAAACTGTAGGAGCACGCTCTTGAGGTATACCGGATCCACCAGCTGTGACTGTGCAGCTCGTGGTGCAGGTGATGATACCCTCGATGACTCGTTGGAAGCGCGTGATGGCCTTGCACTTCCACTGGCTGTCTTGTTCGCAGCTTGCAGTTTGTTCAACTGCTCGGCCACACTGCGAGCTGATTGCTGTAGTTTTCCAAATCGAGCCTCGCGTTCTTCAAGTCTCTGGCGCAGCTCGATCTTCTCTTTCTCCAACCGATCCTTACGCTCTTCAAGTGTCTGGCGTAGCTCGAGCTTCTCTTTCTCATACCGAGCTTCGCGTTCTTCAAGCGTCTGGCGTAGCTCGAGCTTCTGTTTCTCAAACCGAATTTCGCGTGCTTCGAGTGTCTTTTGCAGCTCGAGTTGCGACTTCTCACGAAGCGCGTCGTGCACTGCAGTCGCTTCAGCGCTTGCCTCGGATGCCTTAGCTTGCGCGCTCTTGCTGGTGGCAAGATCTTTGCAGGCGCGTTCGTATGCCTCCTGTAGCACCGCGCGCTCGCTCTCCATTGCTTTGAGACGTTCTGTGCTCTCTTGAAGCGCATACTTGGCATCCGTGGCAAGGTCCTTACAAGCGCGTTCATGTGCCTCCTGTAGCACGATGCGTTCGCTCTCCATTACTTTAAGGCGTTCTGTGCTCTCTTGAAGCGCATGCTTGGCGTCAGTGGCTGCACTACCATGGGCGAGGATATCCTGTTTGAGATCTTCGCGTTCCTTTTTCAACGCCTCAATTGTTTCTCTGAGCGCAGTCACCCCAGTCAATCTCTGCTCGAACGAGCTGATCTGTCCCTCCAGATCGGCTTTCTCGCTCTCCATTGCTCTGAGGCGTTCTTTGCTCTCTTGAAGCGCATGCTTGGCGTCAGTGGCTGCACTACCATGGTCGAGGAT
>KZ108379.1:0-75171 GCA_002116355.1 Dothistroma pini CBS 116487
ATTAGAGGCTATTAAGGGAAAGATCTCTAAGGTTAATACGAGCTTAGGCAAGATAGTATCGGCTTATAAGGCGTTTAAGGACAAGGTAAAGGGCATAGTAGGTGATAAGTGGCATAGCGACAAGATAGACACATCTCAATAAGCTGTTCGTGGAGTGTTCGCTGCTGTTCGTGGCTATATTCGTGTGTATAGGTATGAAGAATGGGTTATGTCCGATGTGTATGTCTAGAGCTCCGTCCCGCTGCAAGCATGGCAGACAGGGCTGAGACCCATTGCATGCCTTTTTCTGACGAGCACATTCATCGCACGACTTTCGCTTGCGACCTCGTGGGTGAGTCGCTATAAGCAGAGGACTGGTCGATGCCTCGGTGCCTGGCTTCGCTTTGCAAGTTTGCGAATGTCGGATAAGGACATCTCGTCTGCGCAAAGCGTGCGCGCAATATGGGCATGGAAATGGTCGCAGCCCGCTGTCTAGACGTGGAAGCACCATTAGTGTGACGATCAGCAGCGAGACACGATACCGTCATACTCACGCGCACTCAGTGAATGTCTATGCAGGTGTTCCATCCTGCCGTATTCGGCGGGACAAGTAGGGCAAGGAAAGCCACGTCCGCCTGACAGATGCTCCATTGTCGTGTCATTGCCGTGGACATCAGCCTCCGGGATCTCAATGCAGGTGGATCGGGAGCATAGAGTCGTTGCTGCAGCCGACGTGCTGGGAAGTAGAAGTAAGCGTCTGAGCTCGCTGAGATACAATAGAAGTACTAGTCCTAGATGGACATCTCATTTCATTGGCGCGGCACCGGACATGTCATTGCCCGCTACACAACGACACTCTCGCAGACGAAGACACCATGAGCGTGCATCATGAACGCGCTGCGCGTGACTCGTGCTGGCCGCAATCAAGGCTGCTCCGTCGTCTAGGCCTGCAACAAAGCTCCCAGACATGGACACGAACCTCGAAGCCGTCAAGCGCGTAGCAATGATGTAAACACTGCTCACCGGCGATTGTCCTTCATCTTCATCGTGCCACTCCCCATCAACACCATATTTCATCTAGCACTAATTATGGCAGGAGTCATACGGACGGCGGGTGTCGTTGGCACTGGCGTGATCGGTGCAAGCTGGACTGGACTCTTTCTTGCACGCGGTCTGAGGGTCATCGTCTCAGATCCTTCGCCTGGAGCAAAAGAAGAGCTAGAGAAAAATGTCAAGAGTCTCTGGCCAAGGCTTGAGAAGCTTGGACTGTCGAGAGGCGCTTCTCTGAAGAATTACGAGTTCGTAGGTGAGAGTATGCAGGAGGACCATTACCGCGAGCTAGACTTTGTGCAAGAAGTAAGATACACATAGGTAATGTTGAGGTTATCCTGCTGACTAGTGCATTAGAACACGCCGGAAGAGCAATCTCTCAAGGAGAAGATTGTTGGCGAAATCGATGCCAACACGAAAGAGTCTGCCATCATCGCTTCATCGTCCTCTGGCATTCCAAGCTCGCAATTCATTGGGAAATGCGAGAAGAGACCTGAGAGAGTGCTAATTGCTCATCCCTTTGTAAGTGCATACACAATTACTGACGAGGCAACGCTGACCGCTTAGGCACCTCCACATCTCATGCCGTTGGTCGAGGTAGTTCCTCATCCCAAGACTGACGACGAAGTCATCAAACGCGCCATGGACTTCTTCAAGAGCCTGGGCAAGCATCCCATGCATATCAAGCATGAGATACCCGGCTTCATCGCCAACCGCCTACAAGCCGCAGTATCAGCAGAAGCGTACAGTCTAGTGCACCGCAGAATTCTATCCGCTGAAGACTTGGACGCCGCGGTAACCACTTCTATTGGCCCGCGCTATGCCCTTACAGGTCCCTTCATGAGCAATGTGATCGGCGGTGGTAGCCATCGCGATGGTTTCAAAGACTTCGCCACGAAACTCGGTCCTGCAGTACAGGACTGGCTCAAAGACATGCGGGAGCATGCTTTCGAAAGCAATGAGGAGAATATCAACAAGCTGAACGAAAGCGTGCATAAGCAGCTGGATAACCAGCCACCTGGGGAAACTGAGGCTGAGAGAGACGAGGTTCTGATTGAGCTGCAGGATGCGAAGAATAAGAGGAAGTATCTCGTGTAATACGCTCATGTGCAAGTATTCGCTGTGCTCTCCATCAATCGGTTCTGGCTGTACTCAATCGACTGAATGCTGTACCTGGGCTGCTTCGATTAATACTAGACCTTATATGGAGGATGCGGTAGGAAGGTCGATCAACGCCACCACACGCTCGACTTGGTCAACTCGCATGTTGTCCACGAAAGACGGGAATCGCTGACATGCACTGGAGACGACCTATTTGATGCTCAGCTTATGGTTCTGGCGTGCTTGTGCTTGTCGCAATTGTCAACATTGCTTGCCACAACCATGACGTACCTCAAGCGCGTGCAGGACGTCTCTTTCTCCATTATTCATATCCACAGCATCTGCGAGTGTACTCGCCGCGTCGAGACCTGAGTCTTGGTCGACACTACGAAGCAGTGCCACTATCGTCTTTCTGTGCTTGGATTCTGGAGCGGCAATCTGCCCGACCAACAATAACGACCATATGATGTTGCTAAAAGATTCTTAGTGCATTTGAGCATGGCGTGCGAGCTGATATACGTACTAGCCTTGCAACAATCGGAATCGCGACTCTTCGAGCCTATCTATGACCAGGTCCAACGCAGGTTTCGTGTTTGATTTGCCACGCGCAACATCGAGCAGTCCCACGAGTGATTGATCACTCTGGAGGCAAGCCACGCTCGACACTCCGTTCTGCGACGAGATGAGGCGATGGATAGCTGGGTTGTAATTGTAGAGCTTCTGCTCTTCCTCGCTGGATTCTCGATGAGCTTTGGAATGACGTTCAGGACCTCGTCTTGCGAGTCTCGATGCTCTTGCTTGGTTCTCGAATCAGGGCACGTGTTGTCCTCTTCGCCATGACCATCCGCGCCCATGCGCTCTCTGTCAGTCATAACGTCGCTCCCCGCCATCTTTTCTTCACCAACCCTTTTCATACCATACTCAATGCCACTTTGCGGTCTCGACACATTCGCGCCAAAGTCTCGTGTTGGTTTTCTTGGGAGCGCTTGGTAGAGTGGCAGTCGATTCTTACTTCATCGAGACGACGTTGTAGTTGTTGCCAGACATTGGATTGCGACTGACTGCGACGTTCAAAGGATCGATATGGGCAATGGTCTCGTCTCCGTCCAGTCTCTTCATCGCGTCGAAACGCCGTCTTAGCAGACCCTTCGCCTTTATGGAACTCTTGTGATTGAGAGGCAAGGCCGTGGGAAGGTCACGATTATGGCTTTGCTGCTGTTCTTCTTGCGCTCGGCACGGGGTCGAAAGTGTGCTCTGGAAGACCATTGCTTTGACATAGGCCAGATTTGGAGCATCAGGACTGCGTGTGTCTTTGCAAGATGATATCCCATGTCTCTCATCTTTCTGTCGTGTGAACTTTTCACGTGACAATCGAGGGCAGCAATAGGCGTTGGTAGGGGCTTGCGACATCTTGTAGTATCGTCTCGGCGGAGGTCAAAGGTTCGCGTGTGAGCTCGAGTCGCGTGTAGAGCGCGTCCGCAGGGATAATGGTGATGCTGATGTTCATGTTGCGGCGAACATTCGGGTGACTCTTCTCCAGTATCAAGCAACGAAGCTCAACATCTGATGAAAAGGGTTCACGCAAAGCGTGAAGGGCAGCCAGCAAAAATTGCGCCAGTGCCGCCCCCGAAAGAGAGGCATACATGTTCCGGTCCGCGGTGTGCAATGCAGCCAGTCCATGTACCGTTGGACATTTGTGAGCGTCCTCGGGCCAACAAGGTCTAAGATGTTGTTAGTCATAGTGGAATGTAGGGGTGGGATCAGGGTATACGAACAAGTATTCAGGTTGGAGAGATTCGAAAAGAAAGGAAATTACTTATGCTTCCACGATGTTGGCTCGTGCTCCAGCTAGCACAGTCGGCAGCAATAGTTGAGAGACCTGTGATATATTAAGAGGCAGGGAAAGTTCTTCGCCCATCAAAACTTTATGATACAAAAGCCGCTCCCACCGTTATATTAGTGGGCCGCCACAAGCGGCAAATATCGCGGCTCGACAAGGGCTTGGAGAGAAGGCAAGAAAGACTTCCAATAACTTTCGCATCAACATTATGCATCATTTTTGGCGCAAATTTCGCACATGAGGATGAGAGAGAGAGCGGACAAGCGAAGAGCGAGTGCAAGTGTAATGGACGTTACTTCACTATCTGCGTCAAGGCGGAGACAGTCTTCCTATTCTCCGGTCGCTGCATACAGAGTATCTTTCCTCACTTCTCCTCCAATTTCCAACCGCCACTTGAATCTTCGTCTAGGTAACGCTGCTACTCAGTGGGACAGCTTTAGGATTCCAGCATCATCAAGCACTACGCCTGTCTCCTCAGTCCTCCTCCCTCTCGAGTTTCTCAGCCCACTGGTACTGCAACCGTGCCACCGAGAACCAGAAAAACTGCAGAAGCCAATTGAGCTGCCCCTTCGAGTCGTGAATGGCTACCTCGTGAACATGATCGAACGCCCTGTACAAAGACTCGGCAAGGTCCTCAGCGTCAAGCCGAAATGTGACGCCGCCGAACTCGTATGGGTTGCCCTTGAACTCCACATGCACTGATGCGCAGCCCGCGACGACTTCTTCCCACGCTTCATTCTCGCGAATGTTCAACATGATACTTTCGAAGGAGTATCGGAAATGATCTGGGCGTGCGCTGTCCAAAGCACAAATTTATCAGGTCTCGGAGCATGACGAGGTTGCAGGCTAGACGGCCCATTTGGCGCAGGAATGCTGCGGCTGGCCCCACGACGCGTCCGTCCTGTTAAAATATTATCTTGTGCGTTCGAGTGGACTCGATGGCTCTGCACTGACCTTGCATTCCACCTTGAACTCGTTAAGGCTGTAGAAGAGATGCATGCATTCGTGGTGAAGCTGCTTACAAGTCAAAGCAAGAGCTTGTGGATGCGCTGGGCGAATCGAGTTTGGCTGCAGCTTGAGATGCTTGCTTGCTCCGTGAGTGATCCGGAACCGCCTTCGTGGTGCAGGACGAGTTCTGCCATCTGGTTGCGAAGCTCTGCAGGGAGCTTGTTCAACGGTGAATGATCTATGGAGGCGAGGTGCTGGACGTGTGGGCTGGCTAACGATGGTCGAAAAGCTTAGTCGGCGATGCGGTTGGTGGTGTTTTAGCGCCGCCGAAAATGCATGTGAAGTGGCGTTCGCTCCCGCAGCAGGGAGCGTCAGGGTCGGACCCGCGCTCTGAGTGTGGACGTCCCGGACTGTGTTCAGACTTGGGGCTGGAGCGGAGAATTCCTGCCGCAGGATATATCCCATGTCTGGGCAGTATTCACCAGGAGAACGGTCCGACACCGGTCATTCAATGCCATCCCTGAGATCGTAAAGGCCTGGGCACACGTTCTTGAGTGGTCTTCATATCTACTTGATACAGTCATCGCAATTCTCTCGTGGTTGTGAAAGGTACGTCGCAGGCTATGCCACGTTACCTCTCAAATGAGCCCTCCGGCCATGTTATGCATTGCAATCTCATCCCTAGAACGCCGCGCATTAGACAAAGTCGTACTACTTCTTCGCTTTATTCCGCTTCTTCGCCGATCCCTGGTCGAATCCAGTCGCTGGTCCGCCTGCTTCCACGAGCACCGCATCGTCGTCGCTGCTGCTCTTCTTGGTAGCGGCCTCGGCCTTCTTCGCACTCTCTTCCTCGAGCTCTGCCATGAATCCTGACGATATGCCTTCTCTACGCTTCTCCCACCATGCCTTCTCCGCATCGACTTTTGATTGCAGTTCTGCGATTCGTTCCTTGATCAAGCGGTTCTGGTTGATCTCGTTGGCAGATTGAAAGATAACCTGACCCCAGCCTTGTGTGAAAGCGTTCGCCTAGGGTCGTGTTAGCCAGTGCAAAACCGCCAAAGTGCGAGCGATGCAGCATACCTCATTGACGACATCCTTGACCTCCTCCTCCATCTCCTTTTCTGCTCTTTGGAAGCGCTGCCACAGCTCGTCTCCGACACTGCCTCGTTGAAGCAGATTTTGTAGGGCAGGCTTCGAACTTCTCAACTGTACAATCCGCTGAATATCTTCCACAGCTCGTCTTAGAAGCGCAGCCTTCAGTACGCTGTCCGGCACTCTGCTCAACGTCTTCTCGCCATCTCCTTCACTCGCGTCTTGAGGATCAATATGTAGTAGCGACAAGTAAATGTCTCGTTGTCTGTGCGGAGGGAACCAAGATTCTAATCGTGCGGCCTTTTGAATCTGACGCTTGCGGTAGACTGTGGAGAAGGTGTATAGAGATACGATCAGGATCGTGAGGTACAGCACGGGAAGTAGCATGTTCGTCCAAAAGGGCTTTGGCGCAGGTGGTGTAAAGGAAGAGCCATCTGTGCCGTTGAATGTGCCGTTGGTGAAGGTGCCGTTTGTCGAATTAAAGGTCGCGTTGTCCATGGTCGATGGCAGCGCTCAGAGCGCAGGTGAAGCGGTATTTGCTGACAGTGGTGGTCGCGTCGTGCTGCGAACTGAGTTCAAAGCGCTTTCGTGTGTGCAAGTCCAAAAGAGAATGTGCAGAAGTGAAGTTGTTTAGCTGGCCAGTCGTCAAAGAGGTGACTTGTCCAAAATAGACGGGAGTTGCTGAACCCTGCAGGCACGAGGCAGGGATCTGCGTATGACATAATCCGTTGATAGCTTCAGAAGGCAAGAGCTACCCGTGCCTGGGCCCGTACCTTTGCTTGCGCTTGTGCTTCATGTGCAGGTGTGAATTCATAAGCCGTTTGCCGCCTGAATAAGTTGTGAAGGGAACATCGTCTCCCCATGGCTGCAACTCTCTTCTCGTGGTAACACTACTTCCTCATCCACTTCCACCCCGCCGACTTGACATCGCGTGCACGGCCGCGACACTATCCATCCTCGACACCTATATCCACATACCACGTCCCACCCCACCACCACGATGATCATCAGATTCCAGTCGCGCGAGGGAGGATTCCGCCTGACGCTCGACAACAACGCCGAGATCGCCTCTATTCTCCCAGAAGTCCTTGACAAGCTTCCCAAAAATGTCATCCCATCCACCGTCACGATTAGCCCTCGCCCACACGGTGCAGATTCGAGACCTATCGAGAAGCTGAGGGGCATCACATTTGCGAAGCTCGGCCTTACACACGGCACCCAGGTCTTCCTCGACTTCAAGACCGACGACCCTGGCACCAACGGTCACTCCGAGGCGGCAAACAAGTTGAGCGGCAGAGAGGTGACCGATGAGGAGCTCACGTCGAGTGTAGCGATACCGCAGGTGCAGCGCCTGGTGAAGAACCCATGGGAGACTGTCAAGCAGATACCACTCGATGATCGGTTAGACGAGCTGGATGGCAAGATCACACGAAAGAAAGATCAACGGATGTGCAAACATGGGCCGAGAGTGAGGTGATGCTAAAATTGATAGATTTGGAGATGCTGATGTTGGTGTAGGGCATGTGCGATTACTGTCAGCCACTTGAGCCATACGACAAGGGTTTTCTCGAGGAGCACAAGATCAAACATCTGTCGTATCACGCCCATCTGCGGAAGCTCAACCAGGGCAAGAACAAGTATCAGGTCAGGCTTCAGAACATGACGTATTCAGGAATTTGCTAACAGCGATACAGTCTGGAAGCTCCTACATACCTCCACTCAGCGAACCATACTATCGAGTCAACCCAGAATGTCCTGGCGGCCATGCACCCTTCCCTGACGGCATCTGTTCGAAATGCCAACCTTCAGCCATCTCTCTGGTACCGCAGGAGTATCGTATGGTTGATCACGTCGAGTTCGAGACATTTGACATGGTCGACAAGTTCATTGGTTTCTGGCGGCAAGGAGCTGCGCAGCGGATAGGCTTTCTCTACGGTCATTACGAGGAGTACGACCAAGTACCGCTGGGTACGAAAGCCGTGGTCGAAGCAATCTACGAGCCGCCGCAAGTGGATGAAAAGGGTGAGCGTCGGTCTGGTCAGGTGCTCAACCTCGCTAATACAGGCAGATGGCGTGACGCTCAGCGACTGGAATAACGAAAAGGACATTGAGCAGCTGGCAGAGCTTTCCGGGCTCCAGCGCGTTGGCGTGATCTACACAGATTTGATCCAGCAAACAGAGCCAGAGAAGGGCATCGCAGTGTGCAAACGACACGCTGACTCCTACTACCTTTCATCTCTCGAGGTATCGTCGCGACATGTCCACTGCAAAGGATCGATTGCTAACTCAGCTAGGTCTGCTTCGCGTCAAGATATCAAGCCAAATACCCTCGTCCTTCGAAGTGGAGCGAGACTGGCAAGTTCGGCAGCAACTTCGTGACCTGCATCATCTCTGGAGACGCCGACGGCAACATTGCGATCTCCGCTTATCAAGCATCCAATGCTGCTGTCGAGATGACAACTGCCGAGATTATTGAGCCATCAGCGGAGCCCAGTGTCATGCTGGTGCAGGACGAGGCTGAAGCTGATGAGGCCTTCAACCGGAAACGCTACATCCCGGAAGTCTTCTATCGGCGAATCAACGAATATGGTGCCAACGTCCAAGAGAATGCGAAGCCATCCTTTCCCGTTGAGTACCTGTTTGTCACACTCACCCACGGCTTCCCCAATCAGAGCAACCCAAAGTTCGTCAACAACTCGGCCGCACTGGCGATCGAGAACAGAGACGCTCTTGGAGATTTGCAAGATCAACGTGATCTTGTTAAGCAGCTCAAGGCTGGTGCAAACCGGATAGCTCTCGACACAGCACAAGGTGTTGCCGCTGTCAGCGACTTTCATCTGTTATGCTACATCCAGGGCCTCGGTGTTTTGAGCGAAGTAAGTCAACTTGACCACGCCCTCTTAGACATTGCTAACGCTCCTTCCAGGATGAGCTACGCCTGCTCTGCCAGGTCGCAACTACGCACGACACATCTCTGGGCGCTCAGCTCATGCATACACCAGGTTGGGCCACTCTTGAAACTATCCTGAACATGTAGCATAATCACACTTGTGTCACCCTACCCTCCTGCACAGTGTACGGCTTTATCTCTATCTTACAGTACTAACACGGTGCAATGCAGGGTGGAAGACTTTGGAAACAATTCTGGAGATCCACGGCAATGGAGAGCGTCCACAGAAGCGTGGTGGTGCCACCACTACGGAGGCAAATGCATTGAAGAGATTTCGTGGACTGGCTATTGATGGGAAGTGAGATGCGCATTGCAAGGGGAAAGTGGACCTGGAAGGCAAGTGGCCATGGACGGAAAGCCGTTGAGGCATCGTCAGGAAGCAGCTCAGATAGACCGCTCACACCCGTACTACAGCGACCGAGAGGCGCGTGCTCGCTCTTCGTAGGCCATGCACATCCGTCTCCAATGTCGGGTTTCCCCCTCTCGATTCCCTAATCCTCTATGACATGACAACGCGAGATGTCTGTGACACGCGATCTTTCAGTGCAGACGCCTTTGGGCAACAACTTTTCATGATGGCGCGATCGCGGCAGATACGTACAACGTCGGCGCCTTCACCACTGTGATTCGACGACGACGGTAATAAAATCGGTCTTCGCTTGCTTGGAATCATGGTACGAACAGTCGTCTGTCAGCATCACAGTTATGGGCTATCATCTCTCCTCCGCTCTCGAAGCTCGAATTCAGTACATTTGAGGACGAAGGACTTCTTCAAGTTTACTATCGGCGCCTCAAAGACGTATGCCCACAACTTGGAGACGAGGTGACGTTTCGTCGTCAGGCGGAATCTAACGCTTTCAACAATGTCTTTGCAGATACGTTGAAGGATGCTTGCACGCGTTGAGAGGAGCGATCGAGGCTGGCGAGTTTGCTTGCTCTGACGTTCTTGTTCCGCTTTGGCCCAAGCTTGTCTGGCGGAGAAGGCGAGAGTCCGCGATTGAAAGGGTTGTTGGTGAACTACTGTCATCATCTACTAACGTCACCAGAGAGGAGACCGCCGGGGATGTCTGGCAATCTAGGCCATGTGGAAATCCATGAGTACGGAAGGGGATCTAGGATCAGGAGTGCGTATGCGAACCTGCCAAGTCAGTCGAGACTGCGGTACGACTGTGATGAGTACATTGGTCCTGGATGGGAGCAACAGAAGTGTGGTCGGCGGTTCGAGACTTATGACTTGCTGCAAAGGCATGTGCAGCTGACGCATCGATGGCCTGCAGCTGGTACGGGAATTTGAAGGAAGTCTATTGAGATTCATCTTAGTACGCATGGTGAACGGTAGAACATAGCATCGCTTCGCTATGAGCCACGGCTGAAGAGTCGTGAGACCAAAGCTCCTCCAACATTCCGTGCCTGTTGAAACCGTTAGCCATAATCTCACCAGTGCCTTCATGAGATTGTAACTCACCAGCGACCCCGAATACAAACCCCTCTCCACCAACCCACTCGCCTGACTAAACTTATCACACCTCGAAAACGCCAACGTATTCGTCACCGTCAAGACCAATGCAATCGCCACGAGGGTCAACCAAATCGGCTCCAACCTCGCAATTGCCACAACCGCCAACCCCACCCAGAGTCCCGGCTGCGCATACAACGCCAACCAAAAGAACCTCTTGTCCGTCGCATTCACAATCTTTCCACCAGGCTCATTGGGTTGAGGCGCGGACTCGAAGACCCAGTGCGATTCGCCGGATTGGGAGTTTACTTCGTTCCACCAGCGTAGTCCGACGAGGCGGCGGCCGGCGATGTTTTTGAGGTAGTAGAAGTCGGCGGCGAGGAGGAGGATGGTGATTATGAAGATTAGGACGAAGTTGGAGGTGAAAATTAGGCCGAGAAGATAGACGAGGAGGGAGGCTGTGAGTACGTGTGTTAGTGAGCGGGCGTGGGTTGTGGTGGAGTAGTATGCTCACCGGCGCGGAAGGAAAGGAAGGTGACGAGTGTGATGGGGTGAGCGCTAAGTCGCCAGTTGAGGGTGCCGGACGATCCGTTGATGTCGGCCATGATTGTGGTCCCAGGCAATCTCGACGAAGTGGCTATGAGTGTAGCATTGGGTGGTGTGCGAGGCGGCGATGTTTCCTGATCACATGTATTCCAGGCATTCACATTCGCTGCTTCCTCTTGTTGGAGGACGTGTCCAAGCTGTCGCGTTGGACCCTTGTGATATGCGTGGTTGCCTGAGGTGTTAAGAGCCCCGACCACCGTGTTCCGAAGCCGACCCCACACGTCCCGACACTCGCAGACCTCACGTTGAGACGAACATAGCGAGAGATGCCCTCAAGCAATTCCAAACTGTACTGAGCATCGCAACCCTCCAGAGGACGGGGTTGATCAGAGTTTCTAATGTCGCGATGGAGAGCTCTAGACAAGTCCCTATATAACTCCGAACCATAACTACTCTCGGCCTCCCTCTTGGTCTCCCTTCTGCTCCTTCTCCAGATAGGTAGTATTGAACAACCTCGCCCCAGTATCAGTCCCGCCTCGTCCAGTGTAGCTGTTGTCCGAAATCCTCAAAGCAACCACAGTCACCTCGCCACATCCCCTCAGCTTCATCTCCATCTTACCCTGCGTCTTGACAGCATCCTTCTGCGCAACACCAGTAACCACGACGATCTGGATAGTAGGACGAAGCTTGCGAACACGCTCGACGAACTCCACCGCGGTTTGTCCTCCATTGATGACAGAATCTACCAAGATCACGGTGGACTGTCCTTGAAGGTGCTGGGCAAGCACGTTCTCGGGCTTGCTGGCGTGCACGAACATGGCTCTTGGGAAGACATCGCTCACACCCAAGGCCATGGGTTCGCCGCCGCGCATGAGGGCGACGATGGTGGTTTTGTCCTCGTGGAAGAGATGGAAGCCGTCGGTGGTCTTGCCCTCTTGTACATGAGCGATGTTGTACTGTTGGAGGCCGATTTTCTTGGCGATGAGCTCTCGCGCAAGATACTCACCGGCGTTCTGGTGCGCTCTACGAAGAGCGGCACTGCTGATGGAGGCGTCGCGCATGGGTGTAGCCAGGAGCTTGCAGGCAGGTGTGTCGGTGGCGTGGATGAGGTGGAAGCTGTCTTTCAGAGCCTGATGGAGCTCTAGTCGTTCAATGTCGACCTCTGGTGCTCTGGTGTCGTTGAGCCAAGTCACAGCACCAGACATGACCACTTGACGTGGTTGCAGTCCCGTAGAAAGAGCTTCTGTGATCTTGTCCTTGGTGTTGTGGCTCCTGGTTTGACCATCAACGACCAAGATGGGATCGTCCGCGGCCTGAAGCATGGGAACATCAGTCTCACTGTCGCCGAACGCCCAGACGTACAGGCAATAGTCCTTTTGCAAACTCTCAACGATCTGCTTCTTAATGTATGGTGTGACCAGGAAGCCTTCGGAGAACCTGCCACTGCCAACAACCTTGACCTTATCCGAAAGCTTGGCCTTCTGCAAAAGCTTGGTCCAGACGTGCTGCAGACCACAAGTGACGACGATTGCACGAAATTTTGTGTTGCCACGAATCGATTCCAGCATCTTGAGAAACTCCGGGTGGATCGTGACTTGAGCGGCGACTTCTTCGCACCTCTTCTCGAAGGCCTCATCGTCGCCTAGGGTGTCGTAAAGCAGGGCAGCTTGATTCCAGGCTGCGAAGGAGTAGCCCAGATCACTGGAGAAGACGTTCTTGAGTGGAGAGGAACCACCAAAGGTATTGATCTCTGGCAACAGCAACTCGCCAGTATCTTGAGAGGCCAAGGTCTTGTCGCCGTCGAAAACGAGTACAGCGTCGGGAACCATCGGGTCCTTTTCCTTGAGAGCAGGACCGAAGATGCTGACAAGCTGTAGTGATGCCTTCTTTGTATTGTTGAGCTCATCCAGAGTACGAAAAGCCTTCAAGATCTTCGTTACGGTCGCCTCGGCAGAAGTCGGATCATCGTTCTTCACAGTCATGAACAGAACCTTGTTGCTGTAACACTTTGCACGCAGAGTACGGATCTCATGTTCTTGCCAGTCGAGGAGCTGCTCAGGAGGACATACTCGTCGATCACTTCTGCTCTGGTCCAACGCGATTCTGTTCATAAGTTCGCTGACTGAGACTTCCAGGTAGATGATGAGGTCAAACGAGGCTGCATCTGCAGGAGTCCAGACATCGTCGAAGGTGGAAGTATGCTTCGAAGGGAAGGAGAAGTGACCAGTAACGACTGCTGTCTTGCCAGAGTTTGCACTTGACTGTTGGATGTTCTGAATGGCCTTTGTGCGCAGCTGCAGCTTAGTAGGTTCATCTTTTCTTTTGAAGGCTTCCAGGTCGCCATCAAGAGGCTTGAGTAGTTCCACAGAGCCCTCATGGAAGGTAAAGTCCTGCATCGAAGTCTGGTTGAGGTGGTTCTTGATGGTGGTCTTTCCGGAGCCTGGCAGGCCATAGATGCCGACCACTTTTGGAATGAGTTTGTTGCGAGTGTGCGTGTCGTCTGCTTCATGAGACATTTCTGGTTACCTTCAAGTTAGGTGTGTACAATTGACCGCTCCACTGAAGCGGAAAGGAGACTATATGTATCACGATTGTGTGCTGCTCGAGACGCTGGAACATACTAGACAACGCAGGTGTTTGCTGCCGGCAGGAAGCAGTGTCTAGATTCCGCTACGACAATGCCATAGAACTATGGCCGAACAACGCTGTGCCATCTCAACAATGCAGCAGTCGTGTAGAGACTAGACTTCCAACAAAGAGCACCGCCACAAGCATGATTGCTGAGGACCCCACACCGCAGGCTGCCGGAATGGCTCTTTCTGATCCAGCTATTATGTGCCAGAAAGAGTGTGCCCTACTTTGATGGACGAGGAATATCCTCTCCAGGCCGTCGAGAAAGTGTGGCAGAGATCGCTTTCGGGCCATGTCCGCAGCACATTATGAGGAAGTGGTAGGAGATGGGCTAATGGTGGGAGCACTGATGATTAGTATGACGTCTTGGGTTATTCTGATCTGCTTGATCATATTCCTGAGATACGCCGTCACCTGTCGTTTGTGGCTTCTTCTTGTCAACGTGTAGCTTGATGGTTGTCTGTTCCCGACATCTCGCTACACAGGGCGACCTGCTGACTCGTCTTTGCGAGGCGCCATTCAGGTCCGCGCTGGTACCCCCCGTAGAGCCCTACCCTACGAAGCAGCTGCTTTCATTCATGTTAACATCGCGATGGAGCGCATGGCTCATTCCTAACTCAGAATGCAAGACTCGTGTGAAAGTACTCACCACCTCATCCGCCGGATCCCCGAAATTGGCGATGGCTGCCTTCTCGCTCTCACATGCACATCATGCACACGTTGCCCATCGAAGCGCTGATAGCATTGCAATGACAAAGAGCTGCAGCTACCCTTGCGACCTGAAGGACGATTCGCATCCCACAGCAGCCGAGCAAGTTCTCCACAGCCACGAGGGGAAGGCGACCGGCATGAAATTGTCTCTTGTACTGGAACACGACTCTCTGAGGCAATCGCTCGCCATCATTGTGGCGGCAGCAGACAGCGTCATTGATGACAATCGGAGGAATCGCCGCGTTGTGTACGTGGAGGATGTATTCAACACGCCAGTCCTCGGGGTCCGGTTCCGTTGCTCGACCGGCGATACCGGTGGACGCTGCCGGGACTTTGATGACCCCTTCCTCACCAGGCGGTTATGCGAAAGACTACCAGCTGCCCACCCATCGCCATCCGGAGTCGATGCATACGTACATGTAGCCGTAGTTATTGTCGCTGATATGAAGTTGGTCACATGGTCGCGGGGAGAAGTCAGATCTGCCAAGCCCTTGGTGGCGATACGATATTCCGCGGTTGGACGCGGCTTAATACTACACAGCATCTCAGCTTCCACGAAGGCAGCTTCCTTGGTGGCTTTCTTTCCTGCCAAACCCCAAATCTGACCACGTTCCGTCGTGTCGGAATCGCGCGATTCGTGAACAAGAACATTGAATTTCTCGTGCGTGGTAGCACCACACGGTCCCAATGCGATGGACAGTGGTCCGAGATGCGGCGCAAGGCAACAAAGCAGGCGCGCAGGTGACGTTTGCGGGTCATCTGACACGAGCCTCCGCCTTGATGTAGTTTTCTGGGGGTAATCTTTTGCTTCGATTTGCTAATGCCTCCAACGCGCAGCATCACGGACGACGACGCTGATGGTGCACGTGGTCCGATGGCGAAGCGCACCGCACCGCATGTTTTGGGCCGTTCTGTGCCCCGTCGCACTCGAGTGGGCGTCCACAGGCAGCTTTCCCTCGAGTAATGCCATCCCGAACTGGTGTGGCGAAGGAGCGTGCCAAGCGTGATTGCGCGAACGGTCGGCGTCCTGGCGTTTGTGTCTGACACACGTTCCGTTTGTCGAGGAAATTCTCTGACCTGGGGAAAGACTGGGGAATGGTACTCACGACTCACGAGGGGCACGCCGCTGCCGTGAACGCTGGGCCAGTCCTCAATATATGAATCATCTCCACCAGCTGACAAAAGACAAAGAGCACTTCTTATCTTCACCCACTCACAGCTCTCCTTTGTGACCCAACACTCTTATTAACAACACTAACCTCACTCCTGATAGTAGACTGTACATCCGCGGCCTAACAAGGATGCATATCAACGACCTTCCAGAAGAGATACTTTCCGACATCCTACTGCTCGCCACTCGAGCCAATGAGGCCGACGGTGTGTCCTTCACATACGGCCTCACCGAAGCACAACTCCCCCTACAGAAGCAAAAGATTCAAAAGTATGTTCGCGGACCCGTCACCGCCGAGCATATGAGATGGGATGCCACCGACTCGATCCGAGGAGCATGCCACCGATGGCACGAGTGGGCAATCTCCTATAACCTCGAGAATGTCTTCGAGCGCAAGTGGCAAGGTGGTGAGAGATGGGCCAACCTGCCAGTATCGCGGAAGCCAAACGCTCTCTACGACATGATCCAGTACCCTTCCGGTACACCACTCCGCCGAGACCCCTACGGCAGCCTCAAGAATACCAAGCGAATCTTCAGGGCTCTCCCATACATGACCAACCACGTGCGGCGATTGTGGTTCAACGGCTTCTACACCAAGGAGAGCGATTCGCTCATCTTGTCTGCCGTCAGCGAGTGTGATGCTCTCCAAACCCTGACTGTCCCATGGACGGTTCTTCGCCGTAGCAGCGCAGAGGACTGGATCGACTTGCTCAACGTCAATACTGGCCATGGCTCACCCTTGCAATCACTCGAGCTTCAAGCACAGTGCCTTCGTTATGACGAGGCCGATGCCTTGGACAAGGACAACTCCCCCAACGCCCTTGCCGATCCTCGTGTTGACTTTTCGGCGCTGAAGCGACTGAGGATCTTCGGCAACACTCTGCACAAGCCAGTATGTGATCAAGACATGCAACTGATTGCACGGACTGCCACCAGCCTTGAAGCACTCGACATCACCAACCTCTCCACCGTGTCCGTCGCCGGCATGCTCGCGCTTGTTAAGGCCTCGCGCGAAACACTGCAAATGCTGGAACACTCGCCACGTTCTGATGACGGCTTCTACCACCCATACCCAGGCAACCTCAGCACGGACGAGCACATCTGCGAATTACTCACCAGCTTGCCACGTATGCGTGATCTCTCCATCTCAGTACCATACATGTGCGCGGACCTCTTCTCCAACCCCGAAGTCCAATGGCAAGGCGAATGCCAAGTCCGCGCCACCGACCTCTGCGACTGCAACAGCTCAACACCCAGCAAAGTCCGCGCCCAAAAGCTCCGCCACGTCTTCTCCGCCGCTCGCAACCTCATCGCCTCCCGCGCCCGAATGCACCACAACCTCTCCATCGAGCTCTTCTTCGCCGGCTGCATCTTCGAGCCCGCCAAGAACCTCGTCCACGGCGACTTCGCCATGACCCAGGTCCACTCCCACGGACAGTGGCCTCGTCGGACCGAAGTCAGCACGAAAGGCCCATACGGCACCACCGGCGTCTACGGCGACGGCAAAGGCGACGACAGCAGCTGGGATGCCGTCTGGGAGGATGAATACCTCCGCGCTGTTGAGGCGGGGTGGGTCCAGCTTTGACGTCGCTGCATCACGAAGATGATCAGGGCATTCTCTGTATGATCCACTTCTTCGACTTCGCCCCTATCACGGCCTCGATGCGGCTGAGACGGCCAGGCACGACTTTTTACGACAGATTAATGACCGAAAAGCGACATGAACAAGTTTTTCTCTTCCGACTTCACTACTTGGCGATGGCGTTTTGGGCATTGGGTGGGTGCTGAATTGGCTGAGGAGGCCATTCATATCCCACGTTGACATGAAATGAGGTGTGCTATGTGTACAATCAGGTCTCGGCTTTCCGCGAGGGGTTTTGGTCTAGGGTGTATGTATGTAGCATTGAATGTGACTAACCGCGACTGCACACTAGGCGACTTTGGCTACGCAGTAGGCCAGATCCACGACCACTTCTTCGTCTCATTGCTCTCTGGAAAGTCTGGATCGTCAGAGGCTGTTGTGAATACTGTCGGCGGCACTTGGGTTCCGGCAGTGATATGGTTGAGAATCTTGGCCGTCGTGGGTCAGACACCTAGCATGTAGGACTCTCACGGCAGTTTAGCAATCACCTATATGACATATCTGTACAGCGGACTCTTGTCTCCCATGTCGAGCAGCTGGGCCTCAGTGTAAGTCGCTCTGACTTCAGCCTCCGACATCCGGTCGCGACTCTTGTTGATTCTGATGTATGCAATTCGGAGTAACATAGTGGCTATTACTGCGGCCAAAAGAATGGCCAAGCATAGACCGAAGCCGAGAGGATACTTGGGCGCTTGGGACGAGAGATAGATGTTTGATCCTATCGCACCACCTGCAGACTGTCGTTAGCAGACTGGATATCAATACGTGGAAACAGCTTACCAAGATTGCCGACGCTGATGAGTAATGCCATGCCTATTGCTCGCTTCCACGTGGGAGCAAGATTGTTGCCGACCCAGCTCAAGATCGTGATCAGTGGAGGGTATACTGGACGGCACAGTCAGTCACACTGTGTCGAGCTGAAACATGGATAAGACTTACCACCAGCTGGAACGCCAAACAGAAACGCATACGTAAGACCAGGATACTTCGGATGAGGTATCGCGAGAAGAGCAATGAAGCAGCAGATAGCGATACTAAAAGGTCCAACGATGAATGGCCAACGGACTTGATTCCTGTCGGCCAGCCAGCTAAAGAAGACGGTCGAGATGGCTCCAAGCACGTAGATCGGTACTGTCAGCAGCTGTGCTTGCCATGTCTTGTAGCCAAGTCCGAGAATGATTGTCGGCGCGGTGAATGTGAAGCCGTAGAGACATATCGAGTTTCCCCAGTAGATGATGACTGCAAGCCAAATCTTCCATTCGAGAAGTGCTTCCTTCAAGAAGTGCCACGAGAAGCCATCACGCGTATTGACATGGCCGGCCTTGGTACCGGCATCTTGCATAAGGCGACGCTCAATGATCGACTTCTGGTGGGTCGTCAGGAACGAAGCCGTCTCGGGAGAGTCAGGTAGGGTCCAGTGAAGCGTGCAGCCCACAGCTACAGTAAAGATGCCCTCGAGGATGAAGCTATGGCCGGCGTCAGATGATACAATGCTGCGCGGCCCCCAAACACAGAAGGAACAGACTCACATCCATCTCCATCCTTCCAGTCCAGCCACACCGTCCATCTTCTCAATGCCGAAGGCTAAGATACCAGAAAACGCACCAGCCATTGAAGCAGCACTGAAGAAGACTGCTAGGCGAGTCTGCACTTCAAAGCGACAGTACCAAGTCGTCAGGAGGTACGATGCTGCTGGGAAGAAGCCGGCCTCGGTAAGTCCAAGGAGGATTCTGGTAACGTAGAGCTGTTCGTAATTTTTGACGATACCTTGGCACGTCATGACGATGCCCCAGGCCACCATCAAAATCATGATCCACGTTGATGGCCGAACGAGCTTGAGCACAATGTTGCTTGGCACTTCGAAGATTGCGTAAGGGAAGAAGAAGACTAGGCGAAGTGTCAGCTCATTGCACGGCCAGCAGATGTCCCAGCTGTATCTCACCTGTCAAGGCCAAGTTGTATTGCGTGCCAGTCAACTTCAAAGTCTCGTTCAAGCCAGCGACTTTTGCATTTCCGATATTGCCTCGATCCTGTCATGGGTCAGCTTCTCCGCTGCACTACTTCGGCAAGTATCGTGCACTGTTGTGTGCATCCATGGCTACGGCACATACCAAGAATGCCAGGAGATATAGGAGTGTCAGCATCGGTACGAGGCGGTAGTCCACCTTGCGCAGAATCTTGGTGGTTTCCTTGTCGTTGTAGTCAGGCAGATCAGCATCGCTAGGCACCGCATGTACACCGGTGATTGCTTTCTCGAGGTTATCGCTGCTGTCGTCGGCATGCTCGACCCTCGTGGCTCCTGCTACCTTGTCCTCCATGGCAGTCATGATTAGCGACGGTGTGTTCGGTCGGTAGAGAGCGAGGGCAGAGGATGGAGAAGGAGAGAGGTCGACGTATGAACTCGGCCTACCTGCTTCCATCCTCGCTGCACACATTTGCCATGCCGCCACTGGAGCTGATCTTTCTGGGCTGACGCGACGGCGTTTGCGTTCTGCGTGAGAGCCATGTGCCGGCTTCCATCTTGCTTCCCGCACAACCCGTGCCGAGGTGGCAATAGAGGACAGCCGCCAATTGAAGTCTGCCATTGACCTTGAGAGGATGGAGATGTCCAATTACTCCACGATCCTGCGGCGGTAGTGGAAGCGGGGTGTGCAGCACCGGTACAGTGCTTGAAGCCGGTCTCCAGCCGCGTGGGGAAGCCTTCGAGGTAGGAGGTAGCTCCTTTCCTGTGCCTGTTGTAGTGCATGAGAATCACCTTCCTCATGGCCAGCACGGACTCGGTGATGCCACTCGTGCTGCCACGACGAAGGCCACCAAGCCGCAAGGCAATGCAGTGCTCGCAAGGCGTTGCTGGTGGTGCTCCACTGGAAGGTACTCAGCTGTTGGCCACATTCCAAGCACAGCGGTGGCGCATCGTAAGGCCTGAAGTGTCGATGTATGTCGACAAGGCGCACGTGCTTGCGGACTGTAGTCGCCCGGTCATGCTTGGTAAGTGAATGTATTCGGACGAGCGTGAATGTACGAGTGAAGCAACAACGTGTTTTGTTCGGCGTCAACGGAGAAGTCACTTCTTTCTCCGACAGCTTGGCTTGGCACGGCTGTGGCAGCGGCGGCGGAAGCGGCGTCCAATACATATCATGACTTCCATTTCGATCTTGCTCCTTACCTCTTATCCCCTTTCACCTCACTCCATCGATGCAGGTCTTCTTCGACTGTCCTCTCTTCCTGTACCCTCCCGTGCACTCACCAAGCAACGCTGGAACCTGTCTCTTGACATTGCAGCACGACACATCCCTCGTCATTGCCAAACGATCGCCCACCATCGACGTCTCACCGGGTGCCTCACGTACCCGATCTCTCGTCGGCACCTATCCCTTCCGAAGCTTCGGTCAGGCCTCGACTGCCGGTCGAAGTGATGTTCGTTCAAGGTCTCACTATCTGACACTGGCGTCATCCCGAGCAACACACGGCCATGTCAGTTGTGCCCAAGCTGCTGCTAGCGGTCAACGGTCTGGTTGGAGATCACCCCATACTACTAAACGCGCAGGTTCACGCGACCGCCACGGAGATCGGATCTTCCCGGAGGCCGCTGGACTGGGCAATTGGTGTCTGTCACGGCTTGTGGTGTGATACCACAGCCCCTGTCAGATATAGTGAAAACGGGACCTTACACCAAATTGCGGTGCGGTTGGATCAAAAGTAATGCTAGTCTCCAAAAGCGGTACCACATTGTTCGTAGAGCTCGCCTAAGTAAGGATCACAAAATTCGCCTACCTAAAGCAACTGTTGCTCGGGTTATTCGAGGTTGAAGATTCGCATGTTGGGTGGTGGTCTCTACTTTTGACTAGCGTGTTTTCACTATATCATGTATCTGACAGGGGCTGTCATGCATCTGCCCTCATTGTGAAGCGCGCACAACGCCAAGGTCAGTTGTGCACGACGTGCTGTGACGGGACCAACGTCTTGCGGCAGACAACAACGTTGAGCAGTTTGTCGCCAAGACGCTGTACCCACAGCGAGACTGTAGTGCAAGTCTCCACTGTGGCCTCGAGACAGGCAATATCGCTGCGAGCGTGCGCTGCTCTCGGCTGCTGGCTCACGAACACTGCTGGACAAGAGCTTCGTGCCAAGCGGTACAGCGCCGCGCGTTGGACTGATCACATCGCGCAAACATGGCGAATTGCCTAACGACACCAACACTGAACTATCTTTGTCAATGTTCTAAGCTTGTGCTGTTGTAATGCAACAGGTCCGATTCGTCCGAAGCACATCCCCAGGACATCGGCAAACCAGCGAGCACCGTGAGTGGCAGCAACTCCTGATCCTTGCAAGAGATTGGGGCGCCGACCAATGTTGCAAGGAAGGACTTGTGCTGGCACGCAACTTCATGGCAGTAACAAGTCAAAACGTCGGGTCGCGTCTCAAGTGTTTTGACCCGAGACGACAAACAGAGCAGCACAGCAGGAATGCACAGCACGGCAGACCTTTCCGGCAGTCAGCCCATGTTCGACCACGTGGCCGGGCATTTCGCTGCGAGACTAACCCTACTGTATTTGTGACCACGCGCAAGAACTAAGATGTAGCAATATGCTATTCTCCAAGCGATACTCGTCGCATTCACCACCGGAATAGAGATTGGCAGCCAATGTGAGATACAGACGCCACCGGTGAACGACCGGAGCCATGATCCTGACTTATAGCGAGCTACGACCGGTTCCTGGCCCAACGATCTCGCCCTTCTCTTGACGTATACCCAGAGCACTTCGCTTAGTGTGCCCTTCTCAAAGCTTGTCGTTCCGGTGCTAGGATGGCCCACGAGCATATAACAATGTGATGACCGAGTGTACCGTGCCGATGCCTTGAGCTCCCACTCACATCTGTTGCGTAGTCACTACCAGCTAGCCATCATGAAGGTCGTGGCTTTTGTTCTCTTTGCGAGCCCTCTGCTCGTTGACGCGAGCGGGAGCACTTTGATCAGAGCTACTCGCCCACAGAAGCAGGTGCAGGGCTACCAGGCGGATCTATTTCAAGGCACAAATCTCAAACAGGAGCAATCGGTGCTTAATAACTCAGACCTGGTGTACACTACGCGACAAGGAAAGCCGTACTTTCAACCACTTGGCGCGCAACGTGCTGGTGAGAGAGGTCCTTTACTTCTTCAGGACACGCATTTGCTGGACACACTGGCTGCCTTCAATAGAGAAAGAATACCTGAACGAATTGTTCACGCTCGTGGAGCCGGCGCACATGGCTTCTTCGAGGCCACTACCGATTATGCCGAGAAGTTCTCGGTAGCAGATGTGTTCAAGAAGGGCACCAGGACCAGTGTCACGATGCGCTTTTCGACCGTGGGTGGTGCACGTGGCTCAGCAGACGAGGCCAGAGATCCACGTGGCTTTGCGATCAAGTTCAGAACGAAGCAAGGAATTCTGGACTGGGTGTTCAACAACACACCTGTGTAAGTCCCGTTCCTCACGGATGTTGTCATGTTACTGACAGCGGATAGCTTCTTCATTCGTGACCCTGTGAAATTTCCTCGATTCATTCATACCCAGAAGACAGACCCAGCCACAAATGTCCGTGACTGGAACACCTTCTGGTCATGGCCCGCTCAGTTCGGAGAGGCAATGCTCCAGTTCCTCCGCCTGTTCAGTGATCTCGGAACGCCTTATGGCATGAGACATATGGATGGATGGTCAGGACATACCTACCGATTGGTCCAAGCGGACGGCAGCTGGGTCTACTGCCGAGTATACCTCTCCACTGACCAGGGTGTCAAGAACTTCACAGCTGCCGAGGCCGCAGCCGTTGCTGGTGACAACGACGCATGGGCCACCAAGGATCTCTACGATGCCATCGAGAAGGGCGAATACCCATCCTGGACAGTCGGCATCGCCACCAAGACTGTAGAAGAGGCCGAGGCCTACCGCTACGACGTGCTCGACTTGACCAAGGACTGGCCAGACGCCGAATACCACGAGGTTGGCCGTATCACCCTCACTCAGAACCCAGATAACTACTTCGCCGAGATCGAGCAGTCGCACTTCTCCCCAGGCCACACCGTGCCAGGCTGGGAACCAAGCGCAGATCCAGTACTCCAATCCCGCCTCTTCGCGTACGGTGACGCTGGGCGCTACCGCGTGGGTGTCAACGTCGACGATGTCCCGGTCAATTGTCCCTTCTCCAGCGTGGCGAACTTTGACCGCGACGGCCACCTCACCCAGCACGGAAACCAAGGCAGCAGGAAGAACTTCCCAGCCGAATACATTGACCCGATCAACATTATCGAGAAGCCTGCCACGGTCATTAACGATGACCTCTCGTCGTACGGCACGAAGACTGTGCACTGGGAGTCTCAGATCGATGAGGACATCGACTTTGAGCAGCCACGCATGTTCTACGAGGGATTCTCGCAGACTGACAAGGAGCATCTCTACAGTAATGTTGCTGGTACGCTGGTGAATGTCGACAACCAGAAAGTGTTCGATGCCATCTTGGAGCAGTTTGGCCGGGTGAGTCCGAAGTTGGAGCAGGGCATTAGGGTCGCGTATGGATTTGCCAAGGCTGAGGCGGCGAAGAAAAGTCAGGAAGGTCTTTAGGCTCAGGTATTCATTTTTCTCGATTAAGCCGGCGGAAGTTGCAGCCAGTTCACGCGACAAGCATGATGCTGTATCATCCTTCCGCTTTGGTTTCCGCCCCTTCCTAAGTTTTGCAGTACTGTCCACTTGGGAAGCTTAGTAGGATTCGGTAACAGAGATTCGGTACGAGGTTCAAGCACGAACACCTCTCGGTCCTGTTGCGTGCGAGAACATGGCAGGGGCATGCTGGTTCATCCGGCGCGCTGCTTCCAACTTCGACTGGGCACACATGTCGTCTCCATGTTGTCGGAGCAGAGATTCCTAGTCGTGGTGAAGCAACTACTTTGATCGCGGTATCGAGCGGCTCATCTTATGTCAACCTGACATGCCTTCATACGCAGCCCATGTTGGTACACAAGTTAGTGATTCAACAATGGACACACCTGAATCTAGTAATCAGATGCATCGCGAGACAGGACAGTGCCTGCGATATATCTGTCACTCAAACCGTAAAGCTCGTACTGGGGCGTTGGGGAGTGAGTCGGAAAGCCAATGTGCCGAAACTGCCATATCTTCGGAGATCCGCTGGTTCGGGCAAATGGAGCGAAGCGATCGATGTGCTGGCATTGCACTAAGTAGGATTGTGCCCGTCCCAACCCATTGCGATGACTGTCATTAAGAAGATCCTGCGCGGCGCTGTTTTGTTCTTGTCGGGGTTGGTGGTTCTGTTTGTGCTTATCATCTTCCACGACATTCGTGTAGCGCAATGAACGGCTGGTTTCTTTGGACGCTGCTTGCAGCACGAGATGCGGCGGCGGCGGTACCGAAGGGCGCGACCCATCCTCTTGCAGGCTGCAGAGGCGTATCTTTCAATGTCTCGGGATCTGCGATGAATCGGGACCTGTCGGATCTGGATATGAGCGACTTAGATGCGCTGATGGGACGATTGAATAGTGACAACTTCAGTCGGATGTCGGCGAGGCGCCACTCTTTCAGTGTTGAGGAAGAAGAGTATGCTAAGAGTAAGACAGGTATCTGGCGACCAGCAGTTAGCAGGGTGGTATTGCCCACCTGTCGTGTCTCATGACAACAACGATAAATTGCAAGTCCTTCTGCCGGCAATTACCACGAACCGCGAGCTGTGGACTGGACTTGGAGGGACGGATTTGCAGCCGTCAGAAGTTTCTTACCAGCCTCAGACATACTCGTGGGTGCAATACATGACTGGCAAAGGGTACACGGTGCTGGCGATGGACAACCTTGGGACCGGAAAGTCCTCCAAACCAGATCCTACAAAGGACGTCCAAGCACCTTATGAGTCAGTATGGGGACATTATTGTGCTTGGGGCGCTCTCTGACATTTTCAGAGTCGAGCTGTACCACTCTCTGACGACTCAGCTGCGATCCGGTGGAAACACATTAGGGAAGTCGTTCCAACATCTCATCCTCATCGGCAACTCATATGGATCGGAGCTCGGGACGCTATTAGCGAAGCGACATCGCCTCGACTTTGACGAGATGATCCTCACTGGCTTCTCCAAGTCAGTACTGGGCTCCTTGAAGGGTGTAACAGCTCTCAATGCTATGCCGGCGCAAAAGGTGGACGCGTCGAGATTTGGCGACCTCGATCCGGGATATTTGACCTCGCCGAACGAAACGACGCGTGCATTCTCATTCTTCGGCGATCCAAAGTATGTGGACTTCGACACGAGAATATCGCACCGTTTCTTCACGCGAAAGGATGTTGTGAGTGTTGGCCAATTCATCTCCGTCTACATCAATCCTGTGCCGGCGCCGGAATACAAAGGCAGAGTGTTGGTGATGACTGGCGAGCAAGACCAGGCTTTCTGTGGTCCAGGCAGCTCGGCCATCAATGCTGATCCGAGGTGTGGTCCGCTGTTGAAAGATACGGGCAAGCTGTTTCCCATGGCTGAGTACAATTGGAAGAGCATACCGAAGTCAGGGCACGCCTTGATACTGCAAAAAAGTGCCCCCGAGACCTTGAAGACGGCAGAGAGGTTTCTTGCAGGGGAGGCATTCGGAAGTTGATTTTATGGTGGTGCTGGGATGTTTCGTGGAAATGTTCAATGTTGTTGGAGGATTGTCGGCAGGCGCGCTAAGATCGTACGCTAAGCCTGTTCCTGGCAAGATAGCTCTAGCGTCCGATCGTTTATGGATCCAGCTCGTCATTGACGGCAGACGAAATGTTGATGTCACTGTCCCGGCAATGGATATCACTTTGAGGATGGCTGGCTTCGCTGAACTCTGTGGACAGTTTCATACAGCCAAACGTCCATCACTGTCAAGCACTTTCATCGTTCCAATACCGCTCTAATCGCAACCATGGCAGCCAAAGGAGAACAAACGTCGACCAAGCCGACAATGCAGAACAAGAGTGGTAAGGCGAAAACAGCTCCAAGCTTCGAGAGCTTTGCTGATCGCGTATAGCTGCTGGCGGCATGCTCTCGCTATTCAAGAAAGGCGAGGGCTTCTACAAAGACGGCTACTGTCGGACCGGCCCCGAAGACACTGGCAACCACTCCATCGCCGCCACCGTAACCGACGACTTCCTCAAATCATCCAGTGGCAAAGAGTATTCCGGCGTGGCCGCAGGCGATAAGACTTGTCTCTCAGCGCAACACTGGGCGGATGCCATGAAGGAGCTTGATGGGGAGCAGGTGCCAAAGGTGCATCTACACGCCAGCCACGAGAAGGCGCTGGATGTGGTGGGATACAAAGACTTGAAGAAGTTTGCAGCTCAGGGAGAGGCGCCCAATCAGAGTGGAAGGCAAGAGACGCATGTTAATCCTAGCAGCGGCAGCGGGCCTGTGAAGGAGCGGAACGAGTTTGGTGGAGATCAGGGAACGCTGGCACCAGGTCGGGGAAAGAGCCAAAACATCGGCACTGATACGAAGCCGGAAGGTAGCGGTGGCCAGAGAGGTTGAGATGGATGTTGTACGTATAGAGCAAAAGCGCCAGAGTCGTTCGAGCATTGATGGCAGCCGCACAAAAATCGCCTCAAATGATTCATCTCGCCAAATTCTTGTCTGACAAAGAAGATAGTAGTGCACGCAATTCGGATTTCGCAAATGAGCAGAACGGCGCATCTCTGCGGCACAGTCAGCCTTCGCATGGCGCATTGTGGTCAAGTTCTGTTCGCCCGCGGCGAGATCTGCATCGAATCCAGGTCCATTCAGATAACTCTGGGCGAGTTTGCTGCCGGGCAGAGAAAGGTTCTTGAACTTGCGACCAAAGGCTTGCATGTAACTCAGCAGGCCTTCCACTTCGGAGGGGGTTCCTTAGTCCGGAGTTGAAGCACTCGGAATCTTCCCGTGGATAGATTATACCCTGAGCCCCCAGCAACATACCCGACTGAGGTCCCAAACTGTCCATGTTCAACGGATGCAGACAAGCGACACGCCTAACTGGCTCGGCTCCCTACAACAAACCAGCATTCCCTTCAGTTCTAGTGTGCCATGATCACCTTCGCGAAATCACATTCGACTAATGGCTTGACAAGATCTTGGACCTTCTCCCAAAACATGGCATGGACACCATTGTCGACAACATTGCCAACAACAGAACGGAGTCTGGCTTCATCGAGCTCCAGCAGTCGTACTCAGCCGCGCACCTCATCCAGGCAAGCATGAGTCCGCACTTCCTCGAACGCATTGACCTCGAGACTCGACTTAGGCGTCGTAGGGCAGCACCATTAGTCCAAGTCCTTCAGAAATACTGCAAGTCGTTCCGATTCTTCGATTTGCCTCCGGAGCTACGCGTTCGTATTTGAGACATGGTTCTTGGTCTTAATGGTCATAACACCATGATGAATGCTAGAAGACGGCCAAAGCCAGTGGTCCAGCCCGAGACGGCACGGAAGGAAAAGGTTGGCAAGAAGTCCAAGAAGAAGGCTGACGAAAGGTCCGAGAAGAAGCCCCAGGCGGCGTCAGATTATTGGGAGGAATGTCTCGGAACCCACTACGTCCCGGGGATCACACAGGCTAACAGGCAGCTTCGATCCGAAACACGCAGCATCTACTTCTTGAAAGGCACCTTCGTGTTCGCCTTGTGGTCTGGACTACCGGCCCGCCATCGTTCGCAGCAGCAGATGCGTGCTTGGCTGAAAGATGTAGTGCACCAAGATGGGGAGTACCTTTGTACGATTGATACTGGCGGGATCCGATTTGTCTTTGAGCAGTCGATGGGGATTTCGGCTGAGATGTTTGGTGATGGAGACATCTCCAATGGATATCGAGAGTTGCTGAAGACAGAGGTGGATGAGGCAGACTTCATTAGAGACGTGGATGCGGGTGGACAAGCGATCGCGAATATGCTGTTGGGAGAGATAAAGATCCGGGCAATGCGCAGCAATGCTTGATCGAGCTGTAGCTGTACAGAGAGGGAACTTTCACATCACGTTCACGTTCCTCGTTCGCGTCACGGAGCTGCTTCCGCCTAGGACCCACCCAATGATGTTAACCAAACTTTCTGTTCGATCGACAACCCCAACACGCCGTGACGTGACCGTCATGTCTGAGGATGACATGCTCCGTCGTGGTTTGCCGTCGGCCCTGAAGTTTGACCTCACAGCAAAATGCTCAGTAAGACACATTCCGCTCATATTACCGCACATCTAACAGTCTGTAGACCACCAAAGCTCGTGCCGCGATACTCCAGCTCCCTCATGGGCCCGTCCAACTGCCGATGTTCATGCCTGTGGCAACGCAGGCATCGCTCAAAGGACTTACGCCGAGGCAGCTTGAAGAGACGAGCTGCAGACTGTGCCTCAACAACACCTACCATTTGTACGAAACGTGATCAAGGACGGAGGGAATGGCGGAAGCTAAGAGCATTGTAGAGGTTTGAAGCCTGGTCAAACAACGCTGGATGCTATTGGCGGAGCACACAAGCTGCAGTCATGGCCACACAACGTTCTGACAGGTATGGAAGAATATACTGGACGGGATCTGGCTGACGGGTTCTAGATAGCGGGGGGTACGTGATCTCAGCAGTGAGCGTGGAAGCTGATGCTGATACAATACCTACAGCTTCCAGATGGTCTCGCTGTTGAAACTTGCCCAGGTCACAGAGGAAGGCGTTCGCTTTCTGAGTCCGCATGATGGCACGCCAATGTACGTATCGTAAGCGTACCCAGCAGGACGTGCCATTGACCATTCACAGGCTACTGACTCCAGAGCATTCGATCTCGCTCCAAAACTCCATCGGCTCGGACATCATCATGCAGCTGGACGATGTCATTGCGACTACATCGCCAGACATTGCCCGCATCAAGGAAGCCATGTACAGAAGTGTACGCTGGCTTGACAGATGCATCGCTGTCCACGCCAAGCCAGAATCGCAGAACCTCTTCTGCATTATTCAAGGCGGCCTAGACCTCGATCTGCGGCGCGAATGCTGCAAGGAGATGGTCGCTCGCGGCACGCCAGGTATCGCCATCGGAGGCCTCAGTGGAGGTGAAGCGAAGACTGATTTCTGCAAAGTGGTGTCGACTTGTACTGACATGTTCCCGTTCCATAAACCACGCTACGTGATGGGTGTGGGATTTTCTGAAGATATCCTAGTGTCTGTCGCGCTAGGTGCTGACATGTTTGATTGCGTCTGGCCAACCCGCACGGCACGGTTTGGCAACGCCATTACAAACTTGGGCTCCTTCAACCTCAAGAACGCCCAGTACGCTTACGACTTTCGGCCCGTCGAAGAAGGGTGTCAATGCATCTGCTGCAAGCCGCCGTCAGAAGGTGGCTTAGGCATCACGCGAGCATACATTCACCATACGACAGCTAAGGAGACAGCTGGTGCGCACCTACTAAGCATGCATAATGTGCACTACCTACTGGACCTTATGCGCAGAGTTCGGGAAGCCATCATGGCTGACAAGTACCCGGCTTTCTTGAGGGACTACTTCCGCAAACTCTACGCGGGCGACAAGCAGAAGTACCCGGCATGGGCTGTTGAAGCTCTTGGCGGTGTTGGTGTGGACCTCCTACAGGACTGAAGGTATTGCCTACCAGCATACAAGCTTGGTGCACTGCCAGCTTTCAGTCAATGAAAGTATATTCCTGCTTTTGTATGCACTGCCACACTTCACACCCAAGAGTTGGGACCGGACACTGCGCATTCAAGCATATGTTTCGTTCATCCAGTACTTGAGCATTAGTTACTATTTTACCATCAGGAGCACAATCCTCCACGATTCGCGACTCCAGAGCGGCACCGAGAAGATCTCACCAACGACGACACTATCGAGCCGTTCCGACACACGAACGACGGACGAAATGTTTTCGTCAAGAGCATACCGCGCGCGTTCCTTGGATGTCCAACTCGCATCGCTACAAATCTGCGTGCCGCTCAGCATCCTTGCCGATGTCAGCACTGGTGGAGATCCAAGGCATGCTTGCACGGATCTTGACATTTATCGCGGATCAAGTCATACACATTTTCACCTCCATAGACCTACTCAAGACGCACGGTTGTTGGGCTATGCTGTTTGCCCTCGCTCCTGCTGTCGCAGCTGATGGCTCAATGATCTACGCACCGATGCACGCGGATAGCGAGCACTTGAACGCAATGTTTGCCTTGGGTCTGTACTGCGGTCCGACGGCATTCTTTCATTTGCTGGGCGGTCTGGCACTCGAACTGAGATGGCTAATGCGGCTCCCACAAGAAGATATCGATTCTGAGGCCGTTGTGGACGAAGCGGCGGGCATCAAGGAAGAGGCAGGCAACACTGGGCTGCGATGACGAAGGTGCAATGCCGGAAGTCAAGAAGAAATACTCCCAAGGGGCTGTGCAACTCAAAACTGAGAGAGGCAACTTCTCGGCGTTTCAACTCTTGGGCCTCTCCATAGAGGAGCAAAAGGTACAAGAAGCTAGTGAACTTTGCCATTGCAGAATTTGCAGCTTCTATTACGATGCCTTTGGCTTCACAAAGTCTCCTCGTACAACAACAAAGCGCACCGCCAATCCGACTGATCAGTCCAGAATCGAGCTGCTGCTCTTACCGATATCGGCAACCTTTTGAACTTCAGTCATGAACTCAGCCGAAGACTTGACGACTACGCAACGCGACAGCGCAAGACTCATCGCGCCTCTACTATGCGCCGGCTTTTGCTGCGATATCTTCGCTACCGGCAGTCTATGACCCTTCCTCGAGTCTGGCACTGACATTGACAAGTCTGGCATCATCTGTGCAGCTGTCGCACTGCTGGTTCCCATTGCAACACTTTTACGGCTCTACTTCGCCCATGGAAAGCGGATTCTCGCATTCTTTACCCTCGCAGTCGCAGTATTCGCGCGTATCTGTGCTCAGAAATTCTTGCGTCTCAGAGGGATCCATGCGCTGCTGTTGTATTATCTCCTCTTGCGTTTCGCGCATTGGAAGTGTACGGGCCCTTTCCGTAGACGAGCCAGAAGGAATAGTGAGGATGGGGTTCGAAGAGTTTTGGGCTACACGTAGTGACACGACTTTTCGTCAGCCCACGAGAGACGTCACAACTGGCAGCGGAACTTCCTATATTGGCAATCTTTTTGATCGCTTGATCGCTTGATCGCTCGAGGGCTCCAAGGCTCGCACGCGCTCAGCTGGACTTACTACTTTATCGCCACTCCTAACATTCTGATAAGCGGCAAGCATGACAACGGGCGGCTCTCCCCCGCCCAAACCAGGTTCCTTGGACTTAGCCTCATCAAAGGATGCGTCATGGCCGATCATCGTCTTGTAGCTGGTCGCTTGCGCTCTGTAGTACACGAGCGGAGGTGCTTCAGCTCACCTCCCGTTCCACACACACGATGTTCGACTTTATCCTTCGCATTTCGGCTTGATCTGGCACTCATTTCTGCACAAGGCTCCATTCGACGAGTTCACGAACTCGAAGGCTGGAGATGTCAATTCGATGCTACGAATAAGGCTTCCCGAAGCCACTGAATGTCCCTCCATCTTTCCGGAAGAAACGCCCGAGATTCTTGAGATTCTCATTCAGACTTGGCGTGGCGTCCTTCTCGATGGGACTGCCTACCGGAGGCGGCGAAGTTGTCCTGCTGGCGACATTGCTCGAGCCCGATCCGTCACGGCCAGGAAGTGGGAGGTTGGGTGTTCCAGCAGCGAACCTGTCTCCTGCCTCGCGAGCGGCGTTCATTAGCGATGCGCCGAAATTCGTTGGATCGAAGCGACCTGGTAGTGTAGGCGATGCGTGCGCTGCGCCGTCTTTGAGCGCTGCGAGGCCGAGACTGGTGGTTGACGGTGCTGGCTGAGCGGTCATTTGCAGTCCAGCTACGGTCGGGTTGCTGACCTGTAAGCTCTCGTTTGCGGGACTGGCCTTGTGGGCGTTGAAGAGCTCGATCAAGTGACTCTGATCTTGGTTCCTTCGGATGCCTTTCAGCTCCAGAATCTTGCGGAAGTTCGGCTCCGATCGATCGCGAATGTGGATCAGATATGCCTGCACCAAGCCTTCCGGTGGCGATGAACGCACTTGAAGAGTCTTCAGGATTGGATCGAGCTTGGCTGTGCTCTGGTTGACGCGCTTGACGAAGGCAGCATTTGGTGGGATGCCCGGTTCTGCATTGAGCGTGGCAAGCTCAGACAGAGCCTTCTTCAGGACGTAGGAGTCGAGCAGCATTTGCTCGGCCCCGGTCTCAGAGACTGGTCGGCAGACAACGATGTTGGTCAAGTAGGTGTTGACCAAGGCATCGACCAGGTTGTCGCAATATGCTCGTGCGTAGTGCGGCTTGTGGAGATAACGAAGGACGTCCTTGCTGCGCTCCTTCACGCGTTGTAGCAGCGTTGATACGAACTCGCTTTGATCGCCCACACTTTCCATTTTGCTCCACGGCACTGCTCGCATGCTACGCCAAGCTGGCTCGCAATCGGCTTCTGTCTTGTGGACCAGACCGCGGACAGCGGCAGAAGCCACGCCGAGGAATGTGTCTGCTTGCGATTGCAGATCAATTTGTTCTCGAAGATCTTCGTCGATGCGCTGTCGTATCTTCTCTTCGAGCTGATTTGTCGTAGTGTAGCAGTAATCTGCGGTGTTGAGGACAATGACAGCATCTTCTACGCTCGGCCCGCCTGTCTTCTCTGATAAAAAGTAAAAGAGTACTTGCTGCGCATAGGCATCGAGATACTTGGCGAAAGTCTTTGATAGTTCCAATAGTCGACCTCCGGTGGAAAGTTTGGCGCATTGTGCAAGTGTCACACGATAGCTGTGGAACAGCTCGGTCGAAGATGGTATGACGAGCTGGGCATGGAACTCTTCTTCAGGGTTCCGAATGTGCTGCTGTCGATACTTCGGTATTAACGTTGCAAGTTGTCTGTCTTGCGACTCCACCCAGATGCTGAGATAAGGCTCGAAAGCCTCTGATATAGCTTGACTGAAGCCGTGACGTTTGTCTTCGCCAGATGCAATCGTGTCCATTGACGATCTCGACTCGCCCGCGGAGAAACGTCGTTCCAAACTGTGCTCGAAGTCGAGCGTTTCCTGCAAGCACGATAGCAGAAGATTCACATCTGGAGGCTGACCATCTGCCCTTCTCATCGACCGCTGGAGTATGCCTTTATAGTCGTCTCGTGTACTCTCACAGAATGCGTTCGCCAGCATCTCGTTGACTCGCCAGGTTGAAGGGAACAGCATAGCATGCTCAGCGTCGTACGTCTTCAGCATCCTATTGAACCACGAGTACCGCCGAGCTATGTTGTCCAGTGATCCAGCTTCATCATTGCCTCGGAAGACTTGTCGATACTCTCTCAACTGCGTATTGCAGTACCAGGTAATCAGTCTCGCCCGCGCATGTTCGCCTAGAGCATCCATGACTTGACACGCTTCATTTAGCATGCCTCTCTTCTGCTGTACTTCGCCTTTTGCGAATGCAATCTCAAAGTCTTCACAGACCTGTTCCAGCAGCTCTCTTTGCACATCTGCCACATGCCTACTCAAGGCCGCGATCTGATCAATACTCCGGTAGCTCTTGAAGTGTGCCATGAGCTGAATAACAGCTTGTAGGAGGTGTGCGCATTCTCTGTACTGCCGACTCTGGCTCAGCCCTCGCAGCTGCTCGTATGCCGTCGTCAACATCTGTAGCCTCTTCAATGCAGTCATCGACAGCGTGAGATTCTTCTTTGTGCTGTCCAGCCGCTTGATGTCTGCTGTCATCTCTGTAATAGCCCGCTCCGTCTCCAAGGCTCGCTCGCGCACCCCCTCGATCTTGGTGAACATCTCCGCCAACTCTGCCTTTGCATCTTGTATTCGTCTGACACTACCCGAGTCGGATGTTGTCTGCGCCGTAACGAGGGCTGCGATATCGCTATCGAGGTCATTCTGGTATCGTCGTAGTGAGGCCGAAACGGCTGAGACGGACGAGAGACTCGACGGTTGGGAGAAGAGGGCGTTCAGGTGGTCAATTGGGTCGTAGTCAACTGCACGCGATACATCATCAATGCTATGGCACAGATCAGTTCGGGATCATGGCAGCTCACCAGCGTCTAAAGCATCTGCGGCATAAGCGTGGCCATTGACAGCAGTCATTGATATCCGAATACGCCGAGCAGCTTTCTGTGAGTATTACAGACATGTATGTTGATGGCAACATGTAATCGTCGCTATGGAAGACGACGTCGCCAGTTCTCGGCAACCGGCCCGTGCATCCGTGCAGACTTCGCGTCGCGCCTCAGTCCTGACTCGACCTTGACGCGACCTCATCTCCTTCTGATTGTCTCTTCATCTCACAACATCTGCTTCATACCACCATTGCCTCAATGCCACTGGACATCGATAGTGTCCTCCGAACAATGCAATCCAGTCTCCGTCAGACGGGGTTCCGTCCTCACCCGGGCTGTCATGCCATCACAAGATCCGAAGCAGTGCCTACTGCATCTCAACTATCGTCTACCATCTTAGGAAGGGACCAAGGCTAATAATAGTTCAACAAGTGTATAGAAGTCGCACGTATACTTGCCGCTTAGTACAACGGATCAGTCTGGCGATTTTGGCTTCACTCACGAGTCAGTCGAACTCAGGTTATTTTGACGGTGAAGATATCAGCTGATCGACAGCGTTTGAGGTGCAGATGTGGCTTCAGCCCTCGCTTGCAGAGCGCCACGCGTTGATGTGCTCACCTCGACAATATTGAGATCCCTTCTTCGCTCACAGGTGTCGGGTAGACATCGTCAACATGCTAGAGTTCCCATTGCCGCGCAACAACTGGCGACTCGACATTGTCTCCATCTTAGCGGTACTTGGTGAGAGCGATTTCAAAGTCAACGCTCACCTGATCACAGCACAGTGGACATGCTTACTGCCTCGTCTCATGCCAGCACCACAAGGTCTGCTGACAGCAAAGCGTAAGTCAATCGAAGCAGGCATGATCCAGACTGATTGAGACGACAGGTATGAAAGGTATCAGCTCCGATTTCCTGGTCGCCGAGGCGGAAGGTTCTGGAGACGTGTTCACCCACTTGGAGACGTAGTGTTCAAGACTCGCGACGGTGCCTTCACAGTCGTTCACTGTAACGAGGACATAGCGCGACTCCTATACTTCGCACCCAGAAGCACCGGAGTACACAATGAACGTCTACACAAACAGGCTCAGCGGTGTTGTGGTCGGTGGTCTGATGCTAATCGTCAGCAAAACCCTGTTCGGCCATTGTTTTTAGACCATGCAGGCCGACACTACGGCTACGGGCAAAACGATGGAGTATCACTTTTGCTCTGTCTGTGTGACGCTGATGTATTGGATTGGAAGTGGATTTCCCGGAATGCTGGTTCGCAGGATTACGACTGTGAATGATTTCGAGTTGATGGAGGAGGTGCTGGAGCCGAAGGCGGAGCAGTCTGTGAGGTACAGAGTTAGGTGTTTAAATGCCGGGAAGGGAGTAGGGCAGGCCGAGGGGTCTGCGTTCGAGTCAACGTTGTGGTCAATGACCAACAGGAGACAGAAGGGCGGCAGTTTGCAGCAGATGATTAAGCGTTTCTTGCTTCTAAGCTCGTTTCGTTGCTCGACTAATCAGTCTACCCGACGTTTCGTGTGTCGTAGGCACTCCGTAAGAAAGAACAGCTGACCAGCTTCCTTGCACCAGCTTCTGATGATGTTGTAGAGTTGAAACGCCAACGTATGGCCCTCCGCCAGTTAGTCGCGTCTGATCAAGCTCTTCACTACTTCGATTACGTTTCCGTCCACAAGGGCCAGCTGTCGCCTTAATTAGCGCCGGCTTCATGCAAAACAAATCAAATCTCTCACCTCCTCTGGTGTGTCCATTGATGAGATTCCCACAAGCCCATGCCCAAAGAGCAGGCTATCTACGTCCATGCCGATCCGCGTGCTGAAGTCCTTCATGAGCTCGCGGACTATTTGACCGCGCTTGATGAGGTAGGGCAAGGTCATACAGTTGTATCTAAGCTCGATGGTGATCTTCTGCTCAGTAGGGACAGTGGGTGTGGTGTTGGCTCCAGAATTGTTCGCTGCAGGGGTCTCTGCGCACAGCTCGCGTTTGCACGTCGGGCAGGCGTTGGACTTGTCGAACCAGGCCTTGGCGCAGTCGAGACAAAAGATGTGACCGCAGTCCGTTCCCAAGTGGTTTCTTAATGACCTGTGGGAGTCAGCATCGAGCATAGCGTGCGAGTACCTACACATACACCGAAGCACACTGGACAATCTAGTTGAGGTGTTGCTCGTTTACGGGTTCAGAAGCTCGAAGTCAAAGTAAACGAGGTTGTCTCTGGCCGATCTGATCGGTGACAGGCTTAGGATGTTTCAGATTGCGCGCCAAGCAAGCATGTGAGAGCTTTGACGCTACACAAACGGCATTTATGTCACGTCGTGCACACAATTTCGGCGCTGAAGAGGTGCAAACACGTATGTTCTACAGGTTTATGGCCGCGCCCAGTCATTCATACGGGAGCAAAGCGAGGTGATGCGTCTGACCCTGGAAATGAAGACGTGGAAAAGTGCGCCGCGACGCGTGCGAGACGCAAGATTAACAATTCAGCTCTGCCGGGATGTGAATGTTCGCCGCAAGCAACAGCGACGGGATGCATGTTGATTGTCAGAGCAAAGTGGCTAGCTAGACGAACGACTAGAAACGTCCAGACTCCGTTCGCGTAGCATGATCAATCGCACTGCTTCCATAAGGTGTGCTCACACGCTTCTTGAGCGGACTTGCAATCCTCTGCTCGACACCTTCCCTGCCCTGACCAAGCCGGCTGCTACTAACAGCCTTCCTTAACGGACTTGCAGCATGACTGTAGACCCCCATATTCCCTCCATCTCCCTTGAGGGCACTCCGCGCTCGCAGGCGGTCGTAGTGGCACGCCACAGGCGATGACAGATCTGGTATGCTGGCACTCGGTCGCGGTCGTGATTGTGTTTGCGCATTAACATAGCCATTGACGTGAGTCGGTGTGTCAACTGTCGGTGTGCCGTGGCTAGATGCTCTTCTTGGTTCCAATGGCTGCGCTGCCAAATTGTCCGGGTCGTACTGGCGAGCATAGTTCGGGTTGGGATTCGTTTTGAAACCACGCTTGATGATCGTGGTCGGTGTGTAGACGTCCACTTCGCGGGTCCTGGTCCCTTGTGGGGAAACGGCACTTTCCCGAGTCTGTGTACCAACATCGCGGACTGGTCGATTGAGGGAAGGGTGCACGAACTTGGTGTCGTACTCGTTCATGACTTCGCCATGCACCAGTGATGTGTCTTTCGACTGCTGGCTGAAAGAAGTCTTGAGCATGCCAAGCTGTACTGAGAGCAGTGCACTGAATGCGATTGCTTGCATGACAATGACTGACGGCCTCGAATCCATAACTGCTGGTGGCAGAAGCAGGTAGTAGATGAGCAGATGTCCTGGCGAGAACAGCGTGAAGATGGTGAGGTTGAGCGGCCGTGGGTCCCATACACTAAGCTCCCATACCTCTCGCTCGGCATCTGGATACGCGCGCGATGCGGCCGTGCTTGATGCGATGACGTTCTGGAGGTATCGCAAAGGAGACGAAGATGCCGGAGAGCTATCGACCTTCACTCGATGCGCGGAAGGTGTAGCCGGTGGTAGGTCGACAGGTTGCTCAAACAGTCGATAGTGCCTCGATCTGAAGAAAGTATAGAACGCGTTCAGGCAGCATAACAGCGACAAGGAGTGGACCAGAAATGCGCATAGCCATGCGAACCATCCGCTGCTGCTCCCATCTTCGCCAAACACGTCATCGCCTTTCGTGCTAGTCCTACTCGCACCTCGTGCCAGGATGAAGAGGATGTTGAGCCCTATTCCAATCGGTGTCGCCCAAATCTTCAGCCACTCTTCGTAGGTGTCGTCGTTGAGAGTCTCGGACAGTGAAAGCAGGAAGTCGTAGGGGTCGAGGTAGGCTTTAATACGCTCGCTCAGAGGCGCTCGGCGAACGAGTCGTGGCATCGCGGTTGGTGGATGTGGTGGTATTATGGCGGGATATTGGTAGAGAGTGTGGTGCGATGCATCTTCTTCTATGCCTCGTCGGGAATCATCGCGGTGAATGAGGTGGACGTCGTTAGGCCAGCTGCTGACTGTTTTGCTCTGGTCTGATCGATTTCGGGCTCCGGCAGAATGATGATCCCTCGCGTTCTAGCGCGTTTTCTGTGGCAAGGGTCTGAGCATTTCCTCGATCGGTCTTTGCATCCAAGCCTCGTCCTCTGCAACATAGCAGGCACAACAGCACTGGACTACCGGCATCGTGGAAAAGGAAAACTTCTCAGTGAAGTGCCTGACTATGTACGTTCACGTCGAGAAGGCCAAGGGGAAGATGATGGTTATGCGTCAGAAGAATCGGATGCGTCTCTGACAAACTGACCTTGACTATTTAGGCCTTTGCCAGATCTATGGCCGCGTTGAATGTATCTCCAGCTACTATCGTGCAGAATGAATGATACATCGACAGTGGATAAGAAAGAATATGGTCAGCGTGATTCGCGTTCTAGCGCGTCCCCGATCGCGTGTCGCGTGAATAACCTCATCATCTCTCAAATGTTGGCTTTTTGAGTTGTGCCTGGAGAAGGGACAACACTCCTCTTATGTATGTCTATTCTGTTGTTCTCGCGTAAACTCCAATCTCAATTACCTAAAAACTGCTCAACAAGCGCTCTCGTGCCACTGAGCCCATCACAATGCAAGAGGCCAGCCCAACTATGTTATCACTGCCAGCCGAGCTAATCCACCGCGTCCTCGAGGATCTCGACAAACACGACGTACTATCAGTGCGCCGTGCCTGCAGTTTTTTAGCGAAAATCGGTAAGGAATACACCCTTCTAAGCATCGTCGCCATCTACAAACGAGACAGTTTGGACCGCATTCTCGAAGCCTCAAAGCACGCCTACTTCTCAACACGCGTCAAGACACTCCACTTCCAAGCTGACAAATTCGGGAAGAAGCTGTCTTATCGCAAATGGAAGCAGAACGTGGAACGGGACCTTGATGGCCGCAGACAGATGAAAGCTATGAGCGCATACATGTCTGAGCACCCCTACAGACCATGGGACGATGACAAGATCCAGGCTACGTCGAAGGCGATGAAAGAGATAAGTCCGATCTCAGGTGGCGAGTTACGTGGCAGGGACCACAAGCCTTCGTACAATGCATACAGCAAGTTTCTTGCCGACCAGGACGCCATTGACGAAGAGGACCTCGTCGGCGAGAACTTCACGAGACTATTCGAGAGATGCCCCGAACTCGACCAGGTGGCTTTACGCACTGGACCTGGTCCAAAAAAACATTTCGAGGTAGCCCGAAAGGCCTTCAAAGAGGGCTTAGAGACGCCGGGCGTTGACGATTCGGCGAAGGAAGGCGTAGATCCATGGATTTGTCTGATCGATGCTTTGTCCGTGTCGAAGAAAGCTCTCAAGAGCTTCACAGTATGCCCGACCTCTTTCAATATCCTGACAGGTTTAAATTCGAGACCTACTATGGCCGAGATAATGAGCTCCCTTGAGGCGTTCAAGTCAGCTATAGACTGCTTCTTCGATGAGCACGTACACGACGAGGAGGCGTTTGAGGACATTGAGGAGGAAGCACGTGAGCTCTTCAGGAAAGGCGAGCTCGTCCACTGGCTGTCGGCGGCCAAGGGGCTGCGTACTCTAAAGCTTAGGATGCCGGCTTTCGACTTGTCGCATTCGATATGGGTCGACCTTGGTGATATTATTGGAGATACGAAATGGGAACATCTGAGCGATTTGACCATCTCCACTGTCGAGATGACAGAAGACTACTTGGTTAATCTGCTCCTCAGGCACAAGAGCAGTCTCCGCCAATTGAACCTTGCTTACATCGACCTCATCAGCGGTACCTGGGACTCTGTGTTCACTCGATTGTCTAGCCAGCTCACGGAATTGCGACATGTAGTGCTCCATGGTCTTTTTAAGCGATTTGGTGACCCAGTGTACCACTTCTCTACCGTAGGTCCCGAGGGCGATAAAATTGATGCTTTTCGAGACCATATCGAAGACAGATTGCTCAATGGCGGGAGAATTCACCTGCCCTCTTCTGACGACGAAGAGGAGGTCGCTCAGTATGACACCGTACTCAAGAATGGACACGACGGCAAGCTGTATTCGGAAGTCCCAGGGTATGTTCCACCTCGCAAGAAAGGGTTGTCTGAGGACAGAGAGAATGACATTTGGGAAGACGACGAAGATTTCGACTGTTATTGAGCATTTTCTCTTTGCAGAGAATGGTGTCTCTTTGTTCGAGATTATCGAGTGGCTGTCTGTGTTTTACCGGGTCCGTTGTAAACTATGCCTTAAGTCCTAGCGTGGTTGGGTCGACTGTCAGCGAAGGGGTCCAAAAGGGCCGCTGTTTCTAGTCTACTTCTTCAATCACAGGTCTATCCGGACCCCGAAGTGAAGTTGTTCTGGCCAGACTCGACATCGATCGGCTGAGGGCGCTTGCACTGTCTGTCCCATCGTCAAAGATTTGCGGGTGGATGATCATCGGTCCACTCGGTAATTCAGAACTGTCTTTTACCTCGAAAAGTATGTGCTCCGCGGTCACGGTAAGTGTCATCATTTCGATAGTGGGAGATGAGCGAGTGCTGACCCTCAGCCTGAGACGCACCCCTGGTAAAACATGGTCCCGCTCCCTCCGATAGCGGCTCTTGGCGTTTGATTGACTGCGTGCATGCCAGCGCTTGTGCCCTGGACACATTTGCTGTTAGTCCGCAGACAATTCGCAGCAGGATACGTGGAGGGAGTAGCGCGATGGCCGGCCATGCTGTCGCTTCAGATCGTAGATATATCGCAGCTTCTCGAGAAGATGCGACACAGCCAGCGCCGGGCCGTGAGCACACTTGCCTTGCTGCGAGAGTCCAGATACTGGTGCTGTATGTATATGGAGGCTCGAATGATCGCCACTGTACCAGGAGACCGGCCATGTTCTCTGGCAGTGATCTGTGAGCTGCAAGGAGTTCTTCCTGCATTCCGAAACCTGGACATAGTGTACAGCGATTCTACCACCAACATCCAGATTGACATATCTTGCGGTCTCTCGCTCGACAACCTCGAAGCGGGCAGAGTTCGGCAACGTCTACTACTCGAAATCCCGGACGGTCGCGTTGTCAAGGACAGTATGCTGCGCACCAGCATGGTGGTTGTTGCTCAACTTCTCATCGAATGCCCGAAGGAACCGGCATGCACTCAAGATGACATTGTTCTGCACGAACAGAACCGCGTTGTGTACTATGCCACGCGATCTGAAGATCCCTACACCTGGAGCGGATTCAAGCTCAAATTAGATGAGGCGGAAACTGGTTCTTTGGAAGAAGCCATCGAGGGTCTGGCTTCGTGTCCAGAGAGGAGGATGAAGGATATCTGGAAGGGACGGACATCGCACAGTGTGGAAGGGCTATGAAGTTGCAACGGCAAAGAGACGAGCGATGTTCGAAATTTCTTCAAGGCGGCTCTCTGGCAGCAGTCAAAACATGCTCCTGCCAGCGGACTCTTCGGTAGGTAGTCAGCGAGCGCACTCTACGCACGGTTCGAAGCAGTCGAGCGAGGATCTGAGATGCTAACTAAGTAAGAGGCGATGCTTTGCGGTGCATCGCAGCTCGGATTGTCAGCCGCGACTGGTATCAAACGCCGACGCAATACGATGATCAAGTATACAGTCGCGGCTCTGGCGTAGATGAGATGAAGAACGTGAGTAGACGGGTCAACCAGTGCATCATGCAGTGTTGCGTTCCATGTTGATGTCTTGTCCCGAACAATCTCGAGACAGGGTCTTGGGTTTTCGTGTCGTGGTCTCCGTGCTCCAACAAGTCTGCCCTGGCGCCTCAAGTCCTCGCGTCTTGCAGGATGTCTCAAAGCGGTCGATTCCTGATCCGGCTGTGGCGTAAGCAGCGCAGCAGGGAGATGGCAGATGCTGGTGGCAGCCGTGAGTGATGATTAGACGAGACGCGTGCGCCCAACACGGTAGGTCGAAGGATTGCAGAGTCGAAGTAAGCAGGAGACAAATAGCAGGGAGGAGGGTGGCGTGTCATGCAGGAGGGACTTTTTAAGTGATGAAAAAGCAGGGTCCTTTCGCCGCGTGGGAGAGGTGATCGATTCACAACACGCCGGCTCTCTCGCTCCAATTTTAGCACACCTCACCTAGAATCGACCAAGGTCCAAGGCAGCTCCAACGACATCATTTGGCCGGCCGCGGGGTTGCCAATCGCCAACTTCCGACGCGATACGATACGAAACGAAAACAGCCAGCAGTGCGCGTGTGTTTAGTCCTCGCCGTGCGTAAGGATTGTGTGTGATTCCGCGGCTGTTGGAAACGTCTCCTACCAGCTGCGTCCCTCGCAACGCCTTCCCACCTTCTGCGGCGCGCGGGCTTTGGGCTTTGGGGGAGTCGGTACCACTTTCACCGTTTGATGCGCTCCCAGATTAGCAGCAGGCCAAATTAACGTTGCTGTCTGCGCGCGCCCGCGACCACATCATGGGCAGACGTAAGATCGAGATTAAACCGAGTATGTTCATCTTCATCTCCATCACCGACGCTGTTTCTGCCGTCATCGCGAAACACGTCCAGCTGACATCCTTCCCACCACAGTCCGCGACGACCGCAACCGCAGCGTCACCTTCCTCAAGCGCAAAGGCGGCCTCTTCAAGAAGGCGCACGAGCTTTCCGTCCTCTGCTCCGTCGACGTCGCCGTCATCATCTTTGGCAACAACAAGAAGCTGTACGAGTACTCGTCGGCGGACATCAACGAGATCGTCGGGAGGTTTCAATACGTATGTCGGACATTACCACATTGGAAGACTATATACTAATGGGTGGTAGTATGGCGGCGCGCATGAACACAAAGGACCAGCGGACTTTGCAGACAAACATGGAGGCGGAGACGATGACGACGAAGATGAAGAGGGCGGACCCGAAGGCGGCGAGGAGAGAGGCACACCACAACCCGACCATGCCATGATGCATCCACAGATGGCCAACCACCCTGGCTTTCAACACGTACGTCATGGCACACCCCAAGGCTCGCCTCCAATGCACAATGGCGGCATGCCACAATTCACGCGCGGTCCATCGCCTCTGCCACCGGGCATGTCCCGTCCATCATCGCGCAATGCCGTCCATCCTGCGCAGCAACACATCCGCCGGACGAGCTCGAACCTAGGGCCTCAGGTGCCGCAACAGCCGAGCTATGCATACACACCCAATCCGCCCTTCTACAACCCGCAAGCGGCGGCAGCAGCGCAAGCGCACATGCAGCAAAGAGTGCCGCAAGGCCAGACGTATCCACCGCCATACCCACCTCCTGGAGCACATCCGCAGCATCCTGGGATTCCACAAGCGTACATGCAGGACAATCGCAGGTCGTCAATGCCACCGAACTATCCTCCCCAGCCTCCACCACAAGCGAACATGCAACGCCATCAGTCTTCGGAGAACCTACAAGTACCTGGGCAACAAGGACATCCATCACCGCAACCTGGACAACAACGCCACACGCCTTCACCTCAGCCGCCTCAGCATGAGTTCCAAAGTCCGCAAATGCCTCAGCCGCGGCCACTGCCTGCCCATGCCAAGTCTCATAGCATCTTCACACCCATTGACGATAGCAGGTCACTTCTTGCGCAGCATTGGGGCGCGACTGGCAACGCAGAACTTCCTCGGTCAGATCCTGAGATCAAGATTGAAGGCGGTGGACCACGATCCGCATCGATAGATGTAGCACAGATGCAACGAGAGAACCAGGCACGAGTGAATGGCCTGTCACCTCGGCCGACTCAAACGATGCCTCCTCCTACGAAATCGCCCCAGCCGCCCCAACGAACAGCAAGCACGCCGCAAATATCGCCACCAGGAAAAGTCAATTCTAACCAGTCGGACGCGAAGAGACCTCGACTGAAGGTGCAGATTCCACAGGGAGCGTCGGACGATGAAGGTGGAACAGCAGAATCGGGGCAAGGCGAGGACTCGAATACGTCGGGAGTAGGACAGCCGCCGACAACGCAGCAACAAGGACAACCATCGCATGGGGTCGTCTTACCTCCGCCGTCGCCGAGTGCGGGCGCTTTGTTATCAGCAGGAGCCCAAGGACCCCCGAATCCCTTCGCCAGGCCTGCGCCTCCGATGAGCACGAATCCTCATGCCGCCAACCGAGATGCTGCACTCAACAACATCGAGACGCCGATATCTGCACTACCCAGCCGTTTCATGAATAACGACCTGCTACCGAGTCCGTCTTCATTCTACCCTGAATGGGGCTTCGGCAGATCTGGCGCTGACAACATGCTCCCCTCACCGCTGAACTTTACGACGCCGATTGTCAGCAATGGGCAAGGATGGCAGAGGACGGAAGAGGAAAGGAAAAGAGCGAACGAGGATCAAGACGGTGGTGACCAGAAAAGAGCGAAGCAATAGTACAGGGAGGAAATGCAGATGACTGCAATTTATGATCCTATCACGAGAATGAAACAGGCATGGGTGGGATGGCAGTGAGATTTGCTTTTGTGAGCGATACGTTGAAGGAAACACGGCGACAATGTGTATCGGACTGTTCGGCATACCGTGTGAAATCGATGGGTAATTAGATGGCTCAGTGGAGAGGCATGTTCATGAAGGCGATATATTGCTCACGCTCATATCTATGAACCAGAGCAGATATTTTCGGATGTGCTTAGAAAATCGTCGTTTCTCTACTATTTCTTTCTACCGGCACAGATCTATGTTCTAAATCTCATCCACATGGCTTCTACATCACGCACACCTCGCGTTCGCCTTCATCCCTTCATGAAACTCAATCTGCCTGCACCGTCTCGCCAAATCACGTACATGCTCGTCTCCGCTCTCCGGACTCAGATCCTGCAATGCCGCATCCAGTTCGTACAAGTAGTCTTTGTTTTCTCCGCTTGGTCCGCGCGATTTGACGATGTGTTCCGCAAGCACTTGAGGGTCCTGAGGACCCAGGAATTGGGGATTGTCGGGGAGGCCGATGTAGACGAGGCATTTTATCGTTTTGCCATCGGGGGACACGCTCGGAGGGAGGTGCACATTCTGGTATGTGGCGGACATGTCATCGGGTTTGGATTTGAGTGGTTGGACAAAGGGGATGGATTGCATGCTGTAGCCATTGATCTCGCGGATGTTCATATACTCGCGCACTTCGGGGACTTTGGCGGCGGGGATGCGGTAGGCCGCTCCCCAGGTTTTGGGTGGTGCTGAGGCGTGTTGATCGGTGAGAGTCTCCCATAGTTTGCGGTCGATCAGGGTGCAGACGCGGCCTGGTGCTTCCGGGGTGCCGCGGTGGTCTTCGCTGAGGGTGTGTAAGGACATAGGAGGTATGCTATCGTGGAAGCTGGCTTGTGTGTGCTTACCTGGCCTGTGCGTAGCGAGGGTCAGCCTGGAGTGAATGTTGATGAGAGTCATGTGGACTCACCTGCCAGAATCGTCGAACATAGCCTTCTATGTAACCGGGAAGTCGCAGATCTGGTCCGTCAGGTGATGACGACGAAGCGAAGGCAACGATGGCATCAATATTTACATACCATAATCGGGCGGTGGCTTCCAAATCAAACTCCTACAAGCTATAAGCAAAGACCAACATATGGCTCACGGCAACCTGACTTTACCCATATCCGAACAGCCATAGATCTTCCCCTCCGTTCTCCGCCATATTGATATATGTATCTCGAGGAATAGATATATGTCGCAAGATGCTGTTGAGATTCGACGACTCCACGTGAAACCGACACGCCGATCTGCATGACTCGCGTGTCGAAGCTTAAACGCCTAATCAAATTTTCACTGGTCTTCGAAGCATCAAATAGTTCTGCCTTCACTTACCACCGCCACGACTCTTTGAGTCACATCCTACCACTTTCCTTTCTTATCCTTGCTCATTCAGCTGCATACCAGCGGCGACATCATCCAGCATGTCGGGCAGCAAGGGAAAGGGTGGCGATGGCGCCGACAACAACTTGGGGCAGTACAAATATGCGGCCATGTCCAACTTGGTCCTGCAGGCCGACCGAAGATTCGTTTCCAGGCGCGGCGACGAGACCACCGGCGACCCAGAATCACTGGCTGGACGGATCAATCTCAATGAGATGGGATCACGTACGGCGCGAGAAAAGGCTCCAGTCTCTTCGGCGCCACTGGAGCAGGCGCGCAAGAGGAAACGAACAGAGCCGGTGCAGAGCTCGAGAGCTGCTGGTGTGCTGAGCGCGCAGGATATGAATATTGAGGGTCTGCGATATCGACCTCGGACAGCCGCTACCAAGGACGTCTACGATCTGATCTCCACGAATGTTGCGCAGAAGATGGGCGGTGACTATGGTCTTGCTGTCACCGCTTCTGCGACGGACTCGATCTTGGAATATCTCAAGGACGATAACATGAAAGACTTTGACAAGAAGAAAGAGATCGACGACATTCTTGGCATACAATCTTCAAGCAAAGAGTTCAATCAATTGGTGAACTTGGGCAAGAAGATTACAGATTATGATCAGCAGGACGACGATGAAGAAATGGCCGAAGGTGGCGAGGACGCGGACCTTGACGAGAACAATGGCGTTGCAGTCGACTTTGGTGACGAGTCGGAAGGCGAAGATCAAAATCAGACATTCGAGGTCCGCGATGAGGATGAAGAGTCGGAGGATGATCTCGACATGGGCACAGAAGATGTCGCAGATGATGGTGCAGGTCCGCCACCTCAAGCCGACGGAGATCAGGAAGAGGAAGATGACGACGGCATGGTCATCGAGAACAAGTCGCGACGAACGAGAGAAGACAAGGATCCGAACTTCGTGCCTACCCATGAAATTGATGCGTACTGGCTGCAACGACAAATTGGTCAAATATACGAGGACGCGCATACACAGACCGAGAAGACCAAGGAAGCAGAATCGATCATGTCAGGACTGGACGATTCAGGTGAAGAAAAGCCATTGCGAGATGTTGAGAACGATCTCATGGAACTCTTCGACTATGAACACCACGAGCTGGTTGGCAAATTGGTGAAGAATAGGGACAAGGTTGTTTGGGTAATCAGGTGGCGAAGAGTTGCAGAAGACGAGGCGTCGCGCGTAGCATTGGAGAAGGAAATGGTCAATGCTGGTTATGCAAGCATACTCAAGGAGCTTCGCGGCCGAGATGACGCACCCGCGAAAGCTGCGCCCAAGGTCAAAGTCAACATTGATGCAATGGAGCTTGACGCGAAGATGCAGGTCAAGCATGAAGATGACGGGCCCAAGAAGGATGGTCTTCAAGGTGGGCTACAGCCTCGAAAGACGCTGAACCTGGACGACCTGAAGTTTGACGCCGGCAACCATCTGATGACCAACCAGAACGTCAAGCTCCCGGCAGGATCTGTGAAGCGGACGTTCAAGGGATGGGAGGAGATCCACGTCCCTGCACCGAAGCGAAAGCCGGACGCAAACGAAAGGCCACTGATTCCCACATCTGATCTCCCAGCTTGGGCAAGGACTGGCTTTGGCAGCTCAACCTCGCTCAATAGAATCCAGACTGAGTGTTATCCTTCAGCTTTTGAGAGGGATGGTAACATGTTGATTTGTGCTCCAACCGGATCTGGTAAAACGAACGTCGCCATGCTTACCATGCTACGTGAAATTGGCAAGCACCGCGATCCAAGGACTGGTGAAATCAACTTGGACGACTTCAAGATCATCTACATTGCTCCCCTCAAGGCCCTGGTCCAGGAACAGGTCGGCAACTTTGGCGCTCGTCTGAAGCCATATGGTATCACCGTCTCTGAGCTTACTGGTGACAGGCAGCTCACGAAGCAGCAAATTGCTGACACCCAAGTCATCGTCACAACTCCAGAGAAATGGGATGTCATCACGAGAAAGGCGACAGACACCAGCTACACGAATCTTGTTCGCTTGATCTGTATCGACGAGATTCATCTTCTTCACGACGACAGAGGCCCTGTTCTTGAGAGCATAGTCTCTCGAACGATCCGGCGCACCGAGCAGACTGGCGATCCTGTCCGAATTGTCGGTCTTTCTGCTACGCTGCCCAATTATCGCGATGTTGCGACGTTCCTGCGTGTAGACACACAAAGGGATCTGTTCCACTTCGACGGCACATTTCGACCTTGCCCTCTGAAGCAAGAGTTCATCGGTGTGACTGACAAGAAGGCTATCAAGCAGCTCAAGACGATGAACGACGTCTGCTACAACAAGACACTTGAGCAGGTCGGCCAGAACAAGAACCAGATGCTCATCTTCGTACACTCGCGAAAGGAGACTGCAAAGACGGCAAAGTACATTCGTGACAAGGCGCTTGAGGAAGACAAAATTGGTCAGATCTTGCGAACAGATGCTGCTAGCAGGGAGATCTTGCGCGAAGAAGCCGACTCTGTCACCAACACTGATCTCAAGGATGTGCTTCCATACGGCTTTGGTATCCATCACGCTGGTATGAGCAGAGCCGACAGAACAGCCGTCGAGGATCTGTTCGCCGATGGCGCTATTCAAGTCCTCGTCTGCACAGCTACCCTCGCTTGGGGTGTCAACTTGCCCGCACACACTGTGATCATCAAAGGTACACAGATCTACTCCCCCGAGAAGGGTTCCTGGGTCGAGCTCAGTCCGCAGGATGTGCTACAAATGCTGGGTCGTGCCGGTCGTCCACAGTACGACACGTATGGCGAAGGTATCATCATCACGACTCAGACTGAAATTCAGTACTACTTGTCGCTGATGAACCAGCAATTGCCGATCGAGTCGCAATTCGTGTCAAGACTGGCCGACAACCTCAACGCAGAGGTTGTGCTTGGCAACATCAGAACTCGCGATGAAGGTGTGGAGTGGCTCGGCTACACATACCTATTCGTCCGCATGTTGCGCACACCGAATCTCTACCAGGTTGGGCAGGACATTGAAGAAGATCCGACTTTGGAGCAGAAGCGGGTAGATCTGATCCACTCTGCTGCTGCAGTGCTGGAAAAGGCAAGCTTGATCAAGTACGACAAGAAGACTGGCCGTCTGCAGTCTACGGATCTGGGCCGTGTCGCAAGTCACTACTACATCACACACAACAGCATGCTGACATATAACATGCACATTCAGCCAGCTACCAGCCCGATTGAGCTGTTCCGAGTGTTCGCGCTCAGTGACGAGTTTAAGTACATTCCCGTTCGACAAGATGAGAAGCTTGAGCTTGCGAAGTTGCTGGGACGCGTGCCAATCCCGGTCAAGGAGACGATTGACGAGCCTCAGTGCAAGATCAATGTGCTTCTGCAAGCATACGTCAGTCGACTAAAGCTGGAAGGTCTGGCTCTGATGGCAGATCTTGTGTATGTGACACAATCAGCAGGCCGTATCCTGCGCGCAATGTTCGAGATCGCCTTGAAGAAGGGATGGTCGTCGGTCGCCAAGGATGCACTCGACTTGTGCAAGATGGCAGAGAAACGCATGTGGCCAACGATGACACCACTGCGACAGTTCCCAGACTGTCCGCCCGAGATCATCAAAAAGGCTGAACGCATTGACGTCCCGTGGTCAAGCTACTTCGATCTCGATCCGCCTCGCATGGGCGAGCTGCTGGGAATGCAGAAGCAAGGCCGACAGGTTTGCAACATGATTGCGAAGTTCCCACGGTTGGATATCCAAGCACAATGCCAGCCAATCACCAGGAGTATGCTCAAAGTTGAACTGACTCTGATGCCTAAATTTGAATGGGACGACAATGTCCACCACGGCAGCGAGCTCTTCTGGATCATGGTTGAAGACTGCGATGGTGAGGACATTCTCTTCCACGACCAGTTCGTGCTTCGCAAGGACTACGCCACCGCCGAGATGAACGAGCATATCGTTGAGTTCACGGTCCCCATCACTGAGCCAATGCCACCAAACTACTTCATCTCGGTGTTCAGCGACCGTTGGATGCATGCCGAGAGCAAGCTTACCCTGTCATTCCAGAAGCTCTCTCTACCAGAGAAGTTCCCACCGCACACACCACTGCTTGATATGCAGCCTTTGCCAGTGGCAGCGCTGAAGCGAGAGGAGTATGTCGATTTGTTCGACGACTGGTCGCAGTTCAACAAGATTCAGACTCAAGTCTTCAACGCTTTGTATCAGACTGACGACAATGTTTTTGTGGGTGCACCAACCGGGAGCGGCAAGACAGTCTGTGCGGAATTCGCGTTATTGAGGCACTTTTCCAAGGCCAGTGAGACCAAGGCTGTGTACATTGCGCCCTTCCAGACTCAGGTTGATGCACGACACAACGCTTGGCAAACCAGACTCGGCTCTCTGGCTGACGGCAAGCAGATTGTCAAGCTTACTGGTGAGACCACAGCTGATCTCAAATTGCTCGCTGAGGGTGACCTTGTTCTGGCAACGCCAGTGCAGTGGGACATGATGTCTCGACAGTGGCAACGACGAAAGAATGTGCAGAATGTCGGTCTCATCATCGCCGATGATCTGCACATGCTCGGTGGGCAAGGTGGCTACACTTACGAAGCTGTCATGTCGCGTTCGCAAGCTATCAAGGTGCAGCTGGAGAACGATCTGCGAACCATTGGCCTCAGCGTGTCGTTGTCGAATGCCAGAGACATCGGAGAGTGGATTGGCTGCAGCAAGCACACAATCTTCAACTTCAGCCCAAACAACCGCCCGCTACCGCTGAATTTGCATTTGCAGACCTTCAACATTCCCCATTTCCCTTCGCTGATGCTGGCTATGACGAAGCCGACCTACCAAGCTATTCTGCAATACGCACCCGAGAAATCCGCCATGGTCTTCGTACCAAGCCGGAAGCAAGTCCGCGCTACTGCTCAGGATCTGCTGGCGGCATGTGTAGCAGATGACGACGAGGATCGCTTCCTCCATACTGACGCAGAGCAGCTTGCGCCAATCCTTGGCAGAGTTAAGGAGCGTTCGCTTGCAGAATCGTTGGTACACGGTATCGCGTACTACCACGAAGCACTCAGCGGATCGGACAAGCGCATTGTGGAGTCGCTCTTCAGCCAGGGAGCCGCGCAAGTACTGCTTGTGTCTCGCGACTGCTGCTGGGATATTCAAAGCACAGCACACCTCGTGGTGGTGATGGGCACACAGTTCTTCGAAGGTCGCGAGCATCGGTACATCGACTACCCCGTCAGCGAAGTTTTGCAGATGTTTGGCAAGGCCGGAAGGCTCACAGAGGACAAAGACTCTCGCGGCGTGCTCATGTGCCCAGATGTCAAGCGAACTTACTACAGGAAGTTCCTGGCTGAGGCATTGCCGATCGAGAGTCAGCTGCAATCTTACCTGCACGATGCCTTTGTGACTGAGATCAGCACCAAGACTGTCGAATCAACACAGGACGCCGTGGACTGGACAACATACACATACTTCTACCGAAGACTGCTCGCCAACCCAAGCTTCTACGGCTTGACAGATACGTCTCATGAAGGTCTGAGCGCGTACCTCTCCGAGCAGGTGGAAAGTACTCTCAAGGAGTTGAACGACGCCCAGATCATCGAGCTTGACGAGGACGAAGACACAATTACACCTCTGAACGCAGCAATGATTGCGGCCTACTACAACATCTCGTTCATCACGATGCAGACATTGCTGCTGTCTCTGAAGCGCGGCACGAAGTTGAAGGGCATCCTGGAGATTGTCACCGCCGCTACAGAGTTTGAAGACATCCAGATTCGCCGACATGAAGAGCACACTCTTCAGCGAATCTACGATCGTTGCCCTGTCAAGTTGTCTGAAGTCAACTTTGAGTCGCCTCACTTCAAGGCTTTTGTGCTTCTGCAGGCACACTTCTCACGCATGCAGCTTCCGACGGATTTGGCGAAAGACCAAGAAGTCATTCTGCGGAAGGCTCTCAACTTGCTCAGTGCCTGTGTTGATGTCCTTTCGTCAGAAGGTCACCTCAACGCCATGAGCGCTATGGAGATCAGCCAGATGGTTGTTCAAGCTATGTGGGATCGCGACTCGCCGCTCAAGCAGATACCACATTTCGACGATGACAAGATTGACGTTTGCAACAAGTACTCAATCAAGGATGTCTTTGAGTTTCAGGATGCCATGGATCCTGACGATAACCCGAACTACAAGAAGCTCATGGACGGGCTGGTATTCGATAACAAGCAGCTGGCCGATGCTGCTGGCTTCATCAACGAGAGGTATCCCAACATTGAGATGGACTTTGAGCTTGACGATGCGGAGAATGTTGCATCTGGTCAGCCAAGCTGCGTCAACGTCTCGATTCAACGCCAGCTTGAAGAGGATGAGGAGCCCAACCTTCGTGTTCACGCACCATTCTATCCAGCTGAGAAGACAGAGAATTGGTGGCTTGTCGTGGGTGAGGAGAGTACGAGGACGCTGCTGGCCATCAAGAGAGTCACAATTGTGAAGCAGCTTAACGCGAAGCTGGAGATTGTGCTGCCGACTCCTGGAAAGCATAACCTTACGCTGTTCTTGATGAGTGACAGCTATGTTGGGGTGGATCAAGCTCCAACGTTTGAGGTTGATGCCGCGGAGGGAATGGAGGAGGAGGAGGAGGAAGAGTAGAGAGGTGTGTGTATAGAATAGATGCTACAATGATACCCGCGAGGACTGCCCTAGCTGATCTGGGCGTTCCTGCCCTCTCTGTCATAGTCATTACTTCGGCGGTGACAAGGGGATCAGGGCCTATAGCAGCACGAGTAGCTTCACGCTTGGCGGCATCAGCCGACGTCATTTCAAGATCCTGCTTCACGATCATTCAAAGCTCGAACATCGAACACTTTCCGCTTTCATCTACTCTATTCCGGCGTACTATAGTTTCTTATTCTTAGCCTGAAGCATGTATTGAACATTGGACACCACAAGAAGCAGAAGCTCGCGACCAGCAAGCATGCCTTCCCTCACATCTCATCTACTGAAACTCGACAAAGCGTCCCTACAGAAAGCAACAACGCACCCATTTCTCCAGGCAGCCGCTACATCGTCTCTCCCTATACCCAAGCTCAAACATTGGCTGGCTCAAGATCGACTCTACGCCCTCAGCTACGTCAACTTCATCGGGACCCTGCTGTCACAGGTCTCGATACCAACTGGATCAGACAGGACGTCCACGATCGAGTGGCGTATTGCGGATTGTTTAATTGATTGTTTGGCGAATATCAGGACTGAGGTATGTCTGTCGCAAAGTCGAGGGACCTTGAACCCTCACCCACGACTTGAGCCGTCAAGCTCTCGCCACGTGCATGTTCAGTCTGATCTTTACTCTCGTAGCTCAAACTCTTCGAAGACACCGCCGCTTCTGAGGGCTTCCTCGACGAAATATGCAACGTCGAAGTTGAAAGGCCTACAAGATGCTACCAAGACCTCTTCGCCGCCTCTCTCTCGCATGGCCGCCCACTCCTGATCGGTCTCGTAATTCTCTGGGCGACAGAAGAATGCTACCTTCGCGCGTGGAAGCATGCCGGAGCTCACCTGGACCACAGCTTACGTCCCAAAGACAAAGACGTCATGCAGCGAGTCTTCATCCCGAATTGGACTTCTCCCGAATTTGAGGCGTTCGTGAGACGACTGGGGGGACTTGTGAATAAGATGTGTTTGGAGTGGGGAGTAGAAGAGGGGGGATGGGTTTGGAAGGAGTGTGAGTCGGCGTGGAGGCAGGTTTTGTGGTGCGAGGGGGAGTTCTGGCCTGATGTCAGTGCGGACTGATGTTCTTCAGTTTGCAGCTCTCGATATCGGTATCTTGAATACGACTTCTGGCTCGGCGCAAAGAGCCCGCGTTCTGCCGACATCACCTTAAAGTCCTCTCCGCTTTGAACCATTCTTGACTTGATGGCTCTTCCATTCTCCTACACTACACCTCAGGCCCCCATTAGACCAAGACTGCATGCCGGTTGATGAGAGGAACCGTCGCTGTGACTTCATTCGGTTCATCATCCATGCTATAGGCGAAGATAAGCATGACGGCACGCGTGCCCGCATACCGCGGGATGCTGCAAACGAATGCAGTACCAGGGCTGGCCACACAGCCTCAGTCGTCTCGCTCGGGCTGGGAGCACATTATGAAAGGAGGCGAATATCGTTGAAGTCTCTGGCCATCGACATGAGCAGGACATCCTGCAACGTAGCCTGGTGGGCAGTCTAGCCCAGCAGGAGGCACTGAAGCAACTCAACGAGCAGGTAAGACACTCCTATACAAGGCGAAGTTTTATCGCTAACGTTTTGCAGGTCAAGATCATGACGGCTAAGAACAACGAGGCAGCTGCAGGTGAGTGGCTCCGCAGTCCTGTCGCGTTCATTCAAGCTATAATGCTGTTAGATGCCATGACTTTGAAGGAGCTCAAGCAGAAACTTGAAGCCTTGACGGCTGAGAATATGGCGACCAAGGTTGTGCAGGGCATCACTCTTCCATCCAACGACGCTATTGCGAACAGCATCTCGAGCAAACTCCCCACTGCCGCTGCAATCGCTGGCGAAGTTGTCATTCCTTCTGCCAACGAGATTGCTCAAGGTGTCAAAACTCATATCCCTTCCCGGGACGCGATCGCCACAGGGCTCACGATACCCGGCGCTGCGGGTATTGGCGACCATTTGAAGTCCAAGATCCCCACAGCGAACCAACTGGCTCAAGAAATCTCTCGATCTACCTCTCCAGCCATTACGGATGATCTTCGGACTGGCCTTGCTGCCGAAGACATTGCATCCCATATCGAAAATCCGTCTGCGAGCGACATCGCTGCTGAGGTTATCATTCCTACCGCGGCTGATATCATCACTGGTGTCAAAGGGGGCATTCCTTCTGCCAGTGACATTGCTGGTCAAATCACTGTACCCCCATCGGCAGACACCATCGCCGACGCCGTCAAGGGCATGCTTCCTGATTCAGCAGACATTGCTTCCTCTGTGGCCGCACCAGACACAACCTCCATCGCCAATGCTGTGAAGGACGCACTTCCGTCCTCACAGGATACATTCTTGACCAATCGCGCTCCCGCCAGCGCTTAGCGCATTGGCATCTCAGGAGTTCGTAAGATTTGAACTGTCAAACACATGACATGCACCAGAGCTATTACTCTTTCTCCCTATCGTGCAAAGCCCCAAACTTGCCAAGCACGTCCAATGGCGTCAACGAATGATGCACGCAAACAAACAGGACCCCAGCTGCTTCCAACTCGCCGAGTGCATCCTCAAGGTTGATGAAGAGGACGACGAGCTGGCCGGCTCCAAGACCTACCGCTCTACCATTGATCAGAAGAACCTGCAGCAGTGCGCCTTCGTGCTCTGCCATCTTGCACCGGAGACCAGAAAAGCCATGCTGCAACACGACTCTAAGAGCCTGATCAAGGGACCATTGCCGCGGCAGCTTGTCGAGAAGCTCAGCGACAGCACAGCTTACATCAGGATGCGCGATGGCAATCCTTCACCCTTCTACAAAGGCGACAAGACCATCTTCGACCCTCAGCGCCCTGTAATCTATCAGCACTATCACGTAGATAAGAAAGGCAATGCCCCGTCCTTGCTAGAGATTCTCACGGTGGCAAGAAGACTGGAGCGGTGGTTGGCCTGGGCTGAGAAGAAGAAAGCCAAACAGCCAACAAGGCCAGCTGACGAGGCCATTGTCAGATTGATTGAGGAGGCTGTCAGTAGTGCGGCTGTGAAGGATGCCAGCAAGAACTGGCACCGACCACGACATGTCTTTGATCCAGGTAAGTTAAACGCTTAGCACCGCAACCATCTTCATACTGACCAACCACCAGCCGCGCCGCGTTATGCTATAACAGGCCCTCTCATGGTCGGCGTCCGCCAGTGGATTGCAGCAACCAACGACTTGCACAAGGTCATGCCCGTAGCATCTCGCGACAAGCCACTGCCATGGGCAGTATCCGAGACCGGCTGGACCAACGTACCCAACCGCCGTCGCTTCGAGCATTTCGATCATGGTGGTAAAGGCAATTCACTGATGAAACTCATCGATGCGGTAACAAGATCCGCGCTGGGTTCGACAACCCAATACCGAATGGTCTGGGTTATCGTCGCCGAAGTCGTTGCACCAGATCACGCCGCAGCTGCCGAACGCACCATTACCCGCATGTCTTCGTCGATTTCAACTTGCGGTGGCACCAACTCGTACATGGCCGGCCTTTCCAACACATCAGCCATCAACAGTCCATACGCAATGTACATCAAAGCCGTCGACACTTGGTCACGCCGTATACAGCAATCCGTCCAGGATGATACGTCCGCATTCCAGAAGATCTACCGAACCTGCAAAGACTCGTTGAATGGCGTCGAGCTGTACAAGCAGACCAAAACCCTAAACAAGCGCATCGATAAGCACCACGACCACGCAAGACCAGCCATGAATGAGAGGTGCCGGTCAGCGATGGGAAAGATAGAGGATGACGGGGAGTCGTGGCTGGCTAATGTGAATGATGATATGGACTGTCGTGAGGACGTGGACAATTTGGTGGCCTTGTCGGAGGGATTGTGTCCAATGCTGACCAGTCCCATTCAAGATGAACGCCTGACACCGCCGCCGACTCCGTTCAACGCGGCACGACAGGAAATGTTGCAGAAGTGGCAAAAGCTGATGGAGGATCTGGACGGTGGCTTTCTGAGTGGTGATGGGATATCAGGAAGTAGGCCGAGGAGAAAGGTGCAGCTGAGGATGACGCGCAGTCACGTGCCGGCGTGAAACAACAATATCAAGTCGCTCTACGTAGCAATGGAACAGTACCGCATTTACTCTCATTCTCTGCCAGACAACTCATACTGCCTGCATACTGCACACTGCATACTTCACACTGTATACTTCACACCCAGCTACCAAATGCTCAAGCTACGTCGTCAACACATCAAAACACCATCGCTCGCTTCTTGGGACGGCCGTAGTCCATCGTGGTATTCTCTCAGCTCCAAGTGCACTATGCCCTGTTCTGCAGCTATCGTAACAAATAGCAAACGTGCAATTTCTAGTGCACGGACATGCTCAAGATGCCTAAGGACGATGCTGGTCCTACAGGGAAATACTTTTGAATAGGTCGATCACACAAGATTTTGGTGAGGGCGATAGCGATAACATAGAGCGCGAACCGGCAGTTTTGGGGGCGCGCTGCAGCTACGGTCGGTATTGAATATCGTGGTTTGGAAATGTGAAGACATCCTGGACGCATTTCAACCATACCCAGCTGAAGCATTGGAGAAGCTGTTCAAATCCGACCCAGCTGGAATGCCGAAGAATTCAAACCAGTCGCCAACATTCAGCGTCGTCGGCACTATGGGCCCTCCCGCCGCACTCGAAGCCGAATTACTCCACTGGTCATCATTCCGATGATGGTTGGACATATTAATATGCGCCCACGCATTGGGGTCATGCTGATAGTTCATCGGCGGCATAGCATGGCCTTCCGACATGGTAGGCGTGTGCTGATGTTGATTATGCTGCATCGGTGGGCCTTGATGCTGCATGTTTGGTTGCTGAGGCGCGAATTGTTGCTGCTGCATCTGTGATGAGTGCGATGGATCGCGTAGCGCGGGATCCACCATCTGGTTGGGACTCGTGCTGATCGGGAACAGCTGGCTAGCCTCCGGCGGGAAGAGTTGATCGGGTTGGTAGTTTTGCCACAGGTCCTCGGAGATTTTGGGAGAGTTGCGGGTATGTAAGAAGAGATCCGGCGGCGTTGCAGGATAAGAGAAGTTGTTGAAAGGTGTAGTCGGTCTTGTGTTGGCACGAGATGTGCCCATGAACGCATCCTGTCCCTGTCGTATTGTCGGACTGCCGGCGGTGATGTGGGGTATTTGCTGTTGTTGTGATGCCTGTGAGGACTGTGGTAACTCGCGCGAGGGCGTGATCGCCGGTGATTGCGGTCGTGATCGTTCGTACGACATCTGCGGTGCAGGTGGTCCATTCGTGTATCCCATCTCCATGTCATCAAACTTGCGCTTCTGAGCCTCGGATAGATCAAGATTGGGCGTCTCTTTGCTGGTTTTGCTGCTTGCCACATGTTTCGGTTTGCGATGTTGTCTGCCCGCCGCCTTCTGAAGCCTGTCCTCGAGGACCTTGTTGCCGAGAATGGATTCGAATAATGTGTGGACCATCTTAGCGACCAACCAGACTTTCGAAACATCCTTAAGCGCGTTCATGCAGCACGTCAGCCGCTGCTGTGTAGCAGTGACGACCAATTGATTGGAGGACCGCATCTGATAGACGTGCATGATCAACGCGGAGAACAAACTGTAGACACTGCATTCGCTGTCAGTAACATTGCGCACATCGGCATTGCATGCATACTCACATAAAGGCTGGCGCGTATCGAAGCTGATCATGCCCTTGCAAAGCTTCGATAATCGACGTGATCATCCCCGCAGCTTGATAGGCAATGGATCGTGAGGGGTAAGCTGTCTCTTCGGGATACCCTTGGTTGTCGCGCAAGCTCGGAGATCCTGCAGGAGGCATGTGCGCTCTGTGGAGGAGGCACAGCGTCGTACTATATCTTGTCAATCCTACTCCGATGGATGGCTCGGTCAACAGTACTTACTAGTAATTTGCGTGAAGCAAGGCAGACCAGAAGTGATGCCGTTGTGGCTCCCATCTAACTTCAGGCGGGCAGTTCTGCAGCCAATCCGCGAGCGCCATGTCGCTGTGTGTGAGATCGAGAGCATTGTTTCGCCGAAGCTTCGAGGCAACCGAGTATTGCTGGGACAGGACCAATCCCATAATCTCGCACAGCTTGACGTAGTTGAGAAAGAATTGGACATGAATGGGGTCGGCGGGATATTCGGCAGGTCGATCGGGCTCATCGTCGATGAAGTCGTCCTCGGAAACCATCTCCACGTCGGAATCTTCGATGTTGATGGAGACAGGCCGGCCAAGCGCGACGGCGACGGAACGATCTCGAGTGAAGAGAGTCCACCAGATCCGCTTCCATAACCGCTTGTCGGCCTTGCTGAGCTGAGAGCCTTCGACGCTGTGAAGAAAGGTTAAGCCATTGCACCATAACACCCTCAAATCCAACTCACCTTCGATGCATGCCAGATCCTTGTGCGACAATGACGGCTACTCTGCTCCAGTAAAAGACATTCTTTGTCACGTCTGCAGCCACGTCAGACGAAGCGTGCGTGACATGGTCTGCTATTTCACGATTCTTACCCTCTGGACCTTCCCAATACCATCCCATGAGGATGAGGGCTTGGACAATTGTGACGCGGTCATCCTCATAGTTCGCGTCGTATAGAGCCTTTGCGCGCTTGTAGAACGTCATTGCCGCGGGGGTAGTCGATCCATTCGCGTCCATGAGCTGCGGGTTGTTACATACGCGGGAGCCGGCGAGTAGGATAGCCTGTAGAAGCAGTAACGAAGGTGGGTTCTTGGAATCGCGGTAGCGCCTCATGAACTTGCTGCGATTGATGACCGGCACCACGGGAGCAATCCAGGTAAAGTAAGCGTCGACGAGTTCATCGCAAAGCTGTCTTGGTGGCAAAAGAAAGGCGCCTCGCTGGTGAAGGATGTCGATCTCGACATTGTCAAGTTCGTTGATACGCGCACGCGCGCCACGGACGTTCTCGGGCAGCGGGTAATGCACGACATCGGAAGAGCCATGGCGATCCTGAACCAGCAAGGACAAGTTTGATGACTCTCCCAAGTAGGCCACACGGCCAGCCTCTTTGATGGGAGCCCGCGCGAATTTCGGCTTCATCTGTGGTGTCATCAGCCTTGTATATGCACACGCAATGTTGCTAGACCCACGAATTGCGCATATGTGCCGTTGGACAGCTGCTGGCTGGCATAGTACTGGTCGCTGCCCTCGCTTTTCGGGATGGCTGCAGTTGTGTTCATGCCCACCTTCTCCGGCGCAAAGCCATCGGGCGGAGGCGCAGAGAAGGCCTCAGCGCCGCCTGCAGGACTGATTCCATCTCTCGACGACTCTGCGCGCTCGATGCTCTCCTCTGTCTTGCCGGATGTCTTCTTGCGCTTCGGGGTGGGGATCTTGCATTCGATGCTGAAGGCGACACAATTCGTGCTAGGCGGCGCAGCCACAATGTCAGCACATGCAAATACCTCCAAAAACACACACTCGGTCATGTATTCCATACCATGGCACCCCCAGAGATGCTGCATCGCATCGCACTTTCCTAGCTACATCAACATCGTCAGCACCTGCCCGCAGCTTCTGCGCCGGGCTTCTCTACCATGACAGGTCTCGCACGCGCGACTCGCTCTCTGGCGCCGAAACGAAGGATGTCCTGGGAGCTGCGATGAGGGCGCGGAAGACGACGTGTTGGGCACAATGCCGGAGGCAGAGTTCGGGGAAGTCTCGCTCGCGGTGGGCGGATTCGGGTTCGGGGCCAGCGCGGCCATGTTGGAGGTGTTGCTGCTGTGCAAATGAGTGGTCGGGGTTCAGGCGTCTGTCAGCGCGTCCACGTCGCTCATGTCGCTGGCGGCCTGCAGGCACAAGCGAGAGCTGTGCTGTGTGGCAGTCGGATAGGGTATGGGATGGTATGGGACGGTACGGGATGGTATGGGATATTCAAGGATGGACGGTAGCTTGGATGGCCTGGCAGCGTGACACGTCTGAGACTCGAGTTCGGCCTCAGCTGGTCCAGGCTAGAAGAATATGCGGGGAAGTGTGGTTGGGCTGCCGCCGGAGAGCCTGAGAGGCGCATCTGCTACGATACTCTACTACTGTACACACCAACTACACGTACAGCCTCCGTCCATCAGCCTCCTTCACCATGTCATGTCCCCGAGATCCACGTCGGAGCTGGGGTGCAGTGCAGTGAATCGAAAGGCTATCTGCCGCTGCTCACAAGGAGGAATAATGCGCAAGCTCGAGATGCCTCGGTATCTTGATCTCTTCACTAGCCTATCCTCTACCCGCCTCCTCCACAACGCCATCTGTGCCATCGTCTACATCAAGATCAAGATCAAACAAGATCAATGCCATCGTTCTCGTCTTGCCTCACCACTGTGTCACCATTCCTACACCTGCATTGTGTCCCTTCGATTAGGTCATTGATCAGCGCCTTTCGTCTCGACGTCCCTACTTCCTCCGGCGGTGTCTAGTCAGAACGTCACGCACAATCAGGAAGTACAGTACACAATCGTCAACCCCCTGATGTTGTTGCGGGCGGGCATACAGCAGCTCGGTCTTGAACGACTTGATGTTCTCAATACTCAATCGATCTACATCTGCCCGTCATCGGAGCATCTGGCCGCCTCGCGGACTTATCTCCTGCAGTGGGACCGGCCTGTGACGCCCACCTAACCCTAGCATTCATGGTATGCTTTTACCAAGCAATTTTTCTCGCTACGCCGGCTCTGACGGCAGCTTGTCTTCACATCGAACTCGCTGCCGCCAACCCAAAAGCGGCTCGCGGACTATTTTTGCGTAAGCGCCCAGTCAGCATCTTGTCTGTCATCACTTTGGTCTGACTGAGAAATGCTCCCCTTTCACATTGCGCACAGCAGTCCACCAACGATTGCCCTAGCTGGAGTGGTCATCTTCAGGAAGACGCCGAGGAGCCCTCTCCCCCAGTTTCCCAGACATTCACATGCCAGCCTCATCAGTTTCTTTCATTTGGTGCGCATGGATGAGGGGATTATCTGTATCGTAGATGAAACGTTTCTGAGCCCTCAGTTGCCCTGGACACCACCCTGCATCCTCAACACAGCCCCTTTGACATTGGTCGCGCTGAGACATGGTTGTATTTATGCTTCTCCTCCACGCATTCCGCTTTCGGCGATGCTGCCCACACGTTCCAGACCGATTCCAATAGTGTGGGCACACCTCCACTTCGTATCTCAAGCTCCATCTCAATCGTGGCTGTAGTCTACCCGAGATCTTGTTCCCAGGCCCTCTCAGTACCATGCTAAACCTATCTACAGCTTAGCCTTCTCCTCCCGAACGGACAAGCCGCGTGTCCTGCTCTTCTCTCTATCATTCGCCTTCAAAACGCGCCTCAGCAACTTGCCAGTCGGCGACTTTGGTATGCTGTCAGTAAACTCGATCTCCAACAGTCTCTTGTACGAGGACTTCTTGTCTTTCACGAAGGTGAGGAGTTGTTGACCCAGTTCTTGACTCGGCTTTATATCGCTCCGTAAGACGACGTAGGCTTTTGGCTTCTCGCCGGAGTAGTCGTCAGGTATACCCAGCACAGCGCAGTCGTCGACAGCTTCGTGCCCTTGTAGCACATCTTCGAGCTCCGCGGGTGCTACTTGCTGTCCTCGGACTTTGATCATCTCCTTGATCCGGTCTTCGATGTGGATGAAGCCTGCGTCGTCGAAACGGCCTACGTCGCCAGTGTGGAAGAAGCCTTGCTCGTCAAATGTCTCTGCGGTAGCTGTGGGGTTGTCGAGGTAGCCCATGGCAATCTGTGGACCCTTCGCGCAAATCTCGCCAGATTGATTTGGACCAAGTTCTTTGCTAGGGTCAGTCAGATCAAGGACTTTGGCGATGGTGTTGGCGCATAGCTTGCCTCCGGTATTTGCATATTTGTAATCAAAGTGGGTAGGTGGGTGGCTTGATATGCATGCGGTCGATTCAGTGGCTCCATAGCCTTGTCGGAACCCACTGTCAGGAAACTTTTTGTGCAGCAGTTGTATGATCTCGGGCGAGGTAGGTGCAGAGCCTGATGACCATCGTTTAACAACCCGTTGTAGGTCTGGCACATATTTGTCCACGATGCGGTCCCGAACGATGCGGATGACGATTGGCGGTACCAAGGTGAGCTCACGTATACGATAAGCCACAATCGATTGTAGCATGGACTCCATGCTGAACGATGGTAGCATGATAGAGTCGCCATTCATGAATACAGGATAATGGATGTATTTAACCAGACCCGTGATGTGAAACAGGGGTGTCACGGCCAGAATACGATATCTCTCGCCAGGCTCCACAACTTGCAGCTGGCCCAGCTGGTGGCATTGAGCGATGATATTGTGGTGGCTCAACATGACCGCCTTGGGCAAGCCAGTCGTACCGCTGGAGAAGTTCAGATATCCACAAACCTCCTTGTTAGTCTTTCCCACCGGTATACTGTACGGCGGCTCAGCATGGTCCCATCTGCCAGTCTCGATTAGCTGGTGAATGCTCGTGAAGCCATGTCGCTCTCCCTCAAGAAGGAAGATGTTCGTTCTAGGGATGCCGACATTGTCAGCTGCGGCCATAGCAACATCCAGCGAACCAGGAAGCGTGAAGAGAAACCTGGTCTTGGCTGTCTTCAGAGCGTAAGTCATTTCCTCCACATTGTAGGCAGGAGAGGCGCCATTGACGCGTCCGCCGGCTCGGATGATGGACCACAGTGCGACTGGATACCATATTGAGTTTCCGGCGAAGATTGATGCTGTGTCGCCAACCTGGAGACCATACTCGCGGATCAGGGCGGAGCTCATTTGGGTGGCTTTCTCTTTGACTTCCGAGTAGTACAGCCTCTCCTTCGAGATAGCGTTCTCGTAGTAGCCATGGTCCTGAGGTGCATAGACCACGGGTGAGTACTCTTCACTTTCAAATACCCATTGCCACGTCGTGATATTGGTTGGAACTGCGATCAATGAGCTTGAGTAAGTCGCTGCCCTGAACAGACCTACTATCCAAGTCTGGATGATCGGATTTCCACATCCTTCCTGATCGTTCGCCAGGAGTTGAAGATGGACTGCAATGCCAAAAAAGCAGACTGAAGCACTTACGATATTCGGGACTGTCGCCGCCTGACCTACATTGTGGATGGAGCAATAGCCGGTGGTGATGTTGGTGAAAGAGTGGGGAAGTTGCTGCCGCTGCTGCCGTTCCGAGGTTTTGGAGTGTTGTCCTTGATCGCGGGTCGTCGTGCTACTTTCGCGTTTCTGGGAACGCGTCGACAGCGCACTATAAAGTGAAATTCGCGATTCGTCTCTCGAGTCGGGCGTGTCTCATCCTGAGTTCGGCATCCCTGGGGGAAGCAGTCAGCACGATCCGGTGTGCAATACTATCGAAGCATCATCCGGTATGGCGGAGAGTTACCTCCGTTCTCTGACCTTCTTGATGAGGAGATAGAGTGGTATGCCTCGGACAACGAGGAAAGCGACGATCACGAGTCGCCCAGTAGGATTGATGAAGCAGACGCCGGGTACACGTCTGATGGATCTGTTGTCTCCTACAGTTCGGACGAGTTCGACAGCACCATTCGAAGCGACATGGCCGAAATCATCAGTATCGACTTGCTTGAGCCGCCACCAACAGAGTGCGCTGCTAATGCAATTTGCCAAATCGAATCGATCAGCTTAATACCTCCGCCTACCATATTCGCTTGTTTGGAGACGTAAGACTTCGCGAGTGGCGGTCTGTCTGTCTGTCGCGACCGATCGCTGCCACGGCTGCCAGGTAATACATCTTCGTCCTTTCATAGTAGGTAAGATCAGGACCTTGGGCTCATACACTGTGCTGAGCATCAAAACAGCGACGCCATCATTCACAGTATGTAGCCAGACGATAGTGATCCGTGTCGTCGAGGTTGTTAACAATACGGAGCCAAAAAGATGACGTTTTGCAGAAATTGAGATCACGTGGACGATTCAACCGCTGCCTTCAACCGCTGCTGTTCAACTTTGGCGTCTTTCTCCTTCTGTTCCATCAACCTTTGACAAGCGCACAACATTCTTCCATCAGGCTGTCAATGTCGCTGCTTGGTAGCACGCGCCCTATGATATCCTGTCCAGAACAACCACCAGCCGCATCATCACAGCACTCCACGACATCCTTGCTCGGCATTGCGGAGAGTTGGATCAACACGGCGACCACTGCATCGGTAGAATAGGACAACGACAGTCCCCATCCAGTCGCGGACCGTGCATCCGGCTAAGCTTCGTATTTGAGGCATAGCAATCCTGTCAATGACAAGGAACAAGAGCTGCGCGAGCTGTCAGCTTCTCCTCATGGCTGCTGAACCCCTCACGCGACGTTCTTCGAATGGCTAGGTATCGCCGAACAATTACTGCTTTGACGACAATGTCGCAGTAAATCGCTCGACTTTGCAAGCCTTCAATACTTCACCCACGGACAGTAAGATTCTACTGGCGAAGTACAGCCACTCGCCCGTCTTGTTCGATCTACCATATTGCCATCCCACGCAGCGTTGCGTCTTTGACTGACGACGTAAATCGAGGCGAGGCCCACACGTCATGAGTACTAACACTGTCATTAATCAACGCAACAAGTACCCGGATGGTCGGGTCCAGCCCAGCGGCACCGCGCCACGGGTCAAGCGCATAGAAAGAGATAATCCCTTTGACGGCAAAGCCGAACCGACCATTCTCATTGTTGGTGGAGGCACGTTTGGAGTCTCTACAGCTTACCACCTGGCTCACGTCTACGCCGATCCTTCCAAGGTCACGGTCATAGACCGCTCACCCTCACCTCCGTATCCAGCAGCGGCCATCGACATCAACCGGGTCATACGAACAGACTATCCCAATCAGCTGTATTGCAATCTAGCTCATGAGTCCATTCACCCATGGTTCTGGTCCGGTGAGCTAGGACCAACTTTCAACAAAGTCGGCTGGTTCATGTTCAATGAAGAAGGCAGTGATATTGCGGATCGAATCTGTAATACCTTCACAGAGCGAGGCTCAAATTGGGCGGAGGATGTGCAGCTGAATGAGCTGGACCAATGGTTTGAAGGCATCCTAAATCAGGCAGAGACCCGAGGATTCTCGCACGCATACTTCAATCCCGAAGCCGGATGGGTAAACGCTGCGGCAGCCACGCACAACTTCATCACCGCAGCCGAGAAGCGCGGAGTGAAACGGATCACAGCAGATGCAGTCGAGCTTCTCTGTGACTTCAAATCAGGGCGAGTCAAAGGTGTACGCACTGCGGATGGCCAGACTCACCTGGCCGACAAGGTCATACTCGCGACTGGAGCATGGACGAGCCTGCTCATGTCACCCGTCGAGGACACCCTTGATATTGCAGACAACGACCGGATCGAGACTCAAGCACGAGCTACGGGCACTGTCTCAGCATACTACAGGCTGTCAGTCGATGAGACCGCCAAGCTGATCAAAGCCAAGATGCCCGTCATTGTGTACGGAGGCAACGGGGAGATTTTCCCGCCCTCGAAAGAGAACCAGCTGCTGAAAGTCTCCAACTCAAGAACGACCTTCACGAACACCACCACGACCAAGTCCGGCCGCAAGATCTCCGTACCCCGAGTTGACCAGTACAATGTTCCGGAATCGATCAAGCGCGAGACCGAAGCGATCATGTCCAGCAAAGTCTTGCCCGAGTACGTACGAGGCAAGAAGCCCGACTATTGGCGAATATGCTACGATACGCAGACTCCGACGGAAGACCTCCTCATGTGCAAGCATCCTCACCCGAAGCTAGCGAACCTCTTCTTAGCGCTCGGTGGCAGCTTCCATAGCTACAAGTGAGTGCCATCACCGATGGAGAGTGATGTACAGTGCTGACCTAATACTAGATTCATGCCTGTTGTGGGCAAGTACATGCTCAACATTCTGCATGATGAAAGCAACGGCGCCGAGAAGGACAAGGCCTGGGGATGGAAGAGTGCAGCCGATTGGAATGATGTGAGGGAGTTTGGACTGTTGAGTGGGAGGGCGGTCGCGAAGGTTGAGCTGAGGGATCTGGAGAGTGATCAGGCTAAGCTGTAGTCTGTGCGAGTCATGTAGCAACTTAAGTAATGCCTGCAGTCGTACCATTTGCCCGTGTCAACGATACTCTCTGCCCGTGTGGATGAAGATGAGGTGAAGGTGAAGGTGAAGGCGTGCAAAGTAGGTGGGGCCGCTTGGCGAAGGCGTGTTGCAGGGGGCTGCAACCTTATCTGACGCTATGCAACTTCATGCATTCGCGAGCTGTACGGCAACATTTCGAACGTCTATAGCGCTCGAGTCTACCAGTGGAACATTTGTACAAGCAGGAAGACACGCACCTCCCGTGAACCAACACCCTTCGAAGCGCGAACTTAGCACACGAAACAGAGCGCGAGCAGAACTCAGCGAATGCGACGGTGAAGTGAAGGCAGCACGAGGTGGCCGCGGGGTCGAAGGAGCAAGCGAAGGCACAGAACGAAATGAATGCGCGCTCCGGTAGGTGGCAGTGAGAGATACAAATTATATCGCGTTCCTTCGTGGTGCCGCCTTGCGCGTTGGAGGGGCACGAAGCACGTCGTCGTATCAAAATCGTCCTCGCACGATGGCTAGCGACACGCAGATGCAGCCACAACGGCGCAGACAGCGCGGCGGCAGGAAGAAGCGCTTCGTCGACGCTCCCCTCGATTTGCTTCACAATACAATCACAACAAATGACACAGCCACTGACAGCGGTACCGATGAAGCAGGGAGCCAAGCGCAATCCCTCCGATCCATGAACATGAACAACACATACGGCAACCAGCAGAACTCGCGGCAGGCGCCTCGGTTACAAAATACGCAAAAGACGGGATTAGGCAATGGTAATGCAGGCGCAGGATGGGCATTCGGTGCTCCGTCGGGATCTGCGTTTGGCAGTCTCGGAGGCGCGCCGGGACTGGGACATGCAAGACCGGGACAGCTGTCTGGTTTTGCTCAAGTGATGGGAGGCGGAGGTGGTCAGGGACCGATTGATATGAGGTAAGTGCAGTGCATACGTGACACGTCAAGTGCGGCGGCGGCGGCGGCAGCAGCAGCAAAGATTGAGCACCTTGAACCTGGGCAAACACCATCCTACGGACCTCACCATCGCCGAACACCGACAACATATTGCTTTCATAGCTTCGTGTCACATTCAGACAAGGAGGCGGAAGTGCAGGACGTGAGGGCGAATTGTCCTTCATGCATCGCTATTGTTCAAGAGGGCGCAATCGGACGTCCACGCTAGCAACCTTCAGAGACCATCACTTTGGCAATGAGATGTTTCGAAGCTTGGTGCCTACAGACAGCATTCTCTTCGACCTCACAACAGTTTCGGGTTGTTAACACCACCCCGAATCTCCACCACTGTGGGTAGGATCACTTCTGGCTGCGAGCACATGCTCTGAACACCACTGCTGCTGCTGTCAACACCCACTATCATTGGACCTGGATCGTTACTGCTGCCGGACCGGACATTAACAGTCATCATGTGTGGTCACCGCCGCAACAAGTCCATCTATAAGGATCCAGCTGCTGAACACTATGCCATGGACCCGGCCTTTGAAGGACGCAACCCGCGTCTTCCAGAACCATCATGGAGCAAGATTGCACAAGGTGTGGCAGCAACTGATCAAACTGTCGACAGTGATTTCCCAAGCCTCGCCGGCGGCCCACGCCAGGCACCGAACAACAACAACTGGGGCGGCAATAACAGCGCTGTGCGCCAGCCCCCGATTCAGCAGCAAGCTCCACCACAGCCACGCGCACCATCCACCGCACCGTCCCACCAGTCCATCGAGCAATTCGACGGCCAGCGCTCGCAGCCACAGTCCACCGATCGCAGCAGTGGCGACGAATACGGTATGCCAAGCAACTTAAATGGCAACGGCAATGGCATGACACACACGAACGGCCTCGCTAGCAGCGTTGGATCACCCGAAGACATCCATCCACAGCCGAATGGCCAGCAGAGCCACCAATTGCCAAGTCGCGATGTGAGTGTTTTTGGATGCAACCCATTCAACGCCATGCCTCCTTGACACTAATCCACCTCTGCAGGCTTCGTACTCATCGATGCCACAAGCACCGATAGGATCAAATATACCATCGGCTTCTCCAGCTTCGCTGCCGTCACAGAGCGACAACGCCCAGCCCAGTCAGCCGAGCTCGAATGTCAAGAAGTGGGGAGACATGACTCAACAGGAGCGTCACGGCTTGCCTGGATGGATCGCCGTCATGGAGGCTGCCCGCGCCATGGCCGCTGGTCAGCCTGTTGATCCGACTCTACCAGCCCTCCAGCTCAACACAGCCATGTTGACGGTGGGTCAAGACATCAACAGCCTTGGCATGAACCTTGAGTCGACCGAACCACTGCACAAGAACTTCCACGTCTTTCCAGACATGACATCTGGCGGCGGCTCGTACGATAGCTCCCGTCGGAATCCAGTCCCCGACCATGCAGTTCCGCCGGCATACTACGTCAGCAATGTGCCCGACAGCGCTACCAGAATGGCAGCATTTTCGGATGGTACGTAACTACAGCATGCAGCGAGCAGACGTTCTGCCTTACTGATATGTCTTCACAGACACCCTCTTCCTGATCTTCTACACTGAGGTGCGCGACGTGAAGCAAGAGCTGGCTGCCATCGAACTCGCCAACCGCGATTGGCGCTGGCACAAGGTCTTGCGCCAGTGGATACAGAAGGACTGTGGACCAGGTGTCCTAGTCAATGGCTATGATCACACGAATGGTGCACCCGCCAACATCCAGCCAGTGCGCCTCAGCGAGAAGGTCGAGCGTGGCATCTACATCTTCTTCAACCAGAATGAGTGGTGCCGCGAGCGCAAGGAGTTCACTCTCGACTACGACTGCCTGTACGATCAGCGCTTGGCACCGATGCCAGTTCAGGGTGTTGTTCAGCAGGGACCTTCGAATGCACAGTAGTGTGTAGAGGAAGGCAAGGATACGATACGCATCAGGAGAGTATTGGAGGGAAAGTGAGGCACATTGGCTGGCGCTTGGTGCGCAACAGCAAGATTGTGACAGCAAGGACTGTAACAATACGATGAGATACGCGACAAGCGCATCATGCGATAGCTCTTCCATACGAATAACAGTCGACAAGGTTCGATAACTTTGCCCTGGCGTCTCTTTGTGTCTCATTGTTTCGATGGAGTACTGACACACTGGAACGATCTCTCTCTACTGATTGTATCGATGCAAGCGCTTCGTTCACCACGCTCCTGGCATTTCGCCGTAGCTAGGCTGATCAGGTGCCCCTCCAACAACTCGAGGCGTCGTATGCCAGTTTGTATATGGAGGATCGTGTGCTGGCGTGGTTGCCCAACGGAAACTGCCCTTTTCATGTCCGGATCTCGGATCCGAGAGCGCGTCAGGCCGGACACGTCCAATGGAAACACAAATATCTCGCACTTTCCCTTCATTCACTGTCTTCTTTGTCTTCTTCCCCAAAGTTCACCCGCGACCGTACTTGCCGTTTCGATGGGTGCGCGGAGCGATTCGTCGAGACCAGCAAGACGTCCACGGCCAAGTCACACAATGTCAACTCCTGATCCCCTCGCCGGCGCTTCCATCACCAGCTGACCATTTCCCCGTAGAAGAAGGGCAGGACTGAAGACGCTGGCTTGTTCTGACCGTCGTCCAGAATACACCATCAGCGTCGTCGTCGTCGTAAGGTACATGGTTTGCCAGTGTGGAAGTCCAATCGACTTTGCTCCGATTAATTGACGGCTTCAAGGAAGCCCTTCGGGAACCCACCATGAGATGCCTCGTGATCCTGGCCGTAACTCTGGCCCCGCTCGTGACAAACTCGGCCACGATGGATGTATCCTGCGCAGTTGTAGAAATGTCGGACATTGCGATGCCGAATCGCTTCAACAAGGTTTCCAGACCGATAGCAGCTGTCACTTGCGCTTTCCTACATGGACAGACGAGCAGCAGACTATGGCGTATCACACCTGTCGCATAGCACCATTACCACCATGTGAGAGACAGATTGCGGATGCGTTCTACACGACAAGTACCCCAGCACTTCCGACAAGACGACCAACCCATTCGTGGGTCGAAGTGCGGAGTCGTGCTTGTCTTCGTCTTGCCAAGGCTTGAACACGTAGACAAGCTACCCAGACCACATCACATCCCATGCTGCTGTGGTCTGTCCTACCCGACGAGAGAGGCTTGTTCAGCTTGTTTTGTCCTCAGCCGAAGGTCTTTGCCAGTGTGCGAGGGGAGACGCGTGCCAGACTGCCCGTAGTCGCTTGGCACCGACCACTTCGGCCGGAGCCACTTTGAGGAGCCTGCATGAAGTTTAGAAACTGCACGCCGACAACGCCTCATTGCCAAGATGCTGATGAACCACTCGCGATGCTGCATATCATGCTGATGATGACTGTATGGTCACTGGCATGGACTGAGGAGCCCTATTTCGATATGATCCTGCGGGCTATGCATTCTAGCCATGATCACAATGTCTCAGCGCTGCCACTGCGTAGAGTGGTTGTGCTGCCAACGACGAATCAGGGTAGCCGCCATGGTCATTTTCCGTCGACATCCCGATGCTTCTCGGAAAAGGAAGCACTCCAATCGTGAAGCCGCTCGTCACGTAATGCAGTTCAAGCCCACGTAGTCGACATGGATAGTGGTCTATGCACTGCTTCCCGTTCTACTTGGCATTGTCTGGAAGGTGTAGCTTTTGAAGCTAGTAGATATCATTGCGCGGCAGGCGAAGATGAGGCAGTGACCTCGAGGTCAAGTATAACAGGCTCTTCTAGCGCTGTACTTTCTGATATCACACCACCAGCACCCACAGTCTCGCATTGCATTAGCACTCACTACACCATCTACAATGGCTCCCGTTCTTGCTCTTCTCGCCGTCGGCCTGGTGGCCATGGAAGGCGCTCTTGCTCATCCTGGACACAGCGTCGCCCAGGAGGCTGCTGAGCGTGGCAACTGGCTACGCACTCGCAATCCCAACTCCGTCCGCAACTGCGCAGCCCAGCTCCGCAAGCGTGGACACCTCGAGAACTCCATCGCTCGTCGCCAGGCAATGGCCAACAAAGCTCGCGTCAAGAGGAATCTACCCCAGCTTGTCGCCCGCGACTTTGCTACGTACAACATCTCCCACGCATCTCACAAGGACGTCACCCTTGGTTCTGATGAGCTGGAGCTCTTCGACGACAACTCGAGCTGTGTTCTTCAGCCTGAGGTTACCCAGGGTCCTTACTATGTCGATGGCGAGCTCATTCGCAGCGACGTGAGCGAGGATCAGGAGGGCGTCCCACTGTTCTTGGACGTTCAGATCATCGACACGTCCTCCTGCGAGCCAGTCCCTGCGGTATACATGGAGACATGGCACTGTGAGTAGACTCATGCCTATATAAGTCCTTTGTCATCGTCCTAACATCTTCTTAGGCAACGCCACTGGCGTGTACTCTGGTGTCAGTGCGTCTGGCAACGGCAACTTGAACGATACTTCCAACCTCGACGCTACCTTCCTTCGTGGCATCCAACAGACCGACGTCAACGGTGTTGCTCAATTTGAGTCGATTGTCCCAGGCCACTACACTGGTCGTGCTCCCCACATCCATGTTCTTACCCACAACCCCAATGAGACGACCATTCGCACCAATGGCACTCTGCTCGGTAGCAACCAGACTGCCCACGCCTCCCACGTCGGCCAGATCTTCTTTGACCAGGTAAGTGTTGTGCAGTATGTTGAGGCAATCGTGCAGAGCTAATGGCTTCTGTCCAATTAGGACTTGCTCACCCAGGTCTCTGCAACTGCACCATACAACACAAACACCCAAGAACTCACTACGAACGACCTCGACAGCATCCTGATCGAAGAGACTGCTGACATGGACCCATTCGTCGAGTACGTCTTGGTCAACCCCGACAACATCGCTAATGGTGTCTTGGCCTGGATTAGCCTTGGAATCGACCCAACTGCGGACAGCGAAATCACCTCCGCTGCTACTATCTACGAAACTGGTGGTGTTGCCAACGCGAACTCTGGTGCCGGTGGTGGAGGTAATGGTACTGCGCCAAGCGGTGCTCCTTCATCATGAAGACGACTGATGTGGAGTGATGTCAAAGAGCAAGCATAGTCCTAGGAGTAGACGATACCATTTCCTGTTTACGGCAATGAAAGATTCGATGTCTACTGATTGATCTTGTCATTCGTTAGGACTACTTCAAAGCTGTCGCCTGCCAAGATACATGTCGACATTCGCGGCGCCAAGCTGTATAGGCCATCTTCAGCTATGTACAAAGTCAGTGTATGGCCTCGCTACCGTCTAAAGGATTCGAGCTGAACTCACAATCTGAAAGCTTCCGACGATCTGAACATCTATGTCATACCATGCACCTAATAAGACGAAGTCGCCCTGAACTGGATCATGATCACCTAGCGCCCTGGTCTCTCAAGCACATCGTGCTCCGTCCAGTACCACCAGCGATGTCTTCTGTGCCAATACGGCATTCCCTGAAGCGGACATTCGTCTCAAGATCTTATCGCACCTGCGACCAATTCCTTCATCTCTGCGCTCAACGACCGCAACTTCGATCCCACTTCTCTTGTCTGGTCGACTCATCAAACAGACGGCTACACTCGCACTAGGAACTGAATTCTTAAGCGCTCTTTGCTGATATGATTAGCATAGATGCAAGCGACGGCGGAGGAGTTCCCGGAGTATGAAATCCAAGTGGTAGACTTGTAAGTGCAGTGTAATTGTCACATCGGCAAGGCGAGCGTTTCCCTCAACAATGAAACTACTGGTGCACCGCCAGGGACTGTCAGGAGAGGGTTGGCGGTGCCGGAATGGATCCAGGATGGCAGGGAAGATGGTGGGTTGTAGGCACGATGACATTAAGAGGGATGGGATTGTAGGATGGGTTCTGAAGAGACAGGATTACCGTGCTGTATGTACGTCCAAACACTGCGCGCTCGCAATCGCAGCAAGTAAAGACAACATTAGAACGTTGAAGCTTCAGGCCATCTTCTTCAGTTCACGCCATCTTCCTCCTCCTCAACATGATCTCCTCATTCCTCCTCAGCTCCTCCCTCGAGCTCTCCACCGCACGATCCAGACTCTGCTGAATGCGACTTGCAATCTCCTCGACCGGCGTTTCCATCCCAACAAGTCCAATGAACTTTCCCACCTTCCTCCTCTTAATCCTGATCCTCTCCTTCTCCGTCAGTCCTTTGTAAGATGTATTACTTCCACTCCCCTCCTCATCCTGCGCCTTCACCGCCGGAGCCTGCAAGTCTTCAACAGTATTCATCAAATCCTCCAGCCATGTAGTTTCCTCTTGACTCAACTGCTTGCTGTGACGGCGCTCGCGGGGAGCAGACGGGGAGGTGGGCGTCTTCGATTCGCGGCGCGCGAGGAATTCTTTGTCCCAGTTCATGCTAGCAGGGTAGTTGTTGGTGAAAGGGCCTGGGGTGGTTTGGTGGTAGTAGTGGGCGATGCTGTCGAGTTGGTCTTCGGTCAGAAGGTGGAAGGCCATGAGGGTTTTGGGGAAGTCCGGGTGTGGTGGGAGACCGCCTGGGAGCGGGACGAGTGGCGCGAGGCGGAGTTGGAGAGTGGCGATTTTCTGTTCGAGGGCTTCTTTGCCGCGGGTTGAGGGGGCCATTTTAGTGGTGTTTGTATGGGTGTTGATGAGTATGGAATGTCTACGGCCTGCGTAGTGGAATGATATGATGGCTGTGTGAAGGAGATGGCCTGCGATGGTGACGAGTGCACGATGCCATGCTGCCGAAGGTTGGGTGCTAGTATGGACCTTTCTTTGTCTCGACGAAATGAGACGTCCGCTCAACCTGTCTTTTGAGATGCAAGAACCTGTCAGACAAAGGACCGCGATTAGACCACATTTGCTGCAGGTCGACACCTTTGTCAACGGTCTCGAGCGGAAGCACGGTCGTCATGGCAAGCCATTGTCTGGCCAAGGCACTTATCGACCCGACGTGCTGGTATGTGTCATTAGTGCAGTCTCAGACGCTGTGGTGCGGGCGTGTCGCGTGTATCAGAAGTTTCACCTGCGCGATCTTTCCTCACCCACGAACACCATCCTTGTAGCTATCGTTCCTCACTCTTCCTCAGGCGCACTGGTTGACTCGCTGTGAATGTTGGCGGCCCGTGTGCGCATGTGAGAGCGAGGCGGCGGTGTAGTCAGTGGACGTGTTCGTGCGGCCACGAGTGAGTCGGCGAGTGGTTGGGCGGCGAGGTTGTGTTCGACAATGTCCTGGTCAGTCTTAATGTCATGCTCTTCTCCAGGCCTCAGCAAGCATGCTTTGACAATCTGATGAAAAGGAAGTCGCGTCACTTGGAGGCAGTGCAATACCAAGGACACTGTGCCGGGCAACATCTGCAAGCAGAGCGGCCACCCGACTGGTGCCAAAAATAAGAATAATCTTGAATGAGTCCGTAG
>KZ108379.1:75210-226639 GCA_002116355.1 Dothistroma pini CBS 116487
ACTACACTTGATCTAAGCCAAAAGGCAAACTAAACATCTATTAGCAGTTGTTGAAGGTTGTGGATTGGGTAGGGAAGACTTGCGAGAGCTAAAGAGGAAAGGAAGCAAGTTCTCTGGCGAAGAGAGCGGCCGTTTTGTGCTCGCGACGCGGCTGCTATCCGGCGCTAGCACAGTCATCCACAGTAACAGAGGACAGCTCAGAGCCGCAGACACATGTGTTGGTCTCAGAGAGACAAGTGTCCAATGAGCAAGCTGAGGAGGGTGCCAAGAGAATGATCTGATTTGGCTTGGCGATACTCCGGAGGCTTGTCCGCGCGAAGGACAAAATATGTGGCGATCAGCACTCCACACGCGCAGATCGACAGCCTTCGGATTTCTTTCACCTTTGCTCACTCCGCGGATAATAGCTGTTCACGGGTCAGCGCCATGTTGCGTGCTCAGGTATTGACGCCGAAGGACATCCCGTTCTTACAACATGCGTCCTCAGACGACCAACCGAAATGAGGATTTTTGAAGAATACATGCACCCGATCGGTCATGATAGCGTGGCGCACAGGTATTGTATATGCTTTGCTTCAAGGGACGAGCAGTTGAAGAAGTGAAGTCGGCCATCGGTCCTTCCGAGGCGTGCCGAGGTACCCGGAATCGACCTCACCTGCCATTTCACAGTGCTGTACACGAGATACGGGTTCTTCTTGTCCGTAAACATCCATCAAACCCAACTCATGGCCTGGTGCTCAACCAGCTTGCTGCATTCTCTGGACATTCCTCCGCCACAGCAGGAGCCAGTATTCCGGAAATACAGATCACCTGCACACCAATACAGAAGAACATCATTCCCACCCCGAGCTCGTATGTCGGCGCTTGCTCAGTCAGGAAGAAGAACGGTTCGATAAAGTTGCCGAGACAGTACCCGATCAGCAGCATTGCATTCGTTGTGATCTTCTTGGTATGACCAGCAGTGTTGGCGACAGCAACCGACATGCTCAACGTCCATGTTGCAGTGTGGAAGAACGATCTCCATAGGCACATCAATCGCCCATAAGGTATGCTCTGGGGCACCAGCCAGGTTTCGATGGCTATTGTGAGTGGCCTTTTCAACCAAATCCTATTTTCATAGTGATCATGCCCTGCAACAGACGAGATGCGGACCCGGTTTTAGAAGACAAGCTTGGCCTCCATTGGTATGGAGTGCCTCCGCCAGAGGAAGGACTGAGCTCGCTTCAAAATGATACATCCCACAAATCATCGCAAGGATGGTCCAGTCAATCAACTGGTAGAAAGAAGTTTTCGGGTAGCCGATGATATCATGGAGTCGGCAGTGCCTTGATCCACATTGTTCGTCGTAGCTGCTGGGGGCAAAATATCTTGGCTGGTAATGCCTATTGCCGTGACTATCCTCGCAATTGGCTCGGAAAATCTGTTAAGGCGAAAGTCCGCCAGGTCCCACTGAATGTTATCTCGAGCAGGTCTGAGCCGTGTCTCTGGGCTAGGTTGTCGCGAACGACAATTTCGAGCACTTTTGTCGCCGACACTGGCTGGGAACGGGTCGTTGAGGTGTGTGGTGTAGAAGAGGAAGTGTTTCTCTCTTACAAAGTCTGCAATGCGGTTGCTGGTTACGACGGCAGACATCTGGCCCGGTACCCAGTCCAGCATGCGATGCCCGGCACTGTCAACGATCGTTCGGCCCCAGCGTAGACAATGATCTCAGGATGAAACTGCGTTCCTGACCTGCGTCAATTGTGGTCGCACATGAGGTGTTCGCTTTGACGAATCACAGTGCGATAGTGAGTCGTGTACATCCTGCTGAAGCTGCCGCTAATCGACATTCTGGTATAGCTCGTCCATTCTTTATGATTGATTTGGAACGCTCTATAGTGAGTAGTAAGTCCCAACACAGTACAAGCGGCATCTTTGCGATCAAAAGGATCACGTCCGCACCAGTTTATCGCTGCTCGTCCGTCGTGACAGCGAGTCGTGGGAACATATTCAATGTCCTGGCACGACTACGCCCTATCGCGCTATCATTGCGATATATTGACCTGTCAAAGCATCGCTCTCCACGGCCCTGATCTTCGTGCTTTCCCTAGCGTTGGAAAACTTGCCGCAGGAGCAACGGAATTCTAGACACACGAAGGGAATGCCCTTCTTGGCTGCAGGCAACAGCGGCATCACAACGCTTTCGAACAGTGACATCACCCTTCCTGACCGCATGCACGACAAGGCCTTCTCTGCCTCTTGAGATGATCATACTGACAATTAGATCGTAAAGATGCAGATTCTCCGCATGTCCTCGAGTCCAAAGAGGGGAAACAGCTGCAAGCTGGAAGCTCTCGGACCTCACCGCCGAGGCATGCGATCGTTCAAGAACACCCTCATCTTGTACTTACATCGCGCCAAGTGACACAGGAAACATTCTTCCAGTAGACCACTGAGCTGTGTAATTATGCCTTCCAATCAAGAGCGTCATGTCGATGTGGCATGGCTGGCAAAGTATATGTTTTCCGTCCAGCTGGCATTAAATCGTTCACTGACATCATCTTCCCAGGCCATCAGGAGACTGCTGTCTGAAAGGACATATGCATGTTGGCAACCCTCGAGGAAAGTTTGACACAATCGCTGGCGTTGATACTTATGTCGTGTCCCCGAATCCTGGCAAGAGCAATGGTCACATTCTGTTCTATTATGCCGATGTGTATGGCATGTTTACCAACGCTCAGCTGGTCATGGATGAGTTTGCAGATAAGTCTAATCAATGCTTGGGTCCTGGAAGCTAGCTAACTAGGATGAGCACATGCCGGCTTCTTGACGCTCGGCTTGGATTACTTCAACAATGTGAGTGGCGTTTTGCACGTGCTGCCTACCCATGGCTGACATTGTTCCAGGACCCGATCTTCCTGCACCGCAACGGCCCGAAGGAAAGCAAAGAGGGCTTCGACTTCGAGGCGTGGAAGAATAAATACGCTGAGTATGCCGAGAAGAAAGTTCCAGAGTGGACTGCAGAAGTCAAGAGGATGTACGGGCAGCCGAGCACGAAGTATGGATGTGTTGGGTAAGTGCCGTTGAGAACCTCGTCACGAAAAGTACTGACTTCGTAGATACTGCTTCGGCGCTCCGTATGTGTGCAACTCACTTGCAGATGGCACCTGCCAAGCTGGTGGGTTCGCGCATCCCGCTTTCTTGAAAGACCACCACTTCCGCGACTTGAAGGCGCCGCTGTTCCTGAGCTGTGCTGAGGTTGATCATACGTTCGGGACGGAGAGCAGGAACAAGGCGGTTGATATGATGATCGAGGATGGGAAGGAGTATTCGCTGCAGTTGTTCCATGGTGTCGAGCACGGCTTTGCGCTGCGGGCGAATCTGGAGGTGCCATATGAAGGTGAGTGCTTGTTGATGGGCCAAATTGGTGGAATATGCTGACTGCTTGTAGCTTGGGTCAAGGAGCAGAGCCTCAAGTCGTTGGCTGCTTACATCGAGTTCTGGTTGTCACAATAGGCGACGTTTAACTTGCCCCACTAGCGCGTTTCATGATGGGACAAATCTGTTACACATCTGCTCACTTCCGTCCTCCTCAGACAACTAGCAACTCCCCTCAGCAGCTCAAACTTCAAGCACAAGCTCCGCAGATGAGACTTGCATCACGCAAGATTGACACCACCATGTCGGACGGCGACCAAAGACGGTTGCCCCTCGTCAACTGGTCTCGCTACCTAGACTCGATCGTCCGCATGACGGCCCTCAGTGCACACGTCTCTCTCACTGACTTCACGATTGTGTGCAAGACGCGCGAATGGAGAGTCCATCGTGTAGTACTCATTGTGCACTCCAAAGTCTCCGAGAACATTGAAGGTGTGCACCTCTGACTTCAAGGTAAGCTACGGCAACACCGAAATAGGTCGAGAGCAGCGCTCAATACATGTTTGGGAACGGGCGACCGGCAAGCTCGATCTCTCAGCAGAGCGCGAGGACATCGTCGCAGCTCTCCCCCAATTCCTATACTCCTTCAACTACGACTACGACACCGTCAATCCAACTATCCGAGAGCCTGTCGGACCACTTGAATTCGCAATTCTGATGGCTCTCGTCGCCGATCAGTACGATATGCCGGAGCTCAAGGACCTGGCCAACGATAAAATTCTCACCAGGCACAGGTGATTGCGAGACTGACGACTTTGCCAGCGCCGTTCGCCTTGCTTACGAAGCCCGAAACGTACTTCAGCGGATCTGTGTCGACATTGTGATCTTCCATATTCGCATGGAGACGTCCAAAGCCTCCGATTTTCACAAAACGGCGGTGGAAAGAGTTATGGCAGATGTCCCTGGACTTTCCCTCGATATCGCCAGAGCTTCAAGTGCCCGCGCAGAGGCATCAAACTCCACGCAAGATTTACACACGTACAGATGTCCATCATGCCAGCAGCTCTTCTCCGCCAACATTCGTAACGGCCGCGGACAAGGCTAGTGCCCACACTGCAAATCACACGACAGCGGCGATGTGTGGAACTCGAGGCACATCGCAATCAACGCCTGTCATGCTGAAGACATCGTCAACGGTGCCAAATTGTGGCTGGAGGAAGAGGAGTAGACCTCGTGGTCTTTCCATCAACAAGGCCCACTGTAGTATGCAACTGGAAGATGCTTCTGCTGAGGACCCTAATGGAGCACTTAGAATTCATTCTATTGAGTACTAACATGACTTGTACCCCTATGTGATGAATCAGTTGCTGCGTGTTTGCTGCTTGCATGTGACAGTGATTCCACCAACGTCATCAAATATGTGCGTGAAGTTTGATGGCGCTTTCATTGGACCCTGGCGTTCCTTCCGGAAACGCGTCAAGCTCCCAAAGTGGACTGCTGGCATCAAGCAAGGCATCACAATACGACCAATTTCGCTTTGCGACATTTTACGCTCAGCAACGAATGTCGACAACGCCGTAGTTAAATTCAAGTCGTTACTCCAACATGGCCGCGATGATGCCCGCGGGCGGCAGTGGACGCGACGGCAACAACCCCTACAGTTACGACGAGCCCATCGAGGACGACCTGATTGATCCCGATGATGGTAAGACACACACCATACTGACTCTCACCTCTCTAATGAAATACAACAGCCACCCTCGACGACCTCGAAGACGCCTCTTCAACCCACGACCGCGCACCCCTCACCGGCAACATCAGCAACCAACAAGCGAACCAAAACCACCGCGCCGCAAACAACGCGACCGGCTACCTCAACAACTCAATTCCCGGCGAAGACCGTCGCGCTCCAATAGACACAATCGACGAATCAGTATGGGATACATTACGACGAGATTTGCTTGCTGTGTGGGAGAAGATGCGACAGGTGTTGTGGCCGAAGTATCTCCTGGGCGGGATGATGGCAAGAGGAGGTGGTATGAGTGGTGAGGGCGGCGGTTCGGGAGGTGCAGAGAGTGTGATGGGGCAGGTTAGAGGCATTGTAGGGAGGTGGCCGGGTGCGGATCAATTGTTGGAGGGAGGGATGAGTGATGGGTTGCGGGATTGGGATCTTTGGTATGTTTGGGATGGTACTGGTTTGAGCGGTGAGGTATTGTGGACTGATAGTGATTACAGGGGACCATTACTGTTCTGCTTGCTGCTTTCGTTCTTGCTGAGCTTGAACGCGAGGGATGACCAGCGCTCGTTGGTCTTCAGCGGCGTATTCGCGACTGTCTGGATCGGCGAGGCGATTGTAACTCTGCAGATCAAGTTGCTGGGCGGTAACATGTGAGTGGCCATCTCTTACCTCGAACCTGCATTCCGAGTAACACGACTTGTAGCTCCTTCTTCCAATCAGTCTGCATCATCGGCTACACCCTCTTCCCAATGGTCATTGCAGCACTTTTAAGCGCATTGCGGGTACCCACGATCGTACGGATACCAGTCTACAGCGTGCTCGGACTTTGGTCATTAGCGGCGGGCATCAGCATTCTGGGCGGAAGCGGCGTGGTCAAGAACAGGGTGTCTTTGGCGGTCTATCCCCTGTTCGTGTTCTACATCGGACTCGACTGCCTATGCTTTATCTCGTAGAGCTAACTGTATCCGCAAGCGTTCTACCATCACATCATGTCCACCGCGATTCTCGTGTCGTCCAAGCGCTCAGATTCTCATACGTCTCCATGGTAACTCCAATTCCGCACGCTCGAAGTCGATAATGTATCTGGAGAAGTTATCAGCGATATTCAGAAGAGTGCGACCGCCGACTCACCACTTCCGCTGCTCAGTGTCCCACATGATGTTGTCATCATAATGGCTGCCTTGTCCACCTCACAGCGGTGCACATCTCTGTTCGACATAAGCGAGCTGTCTAGCACCACAGCGGCCATCGATCCCGACCTACGCAATCGCGATTGCAAACGCATCCTCAACCTCCTTTGTGTCATCTGACTTTTCGTAATCGCGCCTGAGCACCCACAGCGGCATTCCCGGCACCTTGGTCATCACAACATAGCTCTCCGATCGACATACAAGGCCATCGAAAACCTCGGTAAACGCAACAATGGATTGTGGAGCATGCTGGTATCCACGCGTTGTCAGTCAGTTGTCTTAGAGCATTCTCTTCGTTCTGGGCACGTTGGCTGACTGCGCGGTCACCCCTGTTGACGAGGATAGTACTGGATAAAGCAATGGGAAAATTGAGACGTACAAAATCCATAGAACCTTCACGACAACGCCTCTGCCTTCGTAAGTTCCTTCGTAGAGCGCGACGTATTCATGATCATCGTCTTTCTGCTTGGGTGCTTGCAGGCTGTAGCCGGTGTCTATTATGATGCTGCCGTCATCGCTTGTGAGCTGTCGAGGGGGCAGGGAGTCTTTGGAGATCGCACTGCCGGGTGGACTGGTCGGGCTGATTTTGCTCTTGGATTTCTTCTTGGAACTTGCTTGGCTCTTAGTCTGTCGACATTGTTCGCGAAGGTCGTTGATGTGGTCCTCGAGCGCTTCATCAAACACGCGACCTATCTTCTTTGCAGTCTCTTTGTACGGACTGTTCTTCATTAGCAATTCCCCGATCGTCTTGTCCTCTTGCGCTGTGAAGGTGGTCATGATAAGTGCAACGGGTGATGAGATCGCATAATGGGGCAAGCGGTGTTTTATGGTTTGGAAGGCCTTTGTTGACACTACAGCAATCAGTCGCCGGGAGTGCCTGTATGGAGACCCGCAGAGTTGGTTCGAGAGTGTACTTGCAATTAGCATTGGTAAGCATCTTCAAAGCGGCTATCTGGTTGTTGGCCCGCGTGCTGGTGTTGCGCTCTCCCCTGTCGAGTACTCAGTATTGGCAAGTCGGCGAGAGTTCACGATCGGCGTACAGCCTGGAAAAGACCTTTACAATGATGGCCTCGCCTCTCAAGCTGCCGTTTTATAGACACCTATAAACTCCTCGTCTTTTCTGAGTTTCATTCTTTGAATGGGTGTGCCGGTCCAGACGGTGTATTGCCCGTCATCACTCTTGATAGGCTCGCCTTTTCGGATACCTATCGTGATCTGTCTAAGCTTCTTCGAATCACAGCCGCCTATTGTGGAGAAGAGATGTGCTTGAACATGCGCTGCCGAGAAGTCGAGCAGCGGTAGAGCTTGATATCGACACCGACATCTGAACCCGGCTGAGGACAGTTGAGGACACTCCGTGAATCTACCCTGCGAACAAAGGTCAAGGGTCGTGATTCATTGCCATGGCACCATCGCTCAGCAAGATCCATGAATCAAGCCTTACGGTAGATCATATCACTGCTACGGATGTCCACATCGTCGTCAGTGATACTGGGCCTCGTTCAAAACCACATGCTGCCATTCACGCGAACGGCAGAAAGAAGAAACACCGGAACCTCCCGAGTTGAAGCCTCATGATAATCGAATCGGGGCCCAGCGACAAACCGCAGTGAGGGCCAAGTCACATTGCCGCAATCTGTGCCGTTCATGCTCTGTTGTTCTGATTGGCCGCGGGCCGAAATATGATTGCTGAGATAGTCTTCATTCTTTCGCTTGGCAGATCCGATCAAAAGAGCACAGAAGCAGCAGAACTACATCAGCCCAGGCTCGCCGCTGAATCGATCGTGTTTTACGTGTTTCCACATGGCGTGAGATCTTGAGATCGTCACTCATCAGGCCTGAGATGCTTGGGGATTAAACGATTTTCTGCTCATTTTGAACATCGGGTGAGAGAAAGGCGTACTCTGGAGGTAGTAGCCCGCCGGCAGGCTGTCGGATGCGGAAATGTTGAGCCAGAAGAGAAGAAAGATGGACTTGCAATGGGATGGGATGAAGAGCCGTGAACGGTGAAAAGTTTCGCCATTCCCGTCCCCGTCCTCGCCATTGGTGACATTTCTCAAACATCAGCTCGTCACCGATGCAACAGCGCACCATCAATAGGAGGTAGTCTATGCGCTGAGCAGACGGACGTCGGTAATGAAATCATTTCTCGGTCCTCGTTCGGCAAGCGAACACGATGGGTGAGTACTTCCCACATCTTCCTCGCATCGCACTCGCGTCAGATTCGCGTTCTCTAACAATGACCTTGGAGCCCGGAGACCAGTCTCAAGACACTGGTGAGCTCTATGGTATCCTCTCTCGGACGATGTGCAGTACGACCAGACAGAGCCCATAGCCGACTGCAGAACGGAGCTCAACCTCGAACAGTGGACCCGGGACATCCTTGAAGCTCTGAACGCCTGCGACTACACTGATGAAGCCTTGCAACGTCTGGTACCGGACTTCAAATCCGATCGGGAGACTGTAGAAGGCCGGCACGTTCAGCCTGTAACCAAGGACGAGTTTCTTGCCAAGCACCAACACTGGTCCACATTGGTACCATAGCGGACACTGAAAGCCTCGGATGTGGTATGTACCTTTGACAGCCGGAAGGGCAAAGCGGATGTCTGGGCCTGGGTCAAAGTCTCGGGATGGGGAGCTGGTCATATGGACAGTGAAAGTGTCTCATGCTTCAAGTGGCGGCGCAGCCAGGACATTTGGTGGTGCCATCAACACACTGGCACGAGAGGGTTCACGCCGATGCAATGCTCGTACTAGGCTGTACCGGAGAAGCAGAACCAAGGCGGACTCATCGAGATGCCAGATATCTTACCATGAGCTCGTCTCTGCGTCCAATACCTGTTGGTGCGGACTGGCTGTCGATTCTCATCAGGTTGACCCGACCAGTAAGCGAGCTCTGCTCCCGCCGTAACACGCTGACCGGACGAGAACAGTCACAGCAATTTCGTGGACGAAGACCTTCGTGTTGATATGCATATAGTCTGACTATGCTGCTGCCATATGCAAGACTCCAAAAGCAGCAGGTATAGGCGGGGAGCTGCTTAGCTTTCGCCCGCCGGCCAACCACAGTCGTCCCATGATCGGAACGAGCTGCTACGACATCTGAGCTGTCTAGAGCTGTTCCTATTTACAGCAACGACATCTACCAACGATTTGCATATGACCAAGTGATAGACAAGGCCCTGCACTACAATCCAGGACTCTCAATGCCTTTCGCATGTAAGACCTCACTTGCACACGACCAAAGCTAACACAACTTGCAGAACATTGTCGAAGCCTCCATCGGAGACCTCCGGCGTGCTTTGGCCTCTGGATCTATCACCAGCGTCGACCTGGTCGCGAAGTATCTTCACCGTATCGCCACTTACGACGTCCGCGGTCCATGTCTAAACTCGATCCCCATTCTCAACCCAGACGTGTTCGACGAGGCCGCCGCCTCATGCGTCAGGCGCGCTGCGGGGCTTCTTCTCGGTCCGCTGGATGGCATTCCATACACTCTCAAGGACTCCATGAAATACAAAGGCATGACCTGCTCCTCTGGCTCCCCGGCATTGGTAAACTTGGTGGCGAACGAGGACTCATTCGTAGCACAGCAGCTTCGGAAAGCCGGAGCGATTTGCATAGGACGCACCAACACGCCACCAATGATGGCGAGTGGAATGCATAGGGGTGTTCATGGCCGTGCGGAAAGTCCGTACAATCTCGAATATCTCACTGCTGCTTTCTCTTCTGGTTCTTCGAATGGGTCCGGAACGTCCACAGCTGCATCTTTTGCTGCGTTCGGATTGGGATCTGAGACCGTCTCCTCGGGCCGGTCTCCTGCTTCGAATAATGGACTAGTCGCATATACTCCTTCACGGACTGTGATTTCTCCAAGAGGTGTATGGCCATTATACCCCACTTGTGACGTGATTGTGCCGCACACGCGGAGTGTGGAGGATATGATGACGGTCCTGGACGTGTTGACTGCGGTGGATGACACCAAGGAGGGCGACTTCTGGCGGGAGCAGCAGTACGTCGAGGTGCCGTTTGTCAAAAGGCCGGAGTCGCATCTAGATCTGAAAGCGGCCGCTCTAGGATCACTGAGCGGGAAACGCATTGCTGTTCCGGCGACATATGTAGGTGGGAAGGACTCTAAGGCGAAGCCCACGGTGGTGTCGAAGGACGTCCTCGCGTTGTACCAGCAGGCGAAGAAGGACATGGAGGAACTAGGTGCGACGGTTGTCGAGACGAACTTCCCTCTGGTGACAAACTATGAAGACGATTCTGTCACCGGTCAGGCAAACAACGTGGTTGGGTTTGAGCCCGACTGGAATGGCAAGGAGCGCGGCGAGCTCGTGGCTTACCTTTGGGACGACTTCCTCAAAGCGAACGGTGATCCGAAATATCCCGGCCTGGACTCTGTCGACGGTAATATCATGTTTCCACGGCCTGCAGACTACATCCCAGATCGATACATGGAGCATAAGAACTTCATGAATTACCCGAAGCTAGTAAAGATCGCCGAAAATCGAGGGAACAAGAGCATCTGGGATGTAGAAGGCATCGCGGAAGCCCTGCCTGCATTAGAAGCTCAGCGGAAGCGCGATCTTGAAGATTGGATGGACCAGCACGGTATTGACCTCGTGGCTTTTCCGTCAGCTGGCGATGTTGGCAAGTCTGATCTCGACACCAATGATGAAAGTGCCCGAAATGCTTTGCAGAACGGCGTCAAATATTCTAATGGTAATAGAGCCTTACGCCATATGGGTGTGCCTAACGTCAGCGTACCCATGGGTCTGTTGGAGGAATCCAAGATGCCTTTGAATCTCACCTTTGCTGGAAAGCATGGGCAAGACTCTGACTTACTCAAATATGCGTACAGCTTCGAGCAGCATACGAAGAGGAGGGTTGCGCCTCCAGTAACACCAGCTTTAGAGAGTGATGCGATCTCGGAAACGACACAAGACATATCGCAACCAGATCCACCATCCTCCAGTCGGTTTGAGCTCCGTGTAGCTTCAGCGAAGAGAGTGACTCCCAACGAGGTCAAGGTCCATGGTAGCATCGGAGGGCCTTCGAACGAAAGCATCAAGCTCGAAGCTTATGTTGATGGCAAGGCGGTGCAGCCCTCTGCGGTCCAGGTAAATGGCAATCAATGGTCCTTCAGGGATGTCTACACTCATTACCTGCCTATGCAGCCGCTGTATGGTGGCATTGGACAGGTAGTCAACAATGTGCTTGTCGTCGTATTGGCAAGAGCAGCAAGCCAGGTTGCTGGTCAGCTGGTTCTGATAGATCAGAACGCTCCACTCGAGGAGTGATCGATGACATAAAATAACGCGGCAGTCGCTGTGGTCTACGCATACCTCCAAAAGATGCCCACAAGCGAACATTGAAAGAACCTGGACTCCTTGGAATAGGCGATAGCTTTCACTAAATTGGTTAGCAGTCCATCGAAGCCTCCCACATGGTTCCGCGGAGCTGAGATATGGCCTCACGACTGCTCACATGCTGTGTCGCAAGACATTGTGACCTTGGTACATTCTTACTTCTCCTGGTCGGAGTCGATTGGGCAAAAGTTCCATTGCTCGCGTGCACCTACGCGAACGTCAAGTCAATACTAAGGCTGCCACGCGTCAACAGGAGGTGATATTATCATGTTGGGTCATACTCCACGTTGAGTAGACCATGGCAAAAGACAAAAGCTGCTGGTCGTTAAAGAGGGATCAGGAATGTCCCAGATAATGATCTTGTAGAAGACAAGGTTGCAGCTCGACACTCGTCATCATTCTCGCGACAGTGACCCTCCATCACCTAGATTCGTTCTCTGAATAGCTACGACGATGGCCGCCCTACCTCAACACTCACATTGGGGATCGTCTTCGCCTCTCTGGATGCTCGGAACATCTGAACAAACGATGTCGCCAACAGCTTCGCGACCTCGCTTAGCTCGCGATCGTTGACCATGATCCAGGCCATGACGATTAGTGGTATCATGGAAGTCACAAGAGCTGTACTTGCTGGGTGAGCACATCAATATCAAACCGGTTAGATCTATGCCAACACTCGAAAGTTCCTGTGTCGCAAGAACCATCGGTAACGATATCATCTCCATCGATGCCTTCGAACAAGACGCTGCCGTCCTCATGATGGCCATGCTTTGCGCTCTGATCGGATCCTCGCTATTCTTGACCCTGGCCACCAAGATCGGTCTCCCTGTATCAACCACGCACAGCATCATCGGTGGCATCATCGGTATTGGCTTCGCAATCGTCGGCACCAACGGTATATACTGGTAATTGAAAGGAGTTTACGAGTCTTCGCAGCTTGAGGTATCGCGCTTTGCGTCGCCGCTTGCTTCGGTGCCAGTATCTTCACGTTGCACCAAATACGGCGTCCTAAAGTCAAAGGATCCTCTAAAGGTGGGCATGATCACGTTTCCGGTCTACTTCGCCTTGACCAGTGGGATCTGCACCATGCTTGTTGTCGGACAGGCCGCTACATCTCGGACCTCCATGATTGGGGTGTTGCACCCACAGTCGGTACCATCTTTGGTGTCGCCGGCGAATGCGCCCTTCTCTCCGTTATCTTCCTTCTGCCATTCGTATACGTGCGGTTAATCAAGGAAGATTGACAAGTCAAGCAGTGTGACATTCTCAAGGGACCACTCCTTCTCCGCCGTCCAGACCCACCGCCGATGCCTGCTGACCATCGCCTCGTACCGGACTACTGCGCCGGTCACACAACCTGCGAGGCGCCTGAGCGCGACGGTGCTGATCGAGAATCTACAAGCGATTAGGATAACATCGGTAAAGACGGCGTGGCTCCAGCTGCTGCCCTTGCCGAGCAAGACACCAGTGCCACTGCAGTAGCACAGTCAAGTGTCACAGCTGAGCGAATGTTCCAGGCCGAGAACAACTCAACAGTCGCACGTGGTAACGAGCCAGGGATGCTTTGGAAGGCTGGCTATTCTTCCGTGGTGCCATGGTCGATGTCCGTTACCGAGAAAGTCATTCCAACGAGCCAAGGGGTCTGCAAAGGCTGCTCGTCGGCAAGAGCCTGGCGAGCAAGCATGCCCGAATTGAGCACTACGCTCTCAATGTCGAGCATCTCTGCTCCTTCCTGCAGATCACAGCCGCGACCGCCTCTTTCGCACACGGTGCAAATGACATTGCCCACGCAATGAGTCCACTATCTGCCATCTACCACATCTGGGACACCGGAACGACCGATATCTGCTACGTGTACGCAGAATTTGGCAAACATTGCAATCCCTTCCCGAAACCTTGCGTACTCGAAAGCACTAGGGACATTGTCTTGCTCTAGCTGCATCCTGAAAGGCTCGAAAGCAAGTGTCGCTCCACAGCATTTCATGGTTAGATCTCATCGCTCAAGTCACTATCCCATCGCCAGTAAGGATCTTTCTTCCCTCGTGACAATCCTTTGCACTTCCACTCGAGCGTCGACGCCCTGTTCGCGTTGTTGAAGAACTGTTCGTTGGAATTGCGTCGGGTGCTTGGACCACTGCGGCCAATGAACCAAGGCGCAAGCAGTAGAACCGCCGAGCTCAGCGACAGGAGGCAGACAATGACCACGCACAGGGCATCTTCGGTGACTGAAAGCATGCAGAAGAGGATGGACTTCCACATTGGATCCTGGTCGAAGCCAGTCTTAGGGACAAGGAGCGAGCGGGCGAGGGAGACGACGCAGACCCTGTGAAGTGAGTTAGCCTTCTTCGTTTACTTTCCCGGATACTGGTATAGATCACTTACGCAGCTCCAGCAGAGATGAGTATGTACTTGACCACATTCTCGCGAGTCGGTGTCTTCTTGTACGGGTTCTTCCATGCCTGTCTGGTCGACATGATGTGGTTGTAGATTGGCATAGCGACCAGAATCATATCAGTGACGGTGTTGGACCATCTCCTAACGTGCAAGATGACGGTGGTGTTGATTTGTGGATCGCACTTCCCAATCCATGCTGACTGAACGGGACTGCATGTGAAGATGACGACGAAGATACTGGCGGTATAGAAAGCGCAGATGACGAACATCATCAGCCAGCAGAGGAGTCGGAAGCCCTCATTCGTCTTGGCTTTGAAGGTCCGCAGGTACTGCAGCAGCACAGCTACCTTCATGAGCATCATCACCGCTGCAGCAGAGGGTCAGCTCATTCAGGTCGGAAGCGATGCTATTGTGTACTTACCAGCATAGAGAATCTGCATGCAGAAGAATAGCTCCAATGTCTTCTGCGCCAGTAGTGGGGGCCTCCGCCATGGGGCAGATTTGGATCGACGAGTCCGAGCAAAACATCCATCCTCTTTCCGAAACCGAGTTCACATGCCCAAATAATCAAGCCCATGGCGTTGAGCGCGAGGGCCGCAGAGATGTTCAGAACATAGTCATCCGCGGCAAGTCCCTAACGCCATGGGCCGAGAAGTGTCACACCGGAAGTAGGTCGTTCTTCTGGCCCTTTGATCCTGTCGATGTTCCTCGTTGACAACGCTAAGATCATCAGGCCGGCCCAGAGCCATGTTGAGATTGCGAGCCGAGTGGAGATGTCCTCCACGCCATCTCCATAGTTGATCCAGACACCCATGGCGTTACGAGTGTGCTGGTGAATGAGACGGCACTGGTGGTGATAGTGCTATTGTCGATCCACCTATTGTTGGTTATGGTATTGTCGTCGTCGTCGTCTATTGTACATTGTCAGTGTAAGTGGAGAGTACCATTGAGAAGTCTATAAGCGCTGGCAGAGCTCGTGCACATGTGGCGTGCTTCAGACTGAGTGAAGCGAAGCACTGCAGCTCGCGAGCCATACGTGGCAGCAGGCTCAAGCGTGTGAGCGCGAAGAGCGGAAAGTGAGGCCATACAGGCCAATATATGAATCTCCATCGGTGCTTGTCCGTTGTGAAGACAAACGTGCCATCTTATAAGCCTGCCTTGATATCAATGCCGCTATAACTTACTGCCCTTCCACTTCGGCTTTCTCTTCTCCACAAATGCTTTCACACCCTCCTTCAAGTTCTCACCAGCCTGTAGTTTCGGTTGCCAGTGCTGCAAAGCATACTCTGTGGCTTCATCTGCGCCCATGTTCTCCCAACCAAGTTTGATGCCTTCTCTGGAAACGATGACAGCGTCTGGGCTATTCGCAGCAATCATTCTGGCATACTCTACTGCCGCATCCACGACTTCACCATCCTTATTACCGACCACTTTGTTTATCAGTCCCCAGTCAAGCGCCTCCTCAGCAGAGACGGGTCTTCCAGTTAATGCCATCTCCATAGCTCGTGGTCGTCCTACCGTGCGGATGATCCTAGGAAGGGCACCAGCAGCTGCTACAACGCCGACTTTCACCTCAGGCAAGGCAAATGTAGCCCTTTGCGCGGCGACTACCAGATCACAGTTCACGATCATCTCACAGCCTCCGCCGAAGCATATGCCATTCACCGCAGCAATTATGGGCTTCTTGCCGCTTCGACGCGAGAGTCCGCCAAATCCTGCGCTCGACATGGTTCGCGATGATTTACTTTCGTTGGCCTTATTCCACTCTTGACTCCGCATCAGCATGCGATATCTCTTCAATTTGTCTTCTCCTACCTTTCAGATCAGCACCAGCACAGAAGGCACGTCCGGTGCCTGTGATTATGCCCACAGTAAACGCTGGCTCTGCATCAAGCCATTCCCATACCGCTTCAAGCTCTTGACCGAATTCTCCATTGATACAATTGAGGTCCTTGGGCCGATTGAGTGTCACCAACAGAACGCCTGTGGCAGGGTACGATATGATTGAATACTTGGTCGGCGGCTGAGGTCGTTCGAGGTTCGAGGGCTTGCGATTGATCGGTGCCATGTTGTGATTCCGGATGTGCGCTCGAACGAGGGATCTGGCGAAAATGTAGACTGCTTCTGCAATGTCGCAATGATAGCATGACTAGTCATTGAGATGTGGAATGCCCGAGAAAGCACAGCGGGGATAGTCTAGGATGCAACCGAGGCTGATTAATATGCGGAGATCTGGAGTTGCGTTCGGTCAGCTATCATAGTTTCACAGGTGTGAGTTGCCTTGGCAGGCATGTGCATCGCGAGTCTCTGATGGAACTCGCATGGTGATGTGGTAGCAGGTTGGCGGAGGTAGCAATGCTGTTGCTGTTCCCTCCCTGCATCTCGATGCGGACTAGCGCCGCGCTAACAAGATCCGCAGTGAATGGCTGTCGACAGAAAGCTGTTCCAGTGGCTCAAACTGTCCTCGTACAGGGTATGTTGCGCTACAGGGCCTCTTCTACAGTACCTGGGATTCGTAGCGTTCAGGCAATCTAGCGCCGCCGTGTGGTGTCAACATGTTCTAAGTCGAACTCGGCGTTCCGCTTCGTGACTAAAATCTTGGCATTCACTTCACGTCTTCTTTTGCTTCGGACCAGACCACAACCTGGCACGACACCATGGACACGTCTCCGGAGAGGGCGCTGGGATGGCCAGCGATATCATTTGGATGGTTCACTCCCAGATGATAGCCTCCGCAGAAAGCATGTATTCAAAATCTCCCTGCCCGGCCACAAGAAGATTCAGCTCAAGCCTACAGGCCCACACTTAATTTTGTCAGCTATATAATTTATTTGAGTCCGACCTGCACCAATCAAATCACAGCAATCCCCCGTGGGTAAGTCGCAATCAAAGTTAGCGGCTCGCACGTGCACATGCTAACATTCCCTCAGCGCAATTGGCTAGCGCGTTCGACTGTTAATGATTCGTCATTAATTAGGCATCGGGAGGTTGGTGGTTCGGTATGTCGAGTTCTCTCTGTGCTTGCAGTGAATAGCAATTAATAACGTCCCAGAGCCCACCCGGGGGAGTGAAACCTACGAGTAATACTGCCAAATTTTTTTTTGTCCTCCAGTTCGAGCCGTCAGTGATATCCTCACACATCATCCGACCATTTGTAACAATAATCACAGGATACGGGGGAGAATCCCTTAGCTAATCTTCCATTTTCTGCCAAATCTCTGTCTTCCATTAACGATTTAGCTCGAGCATGTACTCGATACAGTCATGAGCACACGTTGTATTATTTGGTGTATTGGATATCACGATGTCAAGTTGCAATGCATAAGGGTCTGTCGTTGTCTACGTTTCGCTCGAAGTTCTAAGGCTTTTCGACGTCTGCTACGAGACTTGTCTTCGAGGTCGGCTGCGCTCGATTTCACACTGTGACTGCATGAACTAGTCAGTAGCACATCATCTAATGGCTGTGCGTACAAAGTCCGAAGTTCCAGACGCTAAGGGCAACTCTCTACTCCGAGGACGCGAAACAACGCACTCGCCACTTAGCCGAGTCCATTTTTCGGAATACAATCATGCATACAGGCCGCTAATAATATTGCAACGGGCTCTGTCTTGGCATCGTCTCTGCTCCAGAGTGTCGTGGCAGGCTGGAGTGGCTGGCTATCTCTTTGACACGCTGTCCATGCTTCGTGCAGTGCCTTGATCCTTATTGCACTTGTGTAGGCGTGAAGTTACACACCTACGCGGCAGAGATTGGAGCAGAGCTCTCACACAGGGTATTGTTTCACGATCTTCCGACAAACCAGATTTTTTCGCTCGCACCTTGCGCACTATGCAGCCGCTTGTCAGGTACTTACGGTCATAGGCAGCTTACAATTAGAAGAAGAAGACATCTCCCACAGAAGACAGCAGCAGCCAACAGCCAGTCACTGCAGATCCCGGATGGATACCATGAAATGTTATAAGCACTGTTCGGGGGTGGAGACTGACTTACATATGATACAACATCACCCATCGTCCCACCACTAATCCGCTTCATAGGCCCAGCGACCTCAAGGCAGATCGCCTCACCCTGCTTCGCCTCTTATCACGACAGCATACGTCCTGAACAACCAAAGTCCCGTCAACTCGTCGCACGCGAATACGGTACTCGAAATGTGGAACACAGCGCCTTTTATACAAGTGATCGGTCTCAGACTCTGTCCAAAGCTCCGAAGACGAGATCTCGTTGTTTCGCTTCCTCTTACTGCTGATCGATGGCTCGTATGGCAATTGGTACGTTTGCATGCCCGTATCCCCATAACTAAGACCGTCGCTTTGGCAACCTCGATTGATGTACCTACGTGACATTGTCTAGGTAGCATTGTCTATCGTGTTGCCGCAAATGGTTTGCACGCCAGCCTGTTTTTGATTTCGCGAGACAGTCTGATTGTCGAAGTCTGTGTAGTTCTGACTGCCTGGATCATGATCTCGATCATCTCGAGCCGCAGAATTGTCGTTTTGTCGAGCTGCGGTCTTGAGTCTACCGGCCGCTTCGATTGATGATGACACATGAGCATAGCCGTCTGCCTGCTTCACTTCGAAAATCTGACCGGCCGGCGTGGCAGGAGGAGGGACCTGGACGAAATCGGAGATCTGGGCACTGACATCTGTGTGGACGTCGATGCGACTGTTCCCGATGGACTCGCAGTGCGTCGTGGAGAGCGCTACCCTTGATGTTCGATAGACGGGAATCGTGTGTTCAGTATCAGCAGAGGAGCTCCCGCCATCAAGGTTCAAAGGCTGCTCGCTACGTCTGCGCAACGCAAGCTGCTCACTATCACTGTCAGATTCCAGAGACTCTTGACTGCCAGCCGTGGTGGCCGTTTGCGCTGACTTTTGAACAGAGTTCCGTGTGCTTTGTGCTCTTTGCTTCACCCCTTGACTGATATTCTTGTGGCATGGCGGCACCGAATCCTGACGCTTGGTATCACTCGTCGATTCGTTCGGGACACTCCTTTGAGACTTCTTCGCACTGAGTCGTGCATGAGCAGGCGTACAAGGCTTTGTTACCAGTCTCCCAGCGCCTGTGTGATTTGCCGACATTCTGCTATCACAACAGCCACTTGGATTAGCCGTGACGGCATCCTTCACGACCGCACGCTCGGACTGCTTTTCAGTTGCATTCTCCTTTGCATCTTCTGCATCTGCATGTGAATGTGAAGTTTTCGTCCTTGACAACGCATTCGAAGGCTTTGGAGATGTCGTGTCACCTGTCTTGACATCGTCCAATACCAGTTGAGACACATCGACGTTGCACGCGGCGGCCTCAAACACTCTGTCAATATCTTCATAAATGTCCTTATCCTTTTCCTCAACCGCTTCGACTTGACGCGAGATCGTGCTCTCCGGAGTGACCGGCGCCTGCCTCAGCGCCCTCTTCTCAGGCATTGCATTTGCTGAGTCTCGTCTCAAATCCTTAAGATCGTGATGCGCCACCGCACAGGGAGAAGAAGAAAGGAGCTCTACCAACGGCAGGTGATAAGTTCTGGCAAGCTTCCCGAGTCTCCTGCTTGGCGTGGAAACAACGGATTCTGTCGCTGCCAGAGCCGATCTTGCCAGCCATCGCTGAGTGGCAATGTTAGGCTGTCTGTTCACTCGAATTAATTTCGACCTCGATCGATGCCTGCAGTCCTCAGGCTGTGCGGCGATTCGTGTTGGACTTGGAGGCGGTGGCTGCCTGGAAGCATTGGACCCTGCCGCTACTCGAGCTGACTTTGACACCCGTTTGGGAGCTCTGCAAATGTCAAGATCGAGGTCCATTTCGTAGGCTCAGGCGTGTGTCGAGCTGGCACGGTTGACACGTTGAGTTGCTTGATCTGCTGAGGAATGGTCTGGATGACTTGCTTGTTCTTGTGTATGGTAGAAACCACCTCTGGACCCATACCATTACGATGAGCACCGTCCTGGTCCTTCAATGCTACAGAAGAGGACAACTCTTTCCGATCAACAGCCACCAGCGTTGTGCCGTCGGGCGATATGGTGTCTCCAATGACTAGCTGCGCAGCAAAGTCAGAAGGTTCGTTCCTGATCGCGACCAGAGCGTTTGCAGCTTCATTGCGGGTTATACCATCCCGACGCACACGAGCTGGGCCCTCACTGCCCTTGACTTCGGTCTCGGCGGCCTGACACTGCTCGTCATTCCGAGTCTTGAGTACACCTCGACCCGACTCCACTCTTACATTCAATTCACGACCCGTCTTCTGCTGATACGTGCGCCGGAACCGCTTGAACCAGCTCACCCCAAAGTCCGCACCGCGTCTTGTTGGGATCTTGATCTTGTCCCACAGTCGATAGGCCTTATCACGCAGTTCACGATGGGTACATGTACATCCTGGTGATACATTGGCGACAAGCGTAGTCTCCGTTAAGGCGCGTCGCAGCTCTTCGGCCGTTTCGAGCTCTCCGTACTTGTCATCCAGCGCATATCGTTCAAGGAAGGACCATTGGGCGGATACGCAAGTTTTGATGAGCTGTTCTTCGGGCCATATTCCGTACTTGGCATGGCAGTATACAGCCACTGTGGTCCAGCCAAAGGATTGATTCTGGTACCAGTACCCCCGAATTTGTTTCAGTTGTGATAACTTCAGAGAAGGACCTCTTCGTTCAGGTGTCGGGGCGGGAGGCACGGGATGCTCCTGCATCATGTTCGCGGGCAGCTGTCTTGTTATTGGTGACGGTGAGCGAGAAGGAAGTCTTGACGCGTCCAAAGGACTTGTAAGGTACACGATCAGGATGAGAAGAGACAAGTCTGATGTTTTGTCAGCCAACTAAGTACCCCTCAGGCTTGGTCACCTGAAGACGGAGGTCAATTTGTTGAAGCTTTGGCCAGGGCACGCGTTGAAGCGTGTATGCTTGTCAAGAGATCCATGTTCGTGGGCTGATTCTGACCGTCCTGATTGGTATACTCATAGCATGCACACGAACATTTCATCCCTCTACAACGTGTGCCCCGTTCCGAATGATGGGTGTTTTTTCTTACGGCACATCGATCTGTCCTTGGCTGGAAGCGAGCAGGTCGCTGACGTGCGAGGCTCTGATGCGGCCAGACACGAACGAGAGACTGCCTTGGACCTCTTCTCGCACCATCCAGGGGCTTCTGCTTGGAAACTACTTTGTCACTCCCTTTGCAAGGACCTTAGGTAGTCTCGAGGAATTGTTCTCTGTCCACTGCGGTCCTTGGAGTGATCGGCCTGTCGGCAGTCGGCGAGCATCGACTCCGGGCTGCAGAATTCCAGCGCTGACAATTAATGTTGATACAGATCGCCTCTATCTGGATCGAGACGGGCTCCCTGGAGATCATGTAACTACAGGCAGGAAACAATTTCGACCACCGGAAATCTCGCTAGCGGACCGGGCCGTAGGCTTGTGTTAGCTCTGTAGCATGATGAAGCCCGCCGACGGGGCCAGATGTTGGTGAGCGACGTAGGCTCCTCACCAACTTCGACAGGACGTTGATGTCGTGACGGTGGACGGAACAGAAGTGAGGCACGGAGAGACCCAAATTAGACTCTCGGTAGCGTCGTCCGATAAGCGAGAGGCCCAAGCTTCACTTTCAGCGAAGTCGCGCGACTTCTACCACGACAACGTCACATTACTGAACACTCGATGAGCGCATCTGCGGTATTGATAGGGCCATGGCGCCTGTGATCCCTCTAGACGAACACGAAGCGCCACGCGGATATGAGATCCAGAAACAGCGCGTCGACCTCGACGTCGACTTTCCGACTCGCTCGCTGAAAGGCAGCACCGAAATCACAGTCCAGCCGACCACCAAGGAACTGCGCGTGATCCGCCTACAATGCAGGCAAGCGAAAGTGACCCAGGTGCAGATCGGCGGCATCACGGCGAGATGGGACTACGATGATCCGTATCGAGCGCATGTGTCGGCCAAGTCCACCGTGCACCAGCATGCGATGCTCAAAGACAAGGTCGGCGCCTCGGTGCGCCCGTCGCCAGAGGCCGAGTTGACGGTCACTTTGCCCCCGAAGCTGAAGATTCAGGAGATCCAAGGTGATGCCGTGGCAGTGCCGCAGCAAGAAAGCGAGGTAGCGGAGACTCCGATGCTGGAAAAGGCGCAGCAGTTGGGACCGAATTTCGCACCCATCAAACTCACCGTCGAGTTTGAGGTAGAGAACTTCCGCGACGGCGTACACTGGATTGGCTGTGAGGAGGCGGACAGGCGCTACCCGCACCTATACACCAAGCTCGAACCATGGGCTGGCAACACTTCCTGCATATTCCCATGTGTGGACGATGCGACGACACGATCACAGTGGGAGATCGCGATACGGTGCCCGCGCACGCTTGGCGATGCTTTCAGGAGACCCAAGACTGCTCAACAGCTGCCAAATGGCGAGAGTGCTGCAGCTCCCGATGGCGATGTGGAGATGGTCAATGGCACAAATGAGCCTGCTGAGGCAAAGGAGGCACAGGCTACCGACGACTTCCTGATTGATCTCAACGAGGAGGATGCCGCTCTGGAGCTGTCGATACTGTGCGTTGGCAACGTTATGGAGGACATTGCAGACACGGATGACGACAGCCGCCACACGGTCACGTACAGCCTCAATGATGCAGTCACTGCGCGTCATGTCGGTTTTGCTATCGGACCATTCGAGTCAGTGGACTTGACGAGCACCAGAACCGCCGACGAGGAAGAGAAGCTTGCAGCGACTGCTGTCAAGGTGGAGGCTTTCTGTCTACCGGGCAGAGTCGAGGAGCTGCAAAATACCTGCTTTCCCATCTGTCAAGCCGTCGACCATCTCAGCGTGAACTGCGGAAGATTCCCTTTCCCAAGCTACCAGATGCTTTTCGTTGACGACGCGATCCACGAAACCTCTGCGGCAGCCGGTCTGTCCATTTGCAGCACACGGCTGCTCTTTCCAGAGGAGATCATTGAACCCATTGACCAGAACACTCGCGTTCTTGTCCGAGCCGTGGCAGACCAATGGAGCGGTGTCAACATCATACCCAGAGAATCAGCAGACGCCTGGGCAGTCGCTGGAATAGCCGGATATCTTACGGATGTTTTCATGAAGAAACTCTCTGGAAACAATCATTATCGATGGGAGCAGAAGCTTGCTTCAGAAAAGGTCTACGACCTTGACGTGGACAGACCATCAATACAGACGCACGGGTACCTGCTGCATCTGGATCCTTCCATTCGTGAGTTTCTCAACCTGAAATCGGCGTTGGTGCTTGGCATATTGGATCGCCGACTGATCAAGTCGTCTGGTTCTACCGGAGTAATGAGAATCATCAACAAGATCTTTCTCAATGCAAAGACTGGCACACTACACAATGGCGCACTCTCGACAGCCGAGTTCCAGCGCACATGTGAGAAGCTTGGGCATAACAAGCTGGAACATTTCTTCAGGCAATGGGTTCATGGCGCAGGCTGTCCCATATTTTACGTCACGCAGAGATTCAATAAGAAGAAGCTAGTTGTTGAGATGGAAATCAGACAGCGGCAACATGAGAGACAGACCAAGCCATTATTCGCACCAAACAACTTCATGCGAGAAGTCAAAGAGCATGTGCGGGAAGTCTGGGCAGGCGAGCTCCAGCCCGTGTTTACCGGTCCCATGACCATTCGGATTCACGAAGCTGACGGCACGCCTTATGAGCATATCGTGGAAATCAAAGAGGCAATAACGAAATTGGAGATTCCCTACAATACCAAGTACAAGCGTCTCAAGCGGTCTAGAAGACAGAGAGAGCGCGCCGCAGCCGAAGGTCAGGCGAGTGGCGAAAACACAGACGAAGCCCTGCTGTATTGCTTAGGCGACGTGCTTGATCGCCCAGAAGACATGAAGGTGTGGAACTTGATGGACTGGAGCAAAGAAGATGAGGACAAGATGGGAGGCGAAAGCTATGAGTGGATTCGCATGGACGCTGATTTTGAATGGTTGGGCAGGATCCACCTTACTCAGCCACTCTACATGTATATCTCACAGTTGCAGCAAGACCGGGATATCGTGGCACAGCACGAATCGATGCGACACCTTTGTGGAGCAGCAGCCCATCATGTGTCACTGTCCATTTTGCTGCGGACGCTCATGGACGAGCGATACTTCTACGGGATTCGCATCTTGGCAGCCGAGGGACTTGCCTCGCTTGCCAAAGGTCAACTCCTCGGAATAGGCCAGATGCACCTCACAAAAGCATTTGCCGAGATGTTTTGCGAAGAGGACGGTGTCATGCCGCGGCCGAACGATTTTACCAGCCGTGTGGCCTTCATCATGCAATGTGCAATTCCCCGCGCCATGACCAAGCTCAGAGACGACGAAGGCAAGGTCCCAAAAGCAGTTGAGCAATTCTTCGTGGACAAGCTCAAGTTCAATGACAACTCTGACAACCCGTACTCGGATTGTCACTACGTGTCGACCCTCATGACTTGTCTGGCTGAAGCTCTCGTGGTATCTCATCGCATCATCAGGCCGACTGCGCCACCGACCTATGAGTTCAACTTTGGTGAAGAAGAGCCCGTCGAAGAGGAAGAGCAGGAAGAGTTCAACCCCGATGCAGAGTTTGAGCAGATGGCGATCAATGAAATCGAACGCTATCGGCGAATAGACGAGTGGGTGGTGACATATCAGAACATCTACTCGACCACTGCGATCAGATGCTTGCAGAAGCTGACCAAAGCGGGCGTTGTCAAAGATAAGACAAAGGAGTTGCTGCAGTACACAAGACCAAGCACGGCGGACAATGTGCGCCTAGAGGCATTCGGATGCCTCAATGAGATTGGTCTGACACGGCGCATGCCCGTGATGAAACACCTGATCTTCAACTTGGCGGAAGATCGATCGCCATACGTCCGAGATCGACTTATGATGCTGCTCGGTGAAGCGCTGGGGCACATTGCCCTTGGCGACGATCCGATCGAGAAACCCGAGGCCGCACCCCCTGCGGCCGATGGCCTGATCGTGGATGAGGGCGCCAGCAATGAAGCCAAGCGCATCGAGGCAACTCGAAAGACAACCACCGAGGGAGCTCTAGCTGCTCTGAAGATGACACTTCAAGACAGTGAGGTCTTCAAGCATGCAGTGTGGTATGCTGCCACATCACCGGACATTACTCTCGACGAGACTGCCGCCTTCTGTGACATTGCGGCGCTCATCTACGACGCTGTCACATCGCTTACTGTCCTGCTGAAGCTTCCTCGCCCATACAAATGCACCACTCATGGCAAGGGCAAGGTGCATTTCTTTCAGCAAGGCGCTTATAGGACAAAGCCTGTGAAGGGAATTTCCCTAGACGATTATGAGAGCCTGGAGCACTACGGTCTGAAGTACAGTGGCCCATTGGGCGAGGATACCAAGCGAGCTATCGCGAAGAAAGCTGAAGATGCTGCCGCCGCCGCTGCAGCATTGAAGATCCGCATCGCCAACACGCAGCAACAGATGGCGGCGCAGACCGCTGCCGTATCGATGCCGCCCCCAGCGACAATACCTACCCCAATCACCGAAAAGTCGGGGTTCAAGCTGAGCCTGGGAGGACCGAAGCGAAAGCCTAGTGTGGACATTCGCGAGGCTTCTCCAAAGGCCATGAAGATATCCAAAGCATCGACACCGGGCAGTGCTCCTTCGCGCAAGCCTTCTGTGGGTGGGAAGAGCAAGATTGTCGTGCTGAGCCTGGGAATCAGTGCTTCCCGCAAGGCACAACAAATCACGACGTCCACAGCCACGCCCGGAAGATATCCACCCGGCATGGCCGTGCCGTCACGCGCTGCGACGCCCCAAACATCTTCAATCCAACCACAGCCCGCCAGTCTGAGCCCCCAAGCCAGCTTCTCCGCGACCACGCCAACTCCTCCAGCTGCTCAACTGAACCTTAATGTGGGAGGTTTTCGATCTTTCGACTCTGCGGCTGCGAACCCATTCGGACCTTCCGGTGATTCCATTTCACCCGCGCCTGCAAGCAGTTTCGCAGGTTCTCCACCACCTCCGCCTTCGGTAACGAGCCTGACGGGAGGAGGCATCACTAGTTTGACGAGTCTGTCCGCGAAGAGTGCTTCGCCGCCTGCTGCGGCTGAGGGTGCTATGCCTGCGCCGCCGAAGCCGAAATTGACGTTGAAGTTCGGGAGCAGGCAGAACAGTATCAGTGGTGGGTAGGGAAGTCCGCCTGGGTAGAACGAGATATGGCATTGTATTACTATGGCGAAGACGAGGCGTCGGCTGTGTTGGAGTAACGTTGATCGCTGTGTACTTATTAGTTGAGCGGGTCGACTTTAGCGAGGCGTTGGAGGGATGGCATGAGCGTTGCATATATCAACGCGCCCAGAGTATTGAGAGTCAGTACAAGGCGGTGCGAGAGCATCTTGAGATTATCTGACCTTTTTTGAATGTTACGTCTGTGTCGCCGGCAGCGGAAACCCATGAGCATCACGGGATTGGTCGTACGGATGAGTTGGTCGAGGGTCGTTGTTGCCAATGTGCTTGGCGCCGCTGTCTGTCTGTTAGCCTTGAAACTCGATCTCAGAATGGCGCCGGTGTCCGGTGAGGCGGCCCGGTGTCGCTGTGGTTGGAGTTCGGGTCGATGCTTGACGATGTTGGGACGAGAGGTGTGCACAAAGTCTTTGCCAGCCAAGCAGACTGCTTTGCTCGAACATGCTGAGTACCGACAAACCTTCACCACGAACATAGTATGCTTTGGGCGAAGGTCCGAGGCATTACGCCCTATGGCGGTGTGGAAAGCGTCGGAGGATTGTATCAACAAAGTATGGACTGAGCAGCAGGCCGTCGGACACGGAGACTGGTAGTGGGCCTGGCCTCAGGATGACGTCTCGTTGCTCTGCCATTGCTGGAACGAGGCTGAAGGACGTTCGCACGCTCACGACTCACAGGTTGACAATCTACTAGCAAGATTTTTTGATTGTGTAAGGCGCAATACCGTTGACCGATGAAGTTCCGGACCAAAGTAAGTCAAGGAGGATTCTAAGACCGCATGTGTGCCATTCCGAGGGGCGAAGTTTCAGTCGTTGACGTCCTATCCGATGTGTGGTGGAAGGTGCAAATGTCCATGCGAGGTCGTTATTAATCTTGGCGAAAGGTACCATTCGAAGAAGGCAATCGGAAGAGCAGTGGCAGCGGAAGCATGTGTCGATCGCAGAACCTGCTTCTATTAGACCCTTCAACGAATGTGCCGGGAGTTAGACAAGTCCGCGAAGAACGCCGATCGATTATCATTCTGTTACAGAGTTACAAACATAAGTCCAGACAGTCTTTTCCGCATTGAATCGTTATAGCGATGGATCGATCGGCATGAAGTAGCCAATGTCCGTCACGGCGATGCAGTCGCACGGCGGTGTCTCACTGAGGGCACTGACCTTCCGATCGACGACTCGTGAGAATGTGCACCGACAGGCTGTGGGTTTTCGTTCATCGCAACGCGCGCCCGCCGAACTTCTCACGCAGGATCTCGTCGAAGTGAAGAACCGCTTTGCCCAACACTGTCGCACTCTCCGCACAGTCCTCTTGGCTGGTCCACTCCTTGGCGCAATGGGAAATACCACCACTTGCTCTCGCGAAGACCATCGCAGTCGGACATACAAGTGTGGTCATTGTGCTGTCATGTACAGTCCCAGTCCTCGCCGGCATGCCCTTGTCCCCACATGCTCGCCTGACGCAATCCATAGCCTCAGGCCAGAAGTCTCCAGGCTCCAGATGCATGATCCGATTTGTCTCCAGCTCAAGACCACCCAAAGTTGCTTGTGCTTGAGCCCTCGCGTTGATCTCTTCACCCATGGCGAAGAGCTTTAGGGACTCGGGATGCATCAGACAGAACACGATTCTGGTCCAAGACTGGATGTTGCAGCTACCGATTGGGCCGGACTGAATGTTTGTCACGGTGGTATATCCGTTGTTGCTGTGAGCCAAAGTCTCAATCTCAGTGATGACTTTGCAGGCACCAAGCAAGCTGTCACGTCTGCCCTCCATCGGGTACGTATTGGCATGACCATCCTCGCCGCGAAAAACCATTTCGAACATAGAGATCCCCTGCCAGCCCCCCACCCAGCCAACTGGCTTGCCAGCCTTTTCCAGGCTGGTGGCTTGCTCGACGTGAATCTCGAAATGAGCCGAGATGGGGAACTCCTGAAATGTGTTGGGACCATCACCGACATATCCGATCGATTGCAACGCATCCCCTAGGGTCTCGCCGCTGCCATCGTTGGCCCTGCTCTCGTGCGCGGCGGCCACAGTCTTCTGTCCTGCGAATACACTAGACGAGCCTAGAGGTGGGAAGAATCTGGCGCCTTCTTCATTGGTCCAATTTATGAGTGCAAGTGGTGCAAAAGTCTTGATGCCGCTTTCTTTAAAACTGCGAACGACTTCGAGAGCGCCAATCACACCCAATGGGCCGTCGAAACGACCGCCAGTAGCAACAGAGTCGAGATGAGATCCCATAGCAATAGGTGGCACACTACTGTCTTCGCCTGTGAATGTGGCAAACTGTGAGCCAGTGCCATTGACAATGTATGAGTCGGCTCCAAGCGCCGAGATCTGGTCTCTGAACCAGTCTCTGGCGTATTTATCGTATGTGGTGCCGCTCAGTCTCGAAAGTCCTCCCGCTTCTGTGGTCGCGTTTGGTGCAGACCACTGCGCGGTATGGTGGATATCATTCCTGGAAAACATGTCAGGTACTAGCAGATATGGAGCTGATGTTTGCTGCTGTACCATAGTCTTTCGCCATCAACCGCAAAAGTCCGCGCTGGTGGGGCATTGAGATAGGTTGACATTCGACGTGCGGACAAGTTGCGACGGGTGAGTAATCTTGCCATGAATGTGCAATGATACATTTCGACGGCGGTCGAAGGTGATCAGCGACCTTGCCTATAAGTGATCGTGATCTTGATCCGGACGCTCCAAAGACTGTAAGTGTATTCACTAATTGTATCGATGCTTCCTCCTGTGTAGTCTGTTGACATTCATCGCGGGAACCGTCGACCAAGTTTCTGGACGTCATGGTGGTATTATAGGAGGTCACAGCCGTCGGCCACTGCAGACTCCCTATCATCGGTCGTTGTGGGTCCAGAACCATGCGTCGGGCAGGGTTGCTCCAGACGTAACCAGGTACCCATTTGCCGAACGAGCTGATAAGTGAATTGTCTTCGCCTGGATGCGTATCAGGACGGACGGATGAAGACAGGTCTGCCATCAGCACAGTGAAATCCCAAGCATCGCGGCGGCCTCATGCATTCCGCCGGCGGCCACAATGGACCAGGATCCATATCGCCCTATCGTGCTGATGATAGCGCTGCTCGAATGGAAACTCGTTATGGTCCGCCCAGACGACCCATATAGGTCTCACTGGAATGACTGCGCACTGGCAGACCTCGTCGTAGCGAAAATACGAGCAAGAATGGCAACGCAAAGAGATGCCTTGGTACCTGGGACTGTACATCTCGTCGATCTGTCTGGACATGCGGGCGGGAGACATGATCGGAACAACAAAGACATCGTACTGGTGCCACAACCAAGCCAGCATCCAGAAGATCCACTAAACTGGTCGCCCATCCGGAAGGCGATAGCTCTGGCGATGGTCTTTGTTTACACACTGGGTGTCGGCATACCAACAACGCTGCACTATTCTGTAATGGCGGACATAACCAGAGACACTGGTATATCCACGGAACAGCTGGTTCAAGGCAATGGCGTCATGTTCCTGTTTCTCGGGTGGGCGTGTCTGTTCTGGCAGCCGATCGCAATGGCATATGGACGACGCGGTGTTTATCTCATCTCGACATTGTTGACTGTCCCTATCATGGTCTGGACAGCACACTCATCCTCGGCCGGCGAATGGTATGCACACCGTGTGATCATCGGTATGGTATGTGCTCCGATAGAGGCATTGCCAGAGATCAGCATTGCAGATCTTTTCTTCGCACACAATCGCGGGACCTGGATGAGCACGTACGTTCTGGTCCTGTTCGAGTCGAATTTCATTGCTCCTCTTATCGCAGGATGGTTTGACGACGCTTTTGGTTGGAGGTGGACCATGTACTTCGGCTCTTTCATCGCGGCGGTGGCTTTTCTGATCCTATTCCTGGGTATCGACGAGACCATGTACTTTCGTCACACGTTGGAGGGGTTGGAGGCTGAGTTGGGAGACGAAGGCCCAGGAACAGCAAGCAGCCGCATGTCGAGCGTTGTCGAGAAGAATCTTCCAGCAAAGGCCGCAAATGCCCCGAATAACGAGTCGTCTACTGCTTTCGATTTGGCCAACGGGAGCGGTCCCAGTGCCGTGTCTGAGGGAGGTCACGCAGCAATTGATAACACAGTGGAAAGACGCTCCTTCCGGCGAAAGCTTTTGCCATTTCAACTTGACTCTGAGCGCCCTTCGATCACTCAGGTGCTCTGGATGATGTGGCGTCCTTTGCCAATCATTGTCCGTTTCCCGAACATCGCTTTTGCTGGGTTCATATACGGGATTAACCTGTCGTGGTACAATGTCTTGAACGGTAAGTTTCCACAGGGTGATTAGTTCTTCGAACACCTAGTGGAATTGATCAGATTGACATCTTAAAGGCACTACCAGCCCCGTGCTATCTGCAAGTCCGTACAACTGGTCCGCAGCTCTTGTTGGCTGCATCTACGTCGGTCCAATGATTGGAGCAGTAGCTGGCTGCGCGTGGGGAGGTGTTGTCGCTGATCGGCTTGCGATCTACCTGGCACGACGCAATGGTCAGTTGTGATGCGCTCGCAGCGTCCATGATGAAGCTGACCAGGTTGTAGGCGGTATCCGAGAGCCTGAACACCGACTATGGCCGTTGGCGGTTGCTGGCATATTCACGACAGCTGGCCTCATCACATGGGGTGTGGGAGCAGATCATGGAGTTCACTGGGTCGGCCTAGTCTTTGGCCTAGGTATGCTGACCTTTGGACTCATTGTTGGCGGCAGCGTAGCTCTCTCTTACGCAGTGGACTGCTTCAAAGAGATCAGCGGCGAGTCGATGGCGTCGGTTATCATCATCCGGAACACGATTGGCTTCGGATTCAGCTATGCAATTACGCCGTGGTACACGAACATGGGCCTCCAAAACTGCTTCGTGACAGCTGGATTCATCTCGTTGGCCTGCATGGGGACATTCTTGCTGATGGTCTGGCGCGGCAAGGAGCTGCGCCGGCGATCAACCGATGTCTACTGGCGTTACATGGCTTCCAACATCAGTGGCCATTGAAGAGGACTTGGAGCTGAGAGCCGTTCAGTGGATCCCCATTGCAGGAGGTTCAGGCATCCCAGATCGTGCCACGCACGACTTTCTGCTTGTAGCGAGCCCAGGTTTCGTCAGTACATGGCCAGTTGAACACGATGATGCTTTCTCGGACCTGGTCCTTGGGACGGCCTTCGACCCTGAGCAACGACCAGACAGCTCTATCGGCGACTGTGTCAAGAGTCTGGAAGCGGTAGTCGGGGAAGTTGGCAGCAATACCGTTGTGAATGTCTCTGTACTCGTCCCATGAATCTATGGGAATACCGTTGAAGTGCTCGAATCCTGCTTCAAATTCAGGCGTGATATGATGTAACGCAGGGTTGGTCCGGTCCTGGTAAGAGGCAGCGATGATCAGCTCCTGCGACCATTTGCCGACGGAACTGGCGACAGGTCCAGCCGAGCCTCGTCGCCGTGAAGCCCATGGTAAAGGAAAGCAGGTTGGTTGGAAAGGGGGCGGGGGCCCCAATGCATAACAGGGATGTAAGACTAGTGCGGGTAGTGTAGAGTGCCGGGTGAAGCTTGTTAGTCACGGTCCATGCTAGAACTATTTCTATTTCTGGCACGACCAGATGAAGCAAAACGCGTCCAACATTCGGAGGCTCTAAGGTGACGAAGCATCTGCTATGCACAACAACAATGGGCGCAGCAGCGAGTGTAGCTCTCATATCTCTCATGTCACCCTCCATGCTACAGTAAGAGCGAGCATGCACCATCGATATGTATGACAGGGGGGGGGGTCTCCGGATGTAGGTCTAGACCAAGAAACGGCCGTTTTGAGCCGTCTCGAAGTGAGGTCTCCTCTCCAGAGACACCTCAGCATTGTCGACCTGGTCTTGAGCTGATTCACGGAAGCAACGACACCTCCTCGCTACTGCACGGACATCGCAGTCGAGGAGCTTGTGTACATGTACGTGTACACGGCCAGATTCTGACGTCTGACAAAGACGCCTGCGGCTCGGCATTGCGTGCTTGTCAGAGTCGCGGTGGATCCTGAATCCGACATTGTCGACGGCCATTCGCGACCTCTCCATCGCTGGACGATTCATACTGCTCCCGACGCAGACACTCAGGATGCGAATAACGCATGCGGCAGCGGCAATCGCTGCATTGGCACCTCTAATCACTGCAAAGAAGCAGCCCAACATCGTCTTCGTCCTGACAGACGACCAGGACTGGGAAATGCAGTCCTTGCAGTACATGCCACTGCTCCAGAAGCACATCATCAACGAAGGAACATTGTTCCACCGGCACTACTGTACCGTCAGTATTTGCTGTCCCAGCAGAGTGAATCTCTGGACTGGCCAGGCAGCTCACAACAATAATGTGACAGATTTGTCCTCCCCCGTATGGCGGCTATCCCAAGTTCGTTCAGCAAGGACTAAACGAAAACTGGCTTCCAGTATGGTTACAACAACTTGGCTACAACACTTACTACACCGGCAAACTCTTCAATCATCATAATGTGCAAAATTATGACGACCCTTTTGTTAATGGTTTCAATGGAAGCGACTTCCTGCTGGACCCATACACATACGAATACTTCAACGCCCATATGACCCGAAATGGGGAAACGCCAGTTGGTTACAAGGGCCTCTACTCGCCAGACGTCGTCGCGCAGAAAGCGTACGGCTTCCTTGAAGAAGCAGTCCTGCACAAGGATCGGCCTTTTTTCATTGGCGTCGCGCCCATTGCGCCACATTCGAATATGCGCATCGACGTCGAAAACGGAGAGTTCTCGAAAGATACTCCATTCTATGCCGAACGACATGCACATCTCTTCAAGGAGTACAAGATCCCGCGCACTGCCAACTTCAACCCCGACGTCCCGAGCGGCGTCAGTTGGGTCAAGGATCTTCCTCAGCTGAATGACACTGTGGTTGAGTACCACGATAAGTTCCAGCGTGCGCGGCTTCGCTCATTACAGTCAGTGGACGAAATGGTGGAGGAAGTGGTGCACAGGCTGGAAGCTCATGGCCTGCTCGACAACACCTACATCTTCTATACCACCGACAACGGCTACCACATCGGCCAACATCGCTTGCCTCCGGGCAAGGAATGCCCATTCGAAGAAGACGTCCACATCCCGCTAGCAGTACGCGGTCCAGGCGTGCCAGCAGGCCACACAGCGAATGTTGTCAGCTCCCACACAGATTTGACGCCCACGCTGCTGAAGCTAGCAGGCAAAGATCGGCCAGACCTCGATGGCACTCCAATTCCATTGAGCAACGAAGAATTCCTCAAGCCGCAATCGGGCGAACATGTGAATGTGGAGTTCTGGGGCCGTGCTCTTCCTGAGGGTAAGTATGGCAAGATTGGCAACGAGACTTGGGGGAATCTGGGTCCGATTGCTGCCAGGAATAATACTTACAAGGCACTCCGAGTCGTGAGCGAGCGCTATTCGTTCTTGTATACAGTGTACTGCACTGGGGAACGTGAATTCTATGATGTTCACGTAAGTCATCAACTATCCCGAAGTTTCGATCCGCACTGACATCGATACAGCGAGATCAACACCAAATGCACAATTTGCTTAGCAAGGACTCTGCTCATCTCGCCAAAGATTATACCATCGCAGGACGCTCTTTCGAACACATCATTGACCGAGTCGATGCACTACTGATGGTGACAAAGTCCTGCAAAGGACGTTCATGTCATCGTCCCTGGGGTGTACTCCACTCGGATAAGAAAGTGCGGTCCTTGGAGGATGCATTAGACTCCGTCTTTGATGACTTTTACAAAGAGCAACCGAGAGTGAGCTTCTCTTCGTGCCCGCTTGGACACATCGTCAGTGAGGAAGGACCGCAGGATGTCAATGTCTGGACCTCGTCCCTGCGTCCGCATCTCGGCGGTAGTCAGCAACCGTTGCAGCTACCGGGTCACTGGAGCTGGTGGACATGAGCTCGATCGGAGCCGATCGCGGCGTGGGGTGTCAGCTCCGGTGGCGCGTAGCAACACAGCAGGGAGACGCTTCTGCAATGCAGAGTGGCAACATTTTCAGCAGACCTGCCGAATCGACTGCGCCAAAACCTCTTCTTCCAATTTCCTTGACATCTTCTCTGCGGTGTCTCAACTCGACATGCCGACAAAGACATTCATCACGTGTGATCTGCAGCTAATGCATCACGCAAGCTAGCTCCACACTCGCGTGAGACAGTGTCTGCACAAAATGCTTTCACAAGCAACATGCCTGCAGTCGCACTGCCCACTCTCGCTGATATCTTTGAAGTGCCTGCCGGTCTCGGCCTCAGACGCAGTCAGCAGCACAGCACAGCAAGCCTGAGCCTGTCACCCGTCGGATCCGCCAGACACAGCCAGAATGGCGGCCCGCGGCCAGAACCTCGGAAAGCTTGAAAGTTCCTTTTGTTCAGATGACACACCTGGGACTGACGCACACCGACACCGCACCAGACAATGGCGCAAGAGGGAGAAGAAGAGCACGAGCAGCGCGATCCAAGCATTGCAAGTGATGAGCTTGTCGATGAGCTCGCCCCGCTGCTTCCAAATGGGACGAAACCGCCGCTGTATAGGACGATAAGTGTAAGGCTGCCAAGCGTCACATAGTCTAGAAGGCTATCAGGCACTGAAACCAGACTAACACTAACACACCCTATAGCGTATCAGCGATGCAGGCGATCTCCCAGCGGACGACGCAGATCTGGAGCTTGCGAAACATGAACAGCATGTCCGGACAGAGACTACGGCGGCGACGGGAGTTTATGCAACCATTTCGGTGCTGCTGGTGGGTGTCTTCGTCTCGCAGACAGATCAAAGTCTTGTCCTGGCCACTTACAGCAAAGTCGCTTCGGATTTTAATGATTTTGAGTCTGCTTCGTGGATTATATCAGCGTATATCCTCGCGCAATGTGTTGCACAGCCGCTGTATGGGAAGTTGAGTGATATTTATGGCCGGAAGGCGTGTTTGCAGACGTCGTACTTTTTGTTCACAGTGGGAACCGCTGGGACTGGTCTTGGGCAGACGATGGGTCAAGTTATTGCTGCGAGGGCGGTGCAGGGGTGTGGTGCGGCGGGTATGACGAGCATGGTCTCGATCATCGTCACGGATCTTGTGCCGTTGCATGAGGTTGCGACGTTGAGGAGTTATATCAATGTGCTGCAGACAACGGGCCGGAGCTGTGGTGGTGTGATTGGAGGTGCTCTGACGCAGGCACTAGGGTGGCGATGGTGAGTTCTGCGGACTGTCGATCTTGCTTTGATGCTGACCGGATGTAGGGCATTTCTGGTCCAGGTTCCACCGTCGATCATTGCTATGCTTCTTGTGCAATGGAGGCTCCATATGCCTCTGAAGCACAGCGATAACCAGTCGAGAGCACAAAGGCTCAAACGCGTGGACTTCGCGGGTGCGATCTTCCTCTGTGCGACAATCTTCTCGGCCGCATTTGTGCTTGATACTGGTGGTCAGAAGTACGCCTGGGACTCAATGGTCATCACCGTGATCGGTTTGATCTTCGCGATCACTTTTGTGGCTTTCATCGCGTCAGCCAAACTAGCTGCCGAGCCGATCTTCCCGCTGAGGCTCATGGGCCAGTATCCGGTCTGGACGAATTACTTGGTATGCGCGCTCTCAATCCTGGTCCAATTCAGCCTGATGATGATCGTGCCGGTGTACTTTCAAGTCACTGCCAAGGCGAAGACTGCCGAGGCTGGCGCATACCTTATACCAGCATTCCTTGGAAACACCATCGGTGGCCTGGCAAGTGGGTACTGGATCAAATACACAGGAAGGTACAAGTGGCCAACCGTCGTGGCTCCGTTCCTCGCAATGAGCACGATGACTTTATGCTACACCACTTGGAATGGCCACACCGGCGTATTCGGATCTCTGGCCACGCTTCCTGGTGGCATGGCAGCTGGCCTGGTCTCGAGCAGTGCATTTGTCGGTCTGGCGGCAGGTGTGGCCGAAGAAGACATGGCGGTTGCGGGATCTGGTCTTTACCTGTTCTTGAACCTTGGCGCCATCGCTGGGTCCAGTGCCGGCTCAGCAGTGTATCAGACCACGTTGAAGACAGGTCTTCAGGACGCCGTGAAGGACCTGCCAGATGGCCAAGAGGTAAGTCGGAACGCTTGAATTTGATCCGACATGACTGACTTTTTGGACAGATCATGCAACGTGCCCTGGAAAGTATCACATACGTCCAGAGTGCTAGCGAGCACATTCGGGAACGGCTCGTCCCTGCCTTTGTGAATAGTTTGCATCAGGTCAACAGTAAGTGCCAGTGTGAATTGAAAGTCTGATACTCCTGTTGTAAATGGCTAACTTGCCGTCAGTACTTGAGATCAGCTGCGCGGTACTCTGCTTATTCGTGGCTAGCATATCGCAGCAGAAACGTTTGATGCGGTAGCGATCATGTTCTGTCGGAGTGGAAGTTCACGGTGCGACCGATGCTGTGAGAATGAGAAGCTGGACTTCCGCGACCACATAGATTGCCGGAAGACTGCAAATAGATTGCCAAAAAGAAGTAGAAGATCTCAATGCAACGAGTCGTCACTCGTCAGTAGAGGGAATCAAGATCGCTCGTATCATGGCCGATCCATCTTAAGCCTATCACCCGTCGGATCCGCCAGACACAACCGGCCTTGACTGGTTTACCGCCGTCTCAAAGCTCCGATTGCACGTCTATTTCTCCGGCTCGCGCTTCTAATGTGTGCCGGACGAGTGAACATTAAATGCATAGTGGCCGTTGCCAGGCAATGCTTGTTGATCTCCTCGCGTCAAGGCCGTCAGACGCAGAGTCACTTCCGCTCGGCAACGTGTAGAGTTGCCGTCCGCAGAGTGCATGTCATCTCCGCTTCCCAATGCAAATGTGAAGAAAGATTAGGTCTGAATATACGATAGGCCTAGATGCATTTGCAGCCAGCGAACAAGTCATACAGCCGGTGGTGACGGCGTGCTTGCGATGTATGCGGGAGCTCGTCGCACACGTTTGTCATTGGGTGCTATTCTTGGCGTTACGGGTCCGGAGAGCAGTCCGATAAGGAAGGACGAATGGCCGTCCCCGACTCCGGTCCAGGAACAGGCGAGCTTATCATCAGCAGCGATGTCCAAGACCTGGGAGGGTCACTCACTCTCTGGCAAGTGGATCTGATCAAGAGGCTCACATGTGGGCTCGCGGGTCTGTAGAACAGAGCGGTCGTGTCATTGTCTTCGAATAGCTGCCCGACGTTCGTGCACAAGGAGTTTGTCTCCCGTATCGAGTCAAGTCTGAAACGTAGCTCTATCAGAGTGTTTCAGAAGGCTGGTCCGACGTGGGTGTCTTGCGAGCTTGCGTAAATGTAAGCCGGAAGTGCTCGCATAAGGTGCGTGGTACGACGCAGCACACAAAGTGGCGTGGTTGATGCCGTAGCGCTCGTCGGCCACGGCAAGTCGCTCAGCCCGCGACGACGCGCAGATAGACTTCTCGCGCAGATGCGGCGCCACAGCACTACTGCAGTGGTCACCGAGCCTGGCCGGATGCTTCGAAGCAGCTTTTTGTGAGCTCGTACGATGCCCGAGGGACGGTGGTGGGGAGTGGATGGTATGCAAGAACGACGACAACAAGATTAACAACAAGACAGAGAAGTGAATCGACGGCGTTTTTGGCTGAACAACGAACGACTGGCCCGTGCTCCCAGACCTCGGTCAATGATTGCAATAACGGCTAGCGCCACCGGTTTTGCTGGAGATCCTGCGCACATTATTTGACAGAGACGAACGCAGCGACTCGCGGAGCAGCATTCCATAGATGAGCAGCGGCATTGTTGATGGGAACTGATTGTTGGATACATGTGCCTCAGCTACATTGTTGTACATCACGCACCTTCATCACAGGCAAGAGAGCTCGACAACGCTATCGACGTACTGCATTACTTTAGCCATTACCATTGACCAAGCACAGCCACGTTGCCCGATTCGTGGTAGGTCCGCGTGTCTCCCAACGATCCTCGTGTACTAATAAGTTCTGCCTCCCTCACTGTATTTCTCACTTTCGTCCGCCAGCTGGCATCCTTTCAGCAACATTGCTAGAATATCATTCTCGCACTCACTTTGCACGCCCACTGCACACCGGCACCATCGCCGCCCCCGCTGCCGCCGCGAGGATCCATCTCCGCCGCTCGTTTGGGACCCACACGGCGTTGGCGCACGAACCAACCACTTTTACTTGTGTAGCGCAAGGCGATAGATTGGCTCATCATACCCACAGTTCCGGCACATCACCCATCATAGACCAGCTCAGCATGGCGAGCGTGGAGCAGCAGACACGGCCTACACGGCCAGCACACGGCGTTCCGCCGGGCCCGCAGTCGCCCTCTGCGCAGTCCGCAAGGTCGCGAGGATTCTCATTCCGCTCGGATAAGAGCAGCGGGTCTGGCAGCAAGAAGGACAAGGACATCGTAGAGAATCCCGCCGATAAAGCCCGCAGAGACAGTTTCTGGAGAGGCCAATCCAAGGCTAATCCGAACGCTGCCTTGAAAGAAGCGGAGCCGGGAGGTACGCTATCGTCCTTCTAAAATTGTTTCTCTACCCAACATCATCGCATTCCTCGTTGCTGTTATACATACATCATTCGTTCTGTCGCACAACCATGGCCTTGACCATGCAGATGACCAAGGACACCATCGCTGACTCGGCGCCCGAACCCACAGTCAACGCCATCTACGAAGAAAGCACCTTGGTGCCATTGCGGACGGGGCAGCACAAAGACATCCACGGCAATGTCATCGGTAAGTTTAGCATTGCTTGAGTCGTCGTTTGATTATGCCACTGACATGATATGGCCAGTGGATCCCGACTTGTCCAACCCAACGCGCCCGCGATTGGAGCGGCCGCTCGACACCATCAGATCGTTCGAGAAGGCCATAGACAATGGCTACAAGAGGCGCTCCAACTTTCAGCGAGCCGGTATGTCGAGCGCGACGACCGCAACGGCAGCATGTTCTCGGCTAACATCTACAGAATCATACGAGCAGAACAACGGCAATTCATATGCTAGCAGGAGAAACAGCGCGTATGGTGAGTATACCTTCCGCAACAGCAACAAACGACAATCAGTCGCCAACCGCCTGTCTGCAGCAATAGGCTACGAAGGCGGCCCTAATGCGAATCGACCTGCGAACGGCGGATACTACGGCGCTCAACGAGGAGGTTACGGTCCTCCACGCGGCATGCACGGCCAGCGTATGGCGTCCGAGCCAATGATGAGCAGCGGACGACCGTACCCACCACAGCATGGCCACCAGTATTCACAAGATACTGTCGCTACCGGCTACACCAACGGCTCGGACAGCACCGGCCCATGGGCCAACGAGACAAACCCCAGCAGTGAGAACAGCTCCGTCGAAAGAGGCCCAGCGTCGCAGAAGCATCCAGATAATCCTGCAAATAGTGGATATGGACCCAACGGGTATGGACCCGGCGGCTTCCAGGAGGGCATTCCAGAGGAAGGCGGAGTATACCCAGGACGCGCACCGGCGGTCCAGCCACCACCGTCTGCTCGACGACCAATCCCACTCGGGAACTCCGGCGACCCGATCACACAACTGCCATCGACAAAGCGGGCGGAACCAGAGAAGAAAAAGAGCTGGCTCGGCCGACGATTTAGCAAGAAGGGTTAAGCAAGCGTATGTGCCTCCACCAATGCTTGAACACTGCGCAACGCTAGGGCCCTAGCATGATGCTTCATTTCACTTGATGCACATAATATATAATGTTTGATGATGAAACCGGGTAGGAGCTAGGCACACGATGCGAAGCTTGACTACCAGGCGTTTCCTTTGTTGGAGATGTGGAGGAGAAGGCGTCGTTGGAATAACAAGAAGAACGAGAAATGGAGCTGGATTCTACCGTGACTTGGCTATGAAAGGTACGAGGAAATGACGAAAATAAACAGCCGCAACATTGGTGAGATTAGCATTGTGGCTACTCATTGTGCCAAACTGGTATGGAGGCCACACACGGCCAAGATAGCTTTATGATACACCTTTTGCGCGTCACGTCGTACTCCCATTTCCTGTCCCCATCCCCGTTTACACTGAAAACGTGCGCTGCGGTCGTTCGTACCTCATAATTGAGTGAAATGCCCCATTCCGTGGCGGAGAATAGCGTGCAGAGCCTCCCAGATAATCGCCACTCCATCCATTCCCCCTCCCTCCGTCATCCCCATCCCTCCCACATTCGCCTCACTCCACCCCTGCGCTCAACAGCATCCCCATATTCAGAGGAAACCTCTTCATGTCTCACCGCGACTTCTTCTTTTCTTCCTCTAAAGTCAGTTCTTCGCGCTCCGCTTTATCATCCGCAAAGGCTACCACTACGTAGGCGATTAATACGCAGTTGGCGACTAAAGCTGCGAAGCCGCCGGCGTAGGTCGAATTGCCGCGGAAGAGGTATCGCACGGACAGGAAGTAGGAGGAGATTGGAAAGGTTATCATGGCGAAGGTGAAGGCGAGGAGTTTTGTTATCACTGAGCTGGGTTGATAGGTGGTGTTAGCTATGGGATGAGGTTGGGAGTAAGGAGGCAGGGAAAGGATGGACGAAGGTCTCCCGATCGTATTGACTGTGGCAACGCAGCCAGTATGCCTATCCAGTATATTGAATTGATGTAGACATATGAAGTATAACTCACGTTGGCACTGCTGGCGATATATTCGATTTGGGAACGGCCTTTGTCTCATCTTGATCAAGGTGTGTCTTCTCTTGGCTTGCCAGTCTTCTTGATGCCATTTCCTTTGTTTGTAGATGGTGTTTTGGGGTGGTGAATGGTGTGTCAGTAGCGTGTATCTTCGGCGCATGTGTGAAGTGACGTTCAAGTTGGCGCGATGTCTCTCGGCAGATCTCGAAGTGAAGGAACCGCAAGCTGAGGCCGACTTCTCCTCATATGCGCGTCTTCCACGACCACGACCTCCACGAACCCTCCACTTCTCCCTAAACAACACCTTTGTCCACTTTCGGCGGCGCTTTGTCACTTTCAGGACACACGGAGTTTGTACGATACTGGATGTGGGTATAATCATCTACAGGAAATAGTATATACCACGACCTCGCTTTTCAGCGCACAGCCGCCAACCTCATATCGAGTCGCATCGCATATCACGCGCGACTTTCACCTCCGCAACCTGTCTGCAATGGCTGACCGACACGATCCTATCGTTGACAATACACCCAACAAGAAGCGCCGACTGAATTCACAACAGCCGTCACAAGGAAAAGCATGGGACTCGAATGATGATAGCGGGGATGATATCAATGCCGACGAGTTCGAGACTGCTGCCACGCTACCGCTGCCGCAACCACAGAAGAGGAAGATCGCATACTCGTCGTCGCAGTTGTACTCGGATCTCGGCTCTGCGCAGAGTCCGCAGCCATACATCACCCAGCCGACGCAGACGCTCAATGGACATATTACCCAGCCCACTCAGCCGCTCAGGTGGAGGAGTGATGAGGTTCAGGTCGAGAGGTCGTCGCCGATGCGGCCAGAGCCCAGATTGCAACACATCGAGCCTATCACGCGCGCTCCCTTCTCGAAGCCGAATGGTATCCTAGCAAGGTCGATGGCTCCACCAGGTACAGCATTTCGCAGACCCAATGGAATTCAGTCCAAGCCGGATACTGTCAACATCGACAGCGACGAGGATCCCCCTGTGCAGCATAGTGACGACGAGGCAGAGACACAAGGCTTTAGCAGCAACATCCGACCCACACAATTCAAGCAGGCTGGAAGAGGACTCGACTCGTCCCCAGCTCAGCGTGTCAGGGAGTCGCCGCAGTCAAGTCACCAGCAGCAGCCCCAGCTTCCGAATGGATCAAAGCCCAATGAGTTCCTGAGCCTGCTCGGCAGCTTCAGCTACAAGCCACCACAACCTGCGCATGATATGGCAAGCGCGTATGGAAGCACGTCAAGGACGCCGAGACCACAAGCACCGCCAAGGCAGCCTGGTCCAGCCAGGGCGATTCCGATCTCGTCTTCCTCGCCCATAAGGTCGCCACGTGTCTACAACACGCTCAACGACATTGATGACTGGAGCCTGAGAATGAAGGTCAAGGAGATCCACGGTATCTACTCGAACTATACCATCACTCAGTGCATGGAGGCTCTGATTAAGAACAAGGGCAACGTCAATGACGCATTGGCATGGCTAGCCGAGCAGGAAGAGGTCGGTGAGCGCGATGCGGAGCACGAAATCGATGAGCTGGCACCGAGTCCGATTCAACGTAAAGGTGTAGCTCAATCGGTGTCGCAGTCATACTCGCAATCATCGCAACCTGTCCGACCTCTGGCAAAACAGACTGTCAAGGCACCCAGTAAGACGATTGCTGAAAAGTATCGACGGCAATCCGCAGCACAGGATAAGTTTGACTCTGAACCCGACAGTGACGAGGATATAAGGCCGCGAAAGGGCAGAATTATCCAGCGCAACAAGCCCACTGTCGTCAGCAGTCCACCTTCATCGCCACCCCTGCCTGACGATCCTCTGCAAAGACGTAAGCGGGTGGGCAAGAGGACTGTCATAACCATTGATGATGACGACGATGATGATGGTGGCAAGAACGGTGACTCTGGCGTCGATAGTGATGAGAGCGACCTCCAGCCACAACGACCCACCAAGCCCAGCATGCGGGAAGACCTGCAGGCTGGTGTTGAGGAAGTCCGTGCTCAGCGTCTGCTGAAACTGATCAACGAAGCTGCTGTACACGATCTCGCGGAGCTGTCTGGTCAGCAGGAGGAGCCGATCCAATTCGTGTTGGATCGAAGACCTTTCAACAACTTGGACGAAGTGCGAGCTGTCGTTCAAGAGACTTTGACCAAGACTGGCAAGAAGTCAAAGAAGACCAGACCTCTCGGAGAGAAGCTCGTTGAAGATTGCACGGAAGTCATGACTGGTTATGATGCGATCGATGAGTTGGTTGTCGAATGCGAAAAGATCGCACAGCCTGTGCAGGAGGCACTTCGAGGATGGGGAGTGGGTGACGCCGATGGTGAGCTCCAGGTCATGAACCTCGACGAGGTGCACGACTCTGGTATTGGCACGCCCTCAAGCTCTGTTGCGCCGGACGACATTCCCACCGACCAGAAAGCGACCCAGAACAAGCCGAAAGGTGGCTTTATCGGGCAGCCCTCCAACATGAACCAGGAGCTCAAAATGAAGGACTACCAGTTGGTCGGCCTCAATTGGCTCAATCTGTTGTACAAGAGCCAGTTGTCTTGCATCTTGGCCGACGACATGGGCCTGGGGAAGACTTGTCAGATCATCGGATTCCTCTCGTACCTCCAATCGAGGAAGGTTGACGGTGTGCATCTCATCATCGTCCCCGGCTCGACGTTGGAGAACTGGCTTCGCGAGTTCGAGCGATTCGCGCCGAACATGAATGTGCAGGCGTACTACGGGCAGCAGGCAGAGCGTACAAGCATCCAATATGACATCGAACAGAACTGGGACAATCTCGATGTCATCGTCACTACGTATGACATGGCAATTCCTAAGGATGACAACAAGTTCCTTCGCCGGATGGGACCATTCGCTGTCTGCGTCTACGATGAAGCGCACGCCCTGCGCAACCCGAAGTCACTCAGATACCAGCAGCTTGTCAGAATTGGAGCTGACTTCAAGGTTTTACTTACTGGCACGCCTCTTCAAAATAACTTGCAAGAGCTCGTGGCTATACTCGCCTTCATCATGCCTAAACTGTTCGAGGAGAAGCGTGAGGATCTAGAGTATATCTTCAAGCACAAAGCCAGTACGAAGGACACCGCTAGTGCAGCACTGCTATCGAATGAGCGCATTGCTCGTGCGAGAACGATGATGACGCCTTTCATCCTTCGTCGAAAGAAAGCTCAAGTCCTCGATCTGCCCGCTAAACATTGTCGCGTGGAGTATTGCGACATGACCGACTCGCAAGCGAACTATTATGCCGACCTTCTTGAAGACGCTCAGCAGTTCTACGAGCAGAAGGCCACTGGTGCAGCCAAGGGCACTGCTCGCGAGTCCTCCAACGTCATCATGTCCCTGCGAAAGGCTGCCATCCATCCACTGTTGGCTCGCCGCATCTACGATGACAAGAAGCTGGACAAAATGGTCAATGCTCTCGCAAAGTCCGACGAGTTTGGCGGCAACCCTCCCGACAAGATCAGATCATATATCGATGGCACGGGTACAGGCGGTCAAGCAATCAAGGGTGGCGACTTCGGACTGCACAAGTTCTGCCACGAGCGAGAGAGCATGAGAAAGAAATTCGCCCTCAAGAAGAGGGAGTGGACGGACGCTGGCAAAGTCAAGAAGTTCGAGAAGCTTGTTACGAAGTTCGCCAAGAGTGGTGACCGTGTCTTGGTCTTCTCGCAGTTCACGACTTTGATGGACATTCTTGAAGCTGTGCTCGAAGAGTTGAAGATCAAGTTCATGCGTCTCGATGGTTCGACCAAGATGAATGAACGCCAGGACATGATCGATCAGTTCTACGACGACGAGACGATCACGGTCTTCATGCTTTCGACAAAGGCTGGCGGAGCCGGTATCAACTTGGCTGCCGCGAACAAGGTCATCATCTTCGACTCCGGCTTCAACCCTCAGGATGATATCCAAGCCGAGAATCGAGCGCACCGTGTTGGTCAGACGAGAGAAGTCGAGGTCGTTCGGCTTGTGACCAGAGGTACGATTGAAGAACAGATCCATGCTCTTGGGGAATCGAAGCTGGCGCTTGATGAGCGTGTTGCTGGCGAAGGTGCATCTGCAACAGACAGCAAGGAAGCCGAGAAGGCAGGCGAGCAGATGGTCGAGCAGATGTTGGCCAATAACTTCACGAAGAAGGAAGAGACAGAAGAGGCTAAGCCAAGTGCTGCACCGGCTGACCTCAAAGATGCCTTCAAGACGGGCATGGAAGCGGAGGGCGTAAAGGTGGCATCGAAGCAAGCGCAATTCTAGAAGGAGGCGCAGATGTGCGAAGGCCTCAGGGCTCGAACATTTGCTTGAGACAGATACAGTCTTGTGTAGTAGACATTGGCATGATAGTGATGAATACACATGATATGGTACACAACGTCCGAGTGTTTGGGTTGTGCAATTTTTTGGTGGTTGCAGCTCCCGAAACGTGGAGGCAAGTAAGTAATGCCGGAGCTTGCTGTCCTGAGCCTGAGGCATTGCTCTAACAGGGAATTGTCGAGATCACTCACAGCTTCTAATCGCTCGCTGCAGTCTCGTTTACTTGTTTGTGCAGCTTGTCGACATTCAGTGCGGTCAACATAGTGAATGGATTGTGGCTATTCATGAGGCCCGTGCTTGAGGGCGCCTCGGGCAAGAGCAAGCGCGAGCGTGGATCCTGGTAACTTTGGAAGCTGATTCAAAGCCAGGTGTCCATTGAGGGCAGCTCCACCTCAGATATAAACTCGTCCAGCTATTCCTCTCTTTCCCACAATCTGCTTGCCGACCTCACATCCAAGTCACCGATTGCTATAACCAATACACTTGTCACTGGTTATCTAGCCGACTGCATATAGCACTGCCGCCAACATGCGTGCCGCCTCGCTGCTCGCACTTGGATGCGCTGCATCCGTATACGCACAAGACGATGCTGAGAGCGCAGAGGCTAGCGCCTCGATCGAGGCCCTTCTACCAGAGTTCACCGTACGCAACAGCATTCTCACACCACGAGCTCGCACATGCTAACATTTCGACAGCCCACATCGCTGAAGGCACCCTTCCTGGAACAGTTCACCGAGGACTGGGACAGCAGATGGAAGGTATCGCACGCAAAGAAGGAGAAGACCGAGGAAGAGTGGCAATACGTTGGCACATGGGAAGTCGAGGAGCCCACCGTCTTCAAGGGCGTTAAGGGCGACAAGGGTCTCGTGCTCAAGGACAAGGCTGCTCACCACGCCATTTCCGCCAAGTTCGACAAGCCCATTGACAACGAGGGCAAGGACCTCGTCATCCAGTATGAGGTCAAGCTTCAAAACTTCCTCGAGTGCGGTGGCGCCTACATGAAGCTCCTCCAGGACAACGCCGCCCTCAAGTCGGACGAGTTCACCAACGCCTCGCCATACATCATCATGTTCGGTCCCGACAAGTGTGGTAGCACGAACAAGGTCCACTTCATCTTCCGTCACAAGAACCCCGTCACTGGCGAGTACGAGGAGAAGCATATGAACAGCGCCCCATCCGCTGAGATCAACAAGCTCACCAACCTCTATACCCTCATCGTCAAGCCAGACCAGACCTTCGAGCTCCTTATCAACAACGAGTCCTCCAAGAACGGTTCTCTTCTTGAGGACTTCACCCCACCGGTCAACCCAGAGAAGGAGATTGACGACGCTGAGGACAAGAAGCCTGAAGACTGGGTTGACGAGAAGAAGGTCCGCGACCCGGAAGCTAAGAAGCCAGAGGACTGGGATGAGGAGGCGCCATACGAGATCGTCGATGAGGAGGCCACCAAGCCTGAGGACTGGCTCGAGAACGAGCCACTCACCATCCCAGACCCAGAGGCTGAGAAGCCAGAAGACTGGGACGATGAGGAGGACGGTGACTGGGTCGCACCACAGGTCTCCAACCCCAAGTGTGATGAGATTTCTGGATGCGGTCCATGGGAGAAGCCAATGATCAAGAACCCAGAATACAAGGGCAAATGGAACGCACCTCTCATCGACAACCCAGCCTACAAGGGCGAGTGGGCTCCACGCAAGATTGCCAACCCAGCTTTCTTCGAAGACAAGACTCCAGCCAACTTTGAGCCAATGGGCGCTGTAAGTCTTGCACATTCGCGCATGTGTAGATTCGTGCTAATATGCATCACAGATCGGTTTCGAGCTTTGGTCCATGAACGAGGACATCCTCTTCGACAACATCTACATCGGTCACTCCATCGAAGACGCCCAGGCTTTCCGCGAGGAGACCTTCGATGTCAAGAAGCCAAAGGAGAAGGAGGCCGAGAGCGCCAGCAAGCCAGTCAAGGACGAGCCCAAGAAGTCGCCATTGGACCTCGTCTTCATGGACGACCCGGTCCTCTACATCAAGGAGAAGACCGCCCTCTTCATTGAGCTCGCCCAGAAGAACCCAATCGACGCGATCAAGTTCGTCCCTGAAGTCGCTGCCACCCTCGGCCTCGGCCTCGTTGCCATCCTCGTCCTCCTGTTTGGTGCCGGTTCCGCAGCTGCACCAAGTCAAGAGGAGATCAAGGCCAAAGCTGAGAAGGCCAAGCAGCAGGCACAGAAGACTAAGGACGAGGTCGCCAACGCTGTCGCATCTGGCACCGACGCCGCGAAAGAGGAGATCAACAAGCGCACCACTAGGAGCAGTGCTCAGTAGATGTCATCTGAAGCGTTACGCATATTGAAATGAAAGTTCGGGCAGACAATGGAAGTCCTTCGGTGGAGGGCTAGGTCCGTTACATGTGGCACTACGAGAGACGGCAACACGAGGGATAGTACTTGTGAGGCACGGGCGTTGGTCCGGCCAGTGTGTCTCGATTCTGTAGAAAAGCACGAAGTAGAAACGAGATCTTAGTATGTACTATGCAGCCACGATACTTGCTTGTTCGTCAAGAGGATCGTGGCTCCTCATCCATGTGCCTCAGGCAGTTGTCAAGCTTTTACCGAACTGCGCGCTGTTCCTGTAGGCGCATGGGCATCCATGAAAGCTTGCCTTGAGGAAAAGACGTGACCTCGACTATCAATCAGCTTCATCACTTCGTCGCAAAAACGCACGACCAACACCCACGAGGCCTTGATCCTAGCTGGAGACTGGGATGCGCCACGAATGCAGTCGTGAGGGCGTCCCGCCATGCTTCTCGATCATAACCGGACCAGGAACAATATCTATCATCTTTCCGTGTACTTGGACTACATTCTAGTTCTACAAGGCAGGACCATGACAGAATCTCGGTAGAGATATATGATGGTGTTTGCAGATATCTCTTACTGCATGCAGCCTGTAGATCTCCTCATCAGCTTGCGTGCGCAGGACGGCTCAGCCGCACCGGCGTCTATCGCCCTCATGCAGGACAGCGCCCTCCGTGATAACTCCAGAAGAAGGCGACCACTTGAAAACCTGCTTAGTGAGTTTGTCTCTCATGCGATGGTCGCCTTTTCTCAGAACTTGAGCTCATCTCTTCTCAGGCACTCCCTATGGCCTAGTTCTTGCCATGCCACATATCACACACCGGTGAGACAGCAGAGCACAGGGCTCCGAGCCCCGCCACGCCGCAATGGCCGCAGAACGCAAGCGAATCGTTCGTAGCTTTACAATCTCGGAGGCGGCACACTCAATCCGTCAGGCGCTTGTCTAGAGTCGAGCTGTCTACTGTGACCGGACTCCTCAATACTGACACTGTCGGAGGCGCTGAACAGCAAAGCGATGGTGCCGCCAAAAGTAACATTCACAGCTCAAGCGCGGGTCCATCGCGACAGACACACAGACACGCCCTTCTCGACTTGATACTGACAACACGGCACCCGATACGGCGACCTTCTTGGGCAGTCCAACATAGCTATCAGGTGCCGAAGAGAGATTCTCTGCCGAGCCTCAGTGCGCATCTCAGATCAACTCACCAAACCCGAGTTGGATATGTGTTAACTTCTCAGAGCCTGTCGATAGGGAACTCTGGCGGAGACAAACGTGGTCTTTATCAACCTCCTCCACGTCCGCTGCCTACCAGTCCTAGAACTCAGTCCACACCAGTCCCGGGTATCACTCCAAAAGAGGCACTTAGTGACCGGCTGCGCCAGGCTGCCAATCAGTTCTCCAAGCATAATTTCAGCTACAATCCCATTGCTGCAGACCAGGGCCGCTTGCTGCGCCTAGAGCCAGGAACGCCAGCAACGTCGGACAAACCCATCAAGGTGGCTCTGATGACTCTGCCTTTCCGGCAGCTCGGTGACCCTCTTACTTTCGAAGCGCTATCTTGCCACTGGGGTGAGGACGATGCCGCGGAACCGACCCTGATCCGTGATATCACAGCAGAACACCTCAGAATACAAAGCATACATCAAGGCGTGAATTATGGAAGACAACGGACAATGCGGGTGAAGTACAACTTGTTCAAAGCTCTGTACCATCCAAGGTCGACCCAGCAAGATGTGTGGCTCTGGATGGACGCGCTATGTGTCGACCAGCACCACATGAACGAGAAAGAATTGCAAGTTGCCAGGATAGCAGATGTGTATGTCTCGGCCAAGAATGTGATAGTTTGGTTGGGGAAAGTGACAAGCATACCGGGGCTACGTTCCGACTGCGCCGCGATCTCGCAGTCTCGAAGGATGAAAAGGATGAAAAGGAAATCTTGGACGACGACAAGCACCTACCAGCTTGGAACAGTCTAGCTCACATTATATGAAGTCAAGCTGATTCTCCCGACGTTGGATCATTCCAGAGCTGGCACTGGCGCGCAACGCCGTGGTATACTGTGGGAGTTTTGGACTCCATTGGACCACTCTCAGATATGGCATCAGTCTCTTTGTTGAGAACGAGGAGCTTTTGAGGGAGAAAGTTCACAAGCCTGAGGACTTCGATCACGACTCCCATGCGCTTCAAGACACCGAGCCGCTGGCTGCAAAGATCCTGGTCAAGACAGTTGGCAAGATCTTCAAGAAGAACACCAAGACTGGTAAGTTCGTCGCGACTCAAGGTTTGGAGGGGTTTATGTCCTCGTTGTCGGCATTCGATACTTCAGACCCGCGCGACACCATTAAGTGGCTGCTCAATATATCGCAGGAAGGCATTGGTCCCGCAGCTCGGTACAAAGCCATGAATGAGGCACGGACACAGTCGATGCGGCAGGCGACCAGGATCCTCGACGACGTCCGTCAAGAGAACATGCGGGGATTGCACGGGTGTTGCATTTTGGACGAGAGCCTCCTCCGTTGCCCCGCTACAATAAGGACCTACAAGACGTTGATGTCAACTTCGTGGACTGGATATTGAAGACTACTGGAAGCATTGATATAATCTGTCGACACTGGGCGATACCCGAGCGCACTCTACAAGTCAGTGGTTATCCTGAGCTTGTAGAACTACCAACGTGGATTAAGTTGACATCGGACCGGCCGTTCAGATATACAGGGTCGACTTGGTGTAGGCATAATGCGGACAGTCTCGTGGGACTACCCGGCGAATGTCCCTACAACGCCTGCCGTGACCGTAGACAAGCCTCTGTGAACTTCTCCACGCAAGAGGCCAGTAACCTCGTAATCTCCAGACCCATCCCCGAGGCCTTGCGCAAGACTGCTTCTGCCAAAGCCAAACGAATAAAAGTAGGTGTCATCAACCGCTGTACTGACGCCATGTCTGGTGGAAACACCTCTACTAGTGCGCTCGACATGCTTGGATGGCAAGGCGTGGAAGCGCAGGACATATCTGAGCTCCAAGACGACACATGGAGACCGCGCATCGCCGACAAAGGACCAGACGGCAAAGATCCACCAGCTCTCTGGTCCCGGTCGTATCTGGACATCCTGATCAACCACACCGACGATCAGTTTATCAATATTAAATTGATTCTCCCGAGGATCAAGAACCCGCACACAAAGGAATTCCTCAAACTTGTGGCAAAAGTCACCTGGAATCGGAGGTTCTTGGGAGTGAAGCTTGAGGAATCGTACAAGCCTGTGGCTTGCACAGAGAATCAGGCCGCCACTGGACTCGGTCAGCTTTCCACTCGAGCTGGGGATATTGGTTGTATTTTGTACCGATGTTCGGTGCCATGTATACTACGACCGAGGCCGAATCAGGACGCGAGTGGGGTCGAGTATGAGTTCGTGGGGGAGTGCTATGTGTATGGACTTATGGGAGGGGAGGCGATTACGATGTTGGAGGAGCAGGAGAGGATGAGCAACGAGGATGAGTTTGCGTTGGTTTGAGCAGTGCCAAGTCAGATTGACGCACATAAGGACGGGATGACTATGAGATATGAGGCATGATTGATGAGATTGTTAATATCAAGTTTTGGCACGGTGCATATCTTGCAGAGATTCGCTACTTTCCACCTCGTTGAGACACCACGAAATTGAGTAGGTGAATATAGAACGATTGGTGCAGAACGCATCGGCAGATCTCAGAAAGATCGAGTCTGTGCGCCGATTGGATGCGCGATGCCGTCATCACATGTTAGCTAGCGTCAGGTACATGTGCGCTCGCGTGTTCCTTTGTCGCGTAAAGTGCTTTCACGCTCTGCATGTTTCCCGATCTCTGGCGCACAGCACAGGATGTCCGAGATCCCAATACTGGTCACATAGCACGACAGCTCCTTTAAAATGCCACCCGTCGGCTTCCGCAAACGCGAACACTCGCCTGAACCGACGCCACAAAGTAAGCGTCAAGCGATATCGAAGCCTGCACCAAAGCGAGGCAAAGCGACACTGTTCGAAGCAGCAGATACACCACAGAAGCCGGTGCGGTCCGTTGAAGAGACGAAGAAGTTGCTGGATCAAGTCAGCGATGACGGAGGGTCCTCAAGTGACCTCGACAGCGATGAGTTCGAAGATGTGCCACCTGCGAAGAAACTCCAGACAGCGCCTGCAGCCGAGGAAGAGTCAAACGATGGCAGCGAGGGCGAGATGGACTGGGAGGATGCGATCGGTGCCGGACCTTCAAATGCGTCGGAGTCGAAACCTGAGCCAGAAATCGGCGACATCTCAGTCTCGATGAAGGATGATGGCACCTACGAGGATCCTCTGGTTTCACTCGCCACTGGCAAGAAAGGCCCTTCGAAGAGGGAGAGACAGATGCGGATCTTGACGCATCAGCTTCATGTACAGTCTCTCATGTGGCACAACACTGTCCGCAACTCATGGCTGAACGATGAAGAGGTGCAGAAGGCTCTGGTTGATGGTCTGCCAGATGGTGTGAAGCGAGAAGTCACACGCTGGAAGGATGCGATGGGGACACTGAGTAAGGAAGAGCTGGTGGCGAAGAAAAGGGAAATGGCCGCGAAGAACAGGCGGAAAGGTCGTAAGGGAAAGGATACTAGCAAAGCGCGGGATTGGGGATATCAAGCGCAACATTCAGAGCAGGGTGTGCCGAATCTAAGTGCTGGAGATCCGCTGCTGAGGTTGCTGAAGGTCCTAACTGCGTATTGGCGGAAACGATTTACGGTGACAGCGCCAGCATTTCGGAAGCGAGGGTATATGTCGCTGAAGCGTCTACGGGAGGAGATCAAGGACTGGGAGCAGAATCAGAACGAGGCTGACGAGCACGGCGAACGGATCGAGAATCTACAGGCATTCCGCCAGCTGGCGAAGAGCTGCGAAGGATCAAGAGATGTTGGTGGTCAGCTGTTTGTTGCTCTGTTGCGAGGTCTTGGTTTGGAGACTAGAATGGTGTCGAATTTGCAGCCTGCAGGTATCGGATGGAGCAAGTCAGAAGATGCTGACCCAAAAAAGACGAAGAAGGAGAGGAGGGTTGAGAAGGAGGAAGTTATGGAAGATCATGAGAAGCCTGACAAGTCTTCGGCCAAGAAGGTGGCCAAAACGCCGAAAGCGAAGGCGAACCAAAGCGTCACTGATTCGAAGCCAACGAAGCCTGCTCGGAAGTCCTTGCGTGGTAACAAAGCAGATCCTATCAGCTTGGACGATTCTGATAGTCCTTTGTCGGAGCCACCTTCAGACGCAGAGTCTGGAGCTGTACCCGAGGACGACGATAGTGACGATCTTTCTGTCATCGATATCACACCCGCAAAATCAAAGGTTCCATCGCGAAAGTATGATCGGGATCTGTCTTTCCCTTCCTACTGGACCGAGGTGTGCTCATCAGCAACGAACAAATATATCCCGGTGGACCCGATCGTGCTTTCGACGATTGCCTCCAACGATGAGCTCCTGCAAACCTTTGAGCCAAGAGGTAGAGGTGCGGATAAAGCGAAGCAGGTCATATGCTACACCATAGCTTTCGCAGCAGATGGGTCTGCCAAGGATGTGACAGTGCGTTATCTGAAGAAGCATCAGCTACCTGGTAAGACGAAAGGTATGCGCATGCCAGCCGAGAAAGTGCCGGTGTTCAACAAGCGTGGCAAAGTCAAGAAGTACGAAAAATACGACTGGTTCTGTACTGTCATGTCGATGTACGATCGGCCGCAGAAGAAGCGTACCGCCGCGGATGATCTTGAAGAGCAAACAGATCTGAAACCGTTCAAGCCGGCCAAGGAAGAGAAAGAGGTCGAGAAGGAGAGTCTGCAGTGGTACAAGCAGTCTGCTGAATTCGTTCTTGAGCAGCATCTCCGTCGCGAAGAAGCTATCCTGCCAGACGCGGAGCCTGTCAAGACATTCACCGCGAAGGGGAAGGGCAAGGAAACTACGGAGCATCCCGTCTTCCGCCGTCAGGATGTTGTTGTCTGCAAGACTGTCGAGACATGGCACAAAGAAGGTCGAGCTGTCAAGACCACCGAGCAGCCACTGAAGCATGTGCCCGTGCGTGGGGTCACGCTCACCCGAAAGCGCGAGATGGAGGAACATCTTCAAGAGCATGGCGAGAAGCTACAGCAAGGTCTGTACAGCTGGGATCAGACGGACTGGATTATACCGCCTCCAATCGAGAACGGCGTCATCCCGAAGAATGCCTTTGGCAATATGGACGTCTACGTCAAGACCATGGTGCCAGAAGGAGCTATCCATCTGCCACTCAAAGGATCGGCTAAGATTTGCCGCAGGCTGCAAATCGATTATGCTGAAGCCTGTACTGGCTTCGAATTCGGCAAGCAGCGCGCAGTGCCTGTTCTGACTGGTGTCGTCGTGGCGAAAGAGAACGCCGCCATTGTGAAAGAGGCATGGCGCGAGATGCGAGCTGAGCAGCAGCGTAAGGAGGATACTAAGCGTACTGCGGCGGCACTTCACTGGTGGCGCAAGATGCTCATGGGTCTGCGTATCGTGGAGAGGATGAGAGCGGAGTATACGATGGATGGTGCGGACCCAGATGCGACGAATCCGTTTGCTAGGAAGCAGAAGAAGGAGGCAACTTTGCCATCGGCGCCGCGGCATGATGATCTCGGTGAGGGAGGCTTCTTTCAGCCTGGACATGATGAGGAGGAAGTACCGCAGCATCGAGCTCAGCATGGTGGAGGTTTTGAGGGCGGTGGATTCATGGCCGATGAAGACGTTGAGGAGCCAGAGATTGCTCATGATGAGCACGGAAACGGCGGCTTTCTGGTGGAGGAAGATCCCGATCATTCGCGACTTACCGAGACGGCCGCTGCGGAACATGCACTAGTCACGCCTATGTCTTTGCAGTCTTTGCATCAGGCTCAAGCACAAACTGAGCAGAACTCCGAGCAGGACGAGGCCGATGGTGCAGACGATGCGATGGATGTCGACCTGCCGCCACCCATCAAATCTGCTTCAAAAGCGAGAGCGTCCGTGAAAGCTGCCAGATCTAGGATTGCGAAGAAGGATAATCCACCACAGCCGCAGCGCGAGTCCAAAGCGCGCAAAGCTGTCCCTGCGCCGCCGACCGAGGACGAGGACGAGAGCGAGTCATCACTGTCTGAACCTGTCAATGAATCATCAAACGAAGACGAAGACAACGACATGCCTCCCTCACCAAGAGTAGTGATTACACCGCAGGTCAAGAAGACGCTCACAGGCAGAACGAAAAGCACCCGCGCTGCACAGAAAGTCACACCGGTCAAAAGCCAGTATTTTGCCGCAGCTGAGGATGACGGTGAAGACGATGACTCTAGTGAGCAAGAAGTCGTCAAGCCAACGCGCACGACTGCGAGGACGAGGGCGATGAAGTGATCGAGAAAGTCAAACGGCCCAAGTGGCAAAATTTCCCTTGCTTGCAATGTTCATAATGTGCTGCTTCGGATATTGTTGAAGCTGCTGATTTGCTCATAATCATCAAACGTCATGGCCCATCTCCCATAAACGCATAGTGAGCGCAACGCGGCTCCATATCAGAACCCCTTCTTTCCCTCGACAATCCCCTCACAAGCTCCCCCTTCTCCAAATAACTTCCTGATATCCCCCACCAGCAACTCCGGCACTTCAAACGCAGCAAAATGCCCACCCGCCTTGTACGTATTCTGCTGCACAACCGGTCCCTGACTCGCCGCCCAACACTTCGGCAACCTCGCCAGCTCCTGCGGGAAATATGCCAAAGCCAACGGAGTGTTTGGAATGTATAGATTGATCACATCCATCCTACTGAACGCACCTTCGCCAACGGGATGGTTAGACTCCCAGTAGATTCTCGTTGACGCCGCGGGTCCTTCGCGGGAGAAGGCGTAAATGGAAATCCAGGTGCAGACTTCGTCTTCGGTCCAAGGGTAAGAGTCGCTCCATTCATGGAGTTTTTCGTAGATCCACGCCAGAAGGCCAGTGGGGGAGTCCGTCAGGCTGTATGCGAGAGTTTGGCATTTGGTATCTTGTACTTTGAGGTATCCGTCCCCTTCAGCGAAGTATTTTTGCGTATGAGCCAGACCTGCTCGCGTCTCGGACGAAAGCGCAATATCTGCCATCGCTTGCGCGAAAATGATGGGATTCTTCCATGGTCTGGGGAAATTGTGGACGGGGAAGTTTGTGTGGATTGCCTTGACGCTGCGAGGGTAGAGGTGGGCGACTAGGCGCGATAGGAAACCTCCCCAGTCGCCGCCGTGGGCGATGTAGCCGGATTCGTAGCCGCAGGCTTGCATTACGCCGTGCAGGACCTGGGCGTGTTGCTTTAGGCCGAAGCCGGGTTTGGAGTAGGGGTATTGGGACCAGGCGTAGCCGGGGAGACTTGGGGCTACGATGTGGAAGGAGGGTATGGTGGGGTCTTTGGAGGAGGTCAACAACGGGAGAAGCTTGAGCACCTCATAGAAAGAGCCGGGCCAGCCGTGGATGAAGAGCAGAGGAATGGCATTGGCGCGTTCGGAGCGTTGATGGATGAAATGGATCTCCAGCTCCTCGAAGCCTGGGACTTTCACTTGAGATGTGAATTGAGGGTAGCTGTTGAGGTGGTCTTCTGCTCGACGCCACGAGAAGTTGTGCTGCCAGTGGTTGGTAATGCGTTTAATGTCGGCGAGGGGTGCGCCCATGGTCCATCTCGCATCATTGACTTCATCTGTACATTGATCAGCGCGTGACAACGGTGAGGCCGCAGTATCTATGTATAATGTGCTTACCTGGAAGTGTTGCGGCCGCAACTTTTGCGTTCAAATTCTCGATCTTCGAATCTGGAACTGAGATACGAAATGTTTGAGGCTTCGTTGCGGTCGTCATATTGAAACTGTGGTCAGTTTGATCAAGATTGGTAGATGTCAGGTTGACACGAGAGACAGTCAAGTGAGGTGACGTCTTGAGGTTCCTCGGCTTACGTGGTCCGCGCCAAGCTGCACGGATGGAAGGATAGTACAATAACGCTTGGTGATAGATGAATGACAACAGTGGAAAGAAGCGTTTAGTTCTCATTTCGACATCTTCATTTCTTCATTACTTCATTACAAGCCATTGACTTTCATCCATGATCTGACCATTTATTTGTATGGGTTCCTCGTTCCCGACATCTTGGCCTGCACACCCGGGTAATTCGCACCATACTGCAGCACACTCTTGCCCTTTGGCAAATTCGGGCAGGTCAGCATGTATGGGCTAATGGCTGGGATGAGAGTGGTCGGGATCAAGGCCTGGGCCTGCGAAAGAGCAGAACCGGTGAAGACGTTGTCCAGGAAGCTAGGGACGTCGGCCTGAATAGCCTGAGCAATGAAGCACATAGCGCGGTCTGGATCGCTGAGATCCTCGAAGCTGTTGAGGAAGCCGCCGGAGATATCACCAGCGTCAACTCCGCTAAAAGAGTTCACCTTGCCAGTGTTGCCACCAACTTGGCAGTTGGTTGGGTAGGAGGCGCATTGCTGTGCTGTGGAGATACCAATGTCGGCGAGAGTCCACGCATCGTCATCGGCACGACGATACCAGTTTGGAGGGATCCTCTCGTGTCCATAGGTATAAACGAGGTTACCGTTGTCATCACGGGTGTATGAGAAGAACGACTCAAAGACTTCCGGAGTAAGAAAACCACGGGGTTCCTCGGCAGAGTGGTTAGCCAAGAGCTCGAAGGCGAACATGTGAGCACCAAAGGTGAAAGCCACACCAGCGTAGGCTGGAGAGAAGTAGTTGGGGTTGGTGGCGATCGAACGCAGCTTGCGGTTATACTGGTGCTCAGCAAGCACCTGAGGGGTGATGTTGCCACCTGTGCGTGCCTTGGCAAGGTCCAGCAGCTCCTGTGCGAATTGAGGGTACGATGCGCAGTTGCTGTTATCCGTTGGTGCGAGCCAGTCTCCACGCGTGATGGAAGCGTCGCCCTGGACAGCAAGGCGTTAGCCATACTCAAACACGAAGTAGCAATGTCTCAGCAGCTGCTGTTGCGCTCGAGGTGCAGCGCGTATGTCCCAGACATACTGCGCGTTCTGCCCTTCGATTTGACTCACCTCTGTCTTTAAATGCCCATATGCGCATATTCCGGTCTCATTGCCTAGAACATTCCCGACGACGCCGAGAGACTGTGTCTCATCGGAGTGATATCCGATGCTCCATCTGCCGGACACTGGGTCGCCATCGAAGAACATGGTAGCTGTCTGGAGGAAAAGCGTGGCGGTGTGGTCAAGACCGAAGGCCTCCCATAGGCCGGAGTTGATGGACTCAGAATCGACGACACCACTGCGCTGAATGTAGCCACTGTTGGGAGTCAGTCATATTCAACGCGAGACTGAACTTTCGTCGACTTACTGATTGGCGGCAGCGTTCAGGCCAGCGCATGGTCCTCTGATGTCTCCGGCTCCAGGTGCAATCCACGCATGGTCGCCAGATGTCGAGACAAGCTGCGATGCAGCATCAAATTTGTTGTATGTAGCGTGTGCGGGTGAACCTGGGTACTCTGGGAATGGTACGGTAGGGGTGCTTTGTCGCTTTCGCTGCTCTGCAACTTGCTGAGCAATGTGTGGAAAGGCCGAAACAAGAAGTGAAGAGCTCTCAAGGAGCACGACTGCGGCGCTGAGTTTGTTGAACATGATGGCAGCTGTCTGTAGTTGATGCTGCAGGTGATGACCAGCGGTTTAAAGAGAACTTTCAGGCCATACTTATACGGCACTCTGCGCCTTCATGTCTCACTTCGCTGGGTACTGTCTTGACGATCGTCGTTGTACTATCATTACTCTGGGGACCGACCACTGTCCTAGTGTGCAGTAGCATGCTTGGTTCGACAGGCCTTTGCCACTTCGAGCATTTACGATGCTCTACCTACAAAATGCTCGCCTGGGCAGCCGTAAGTGCCGCAAGCAAAGCAGAGGAATTCACAGTCAGTACACCTTCTGTGCGTTCGCGCAGGTAGTCAAGTCGTCTGGAGGCGTCTTTAAGTGGCAGCGGGGTTGCATCGAGTGTCGATCTTTTGCCACGTCCAGGAAGGTATTCCGGTAGAACCGGGCGTCGTCCATTTACAACCCTACCCCATAGTGATCGAGTACGGCTTAGTCCAACGTTGCCGATCTGCGGTCACGCTGGACCGAGAGATTTCCGTCGATTGACAAATAGAAATACATCGGCCGCGAGTGGTTCTCGTCGTCTTGTGGCAGCTGTCGGACCAAACTCCTGCACGGCGAAGGGTCGGGTTCTTCTGCTGTGTGAAATCTCATATGGTCCCTGAGTCTAATCTTATTCTTAAGCTTACCTCTCCCTTGGAGTCTGGGGTAAAAGGTGGGGAAGGATTCATCAGTGCAGCACAAAGTCCAGATCTTTGCTGGCAATGGGCTACTAGCAGCAGTGCGAATCAGGACATTGCTTCGCGAGATGTGTATCGCTCATGACATCTGAAGACCCGTGATGTGAAAGAATCGCAACCAGAGTGCCTGAAATGGTACGACCATTTTGCACTTAGATCCTGTGGCTGTTGACGTCGGCGGCACTTTCGCAGCATCGCCTTGATTACAAAAACATGCCTCGGGGTGCGGTACATGTCTTCGTACCGTCGTGAATTCGGTGGCGATGTCGCTTGCTGGTGGCGCTGGTCGTCATTGGCAGGAAACGCCTTCGTTGCGCCGCCTACCCTGAGCGAGCGCACGGTCCCGGCAATTCGCCGGCCGATAGAAGTAAAGAAGTAACACTGAACGAGAGGCCTGCGATTGGCCACATAGTAGCCGGCAGCTGCACAACACGTTCTGACGGTGTACTGAACTGCATCATCGTGAGCGCGCGTTGGCAGACCACGACCTGCAAGATGGCGACCATCCGTAGCTGATTCGCGTTCCACAGGGCTGCGTCTGGCCGGGAGGTTGCGCAAACCGACAGAAGATTTGATAGCTCGCCCTGGTAGAGTCCTTACCACGGTGACAAAGAGGGCCTTGACGTTCTAGATTTCCGACGTCCGTACTGTACGGCCTCAGCAAAGCACAAGATTCTGCTCAAAGAGACTCTCGCTCCTTCCCAGGTCTTTCAGCTCATCGTACATGATGCCGTGTACATAAGACAGCCCACGGAACGACCACTCTTCACCGGCGGGCCTTAGAACAAATGGAAGTCTGCTGCCATTAAAAAGTGCAATGGTGTCCCCAACTTCCACCGCACTCGGCGCAAGACCTATGAATCCTGCAGCGGTTGGGAAGAACGCCGGGTTGCAGGACGAGAAAAGAGTATGCTCCCAGTATCGCGGGACTTCCATGTAGCCGAATGTAGCCTGCTCACGGAGCTTTGCTGACAGGCCTACTGCTCTGCCCCAGAGGTCAAAGGCTGCAGCGATGGCATTTCGGCTGATCGCTGTCTTGAGCTTCATTGTACCGGAAATTTTGATGGAGCAAGCGTAAAAGGCCTCGTGGTCAGCACCGAAGCCCATGGGTTCTTTACCTTCTCGTAGCAAGTCAAGGCGCTCGCAGAAGTCATCGGTGTAGATACTTTCCGGCTGCAACTGTGCTGTTTCTGTAGTCACCACAGCGCCAGCGATCTTATCGTATGCATGCACAATCTTTGGATCAGTGACAGCGTCCGCTAGCATCAATGTCAGTCGCGCTTCGCTGTCATGACCGGCTCTAGTGAAATGCAGTGATGTCCTGGACACCACGGTGTCGAACGCAAAGCCATTGACGATGAGTCTCGCTGCATGGGAACTCAAGTGCACTGAGATGTCAGACTTGGCCCGAGTTACAATCCAGCTATGCCACGTTTCTCCGTCATCGTACTCCCGGCCTAAGCTTTTCAATGCAGCGACGTTTGTGTCCGTTGGAATGACAGTATTGAAGTCTACGGTCCAGGTAGGTAGTCGAGAAGGATCGAGATGGTCGGAGTCCCGACAGTGGACATCAAAGATGCTAAATGACCTCTGAACCTTTATGCTTGCGTATGTAGCTCGTGCAAAGACCTCTTGCCATAGTGTAGTATAATCCGGATGGATCGAGTTGGCCTCTTCGTCGTCCATGATACCGAGAGTACTGTACATATTGTCTCTGCCGTCGCTACAAGTAGCTTGTGACATCTGCTGATAGAGAGAGCGGAGCGGTTGGCGCACAGATTCCTTAGAGAAGTACCACCTCGTGAGCTCGATATCTTGGAATCTGTCATGCATATACCGTCTGATCGGGAACGTCCTGGAAGTGTCGTTCACTGCGGTGTATTTGTCCAGACCTGTGCGCTCAGTACGCTCGGGGCCAATGATCCGCAAAAAGTCCCAGCCAAAATCTCCCCAATTTACCTGGTAGGATGCAAAGCACACCACGACCACTTTGGGCAGTACCGTCTCTTGCACAACCCAGGCTCTCTTCCCAGAGTACCCTCGCATTCCAGTATAGCCAGTCCAAGGCTTCAAGCGATCTGGGATCATCTTTGCCGTCTCGTGGGCGCAGACTGCTAGTCTGGGTTACCTCCGGATCAGATCCAGGCACCTCTCCCAGCCAGATCAGGCATCGCTCCGCCCACTTGTATATGTGACCCATCATCTGCACTTGCTGGACGCGTTCGCTCAGATCGCCCTGGTTGATACACAGAGCATCAACCCACAGTGTCCTCGTAGAGTCTTTGTATCGGAACCTGCGAACTGCTGCGAATGCATTGTCAGTAGCCTTGAACCCGGCCTTGTCGTGGAGAGTGATGCATCCTCCTTCCGAGGAGGGACCCCAGGTGTAGGACAATGCCTCATACCTGGGACGCGAGGACAGCCTGGCTATGCGCAGATGACGGATAATGCCGTCCGACCATTGTCCGGGCTGCATGTCAAGCAGCCGAATACCATTGTCCGGGCTGCATGTCAAGTAGCCGAATCTCATCAGTCCTCGTCCTGGGGGCCCTCGTGGGGTATTGAGCAGCCAGCTGCTGCAGCGCTGCGTGCTCTTCGAGGTTCAGCCTGGCATTGCGGTCATTGGTCTTTATAAGCGCCGTACAGTCTGGCGTGTTCGGAGGAAGATCGATCATGATGGACCACCCTGGTGAGTCATCAAAACTTGAAGCAAGCGCATGAAATTGTGGCTTGTCGTATCTACTGCAGCTGCCAGGTTTCTCGCATTTGCGTTGGAATGAACGAGGAGGACTCAATGTTCCATGGTGGCATCTCGACAGTAGCGACCATATGTCTGTTGATATGCTACAGTCCTGGACCAACGTCTCTCAACAACATGACCCAGGAGCTCGTTCCTCGCGTGCGAGCTTGGAAGCCCAAAACGCGTACGGGGTGCAAGACGTGCAGGTATGGGCATATGCACACGACAGCGAAAGATGCCCTCCTTCTGACAGTATCCAGGCAACGTAGGGTCAAATGCGATGAGAGCAGACCAACATGCCAGAAATGCTCTGTACCCCATCGTGACTGTCAATGGTATGAGCCGGATGAGCGATCCAGCTCATCTTCAAATCCACAGTCTCCCTCGCCAGCAAGCAGTGAAGCGACCAACAATGGGTTTTCGATCCTCATTCTACCATGTACGGCCGAGGAGGACTCGACTGAGCATACGCCGAGAATTACTCCATCGAGCCAGCGAAGCACTGATGAGACTTGACAGTATGGACGCCGCAGCTGCACTCTGCATGCGGCATTGCCCCAGCAAAATTGTGAACTTGTCATCGCGACAAGACATCATCCAGGACCTGCAATCTTTAGAAGCTGTTTACGAAGCCTGGCACGCAGCATTTTGTCACCCTGTGTCGGCTGGATTTGGGTAACGTTCTGGGATTGGTAGCCGAATGACGAAGAGTTGTCAGCTTGCTGCGAACCGAATTCTGGGAAGTGATGAGGCTGCTGGGTATTTGCAGGCCATTGGAAGCCATGCGGATAGAAAGTGCTTGGCTCGTTGGGATAGCCAGGCATTGGCATTTTCGGGACTGGTATATGGTTGGGTGGTGGCACATTGTCATTAGCCTGATTGTTCAGCTGCTGCTGCTGCTGTTGAAGTCGTTTTCGCGCATCGGCAAGCATTTTCTGCGCCGCAGCGACGTCGTTGTTCACGTTCTGCAAGTTGTCGGTAGCTTCCTGAAGTTCCATTTGGAGCCGAAGATGGTCAGCGTCAAATTGAGCATGCTGTTGGGCTGTCTGGGTTGTGAATTTATCAGGCTTCCGCTGCTCTTCGTTCCTCGATGTCTTGGTCGCTTCGAGGCTTGCCTGCACAGCAGCGAGCTGTCTCTCCACTTCAGGCTTGGTGGCCTCGAGCGCTTTCAGATCGCGATCCGATGCCTGCTTGGCAGTCTCAGCGTCAGTCTTAAGCTGTGGCTTCTTGCTTTCTACCTCCTTCAACTCATTCTGGAGGTTAGCAAGTGTCGCTTGCTTAATCGTCGTCTGGTTGTCGATGTCTGCGAAGTCTGCTTGCTTCTTATCCTCCACTTTCTTTTTGAGAGCCTTGAGATCTTTGCGTTCTTTCTCCTTTAGATTGTCGTCAAGGATTTTGAGGTCTTTGCGCTTCTGTTCTTCCACGTCGTCACTGACTGCCTGTAGGCGTGTACTCTTTTCCTCCGCAAGCTCTTTGACGATCGCTTCCTTACGATTACGCTTCTGTCTCTCCAGCTCTTCATTGAGCGACTCGAGCTCTTTGTGCTTCAGCTGCAGGTCCTTGTCGACCTTCTGTTGAGCTGCGGCCTTCTGCTCCGCAATCTCCTTATCGAGCTGTCGCTTGCGGTGACGCTTCTCCTTCTGAAGCTTCTCATTGAGCGATTGGAGCTCTCCACGCTTCTGCTCGGCAGCGGCTTTTTGCTCCGCGATCTCATTGTCAAGCGCTTCCTTACGATTACGCTTCTGCCTCTCCAGGTCGTCATTGAGTGACTTGACTTCGTTGCGCTTCTTGTCCAAGTCCTCCTTGACGGTCTTGGCTCGCTGCTCGGCAGCGGCCTTTTGCTCCGCGATCTCATCATCAAGCTGTCGCTTGCGATCACGCTTCTCGTTCTTCAAGCTTTCGTCGAGTGAATCGAGTTCTTCGCGTTTCGCCTTCACCTTCTCTTGGACATCGCTGAGCTCCTGCTGGGTCGTAGTATTCTTCGTCTCTTGCTCCGTCCACTCCTGGTGGGCGGTTGCCAATTCCTTCTTAGCGGTGTCTGCCAGTGTCTTCGCTTTCACGGTCTCGGCATTGGCAAGTTTCAGAGCGGTCTTGGCTTGACTCAGCTCGCTCTTCTTAGTGGATGATTCGGTACCCGTGGTTTTTAGCTTCGTTTCAACTTCTTTCAGCTCTTGATGTTTTCTCGCCAATTCGGCATATCCGGCTTCGTCTCTCCGTCTTAGTCAGAAGGCAACTGTGGAGAGTGTGCAAGACATGCTCTTCTTCTGTTCTTACGAGCGACAATGGAAAGACACTTCTGGCAGGTGTGAATTTACTCGAACTGCGACAATAACAAAGAAACGCTACATTGTTTGCTAAGCGAGCGGATGTGTTTCACGGGACTTGCCGGCGAGGTTGAAGCGTCATTCATCATTCACTCACATTGTCTCCCCGTGCTGGCACTGGTCAATGGGGATCTCGGTTCCTACTGAACAACTGTGTCGGCGCATCTGCCAGCACCGCCGTTGGCTCGAGCGCCATATTCACCACGCCTGTCGTATCAAAAGGGCATTCGCCCATGGCATCAATCCCTCATCGTAGTGCGACCCTTCATCGTGTAGTGTCCCCAGTTGGAGCGTCTTCCTGTCTTCTGCGCTGCGCGTGTGCGACCACCACATCTCTTCATTCTTCGGTCTTGCCATCATGAAGTCTTCAGGATTGAGCGCGACGGGCGGAGTTCCTCGAGGCCGCTTGATCAGGCTGTATGGAACACAAAGTCGTGTGCATTCTTTGACTCAGCAAGCTACTATCGGTATCAAGGAACGGCGCAGGTGAGGTTGATGATGCAGGACAAGAAGAACAGTAGTAATGTAAAAGTCGAGGTGAGTTTTGAGTGCCTGTGGATATCTTGAGCTAGTCCTCTTTGGTGAGCCTCGGCAAGAGCTGCTCTGACCTGGAGGCGCGTGAGTCGCGAAGACACGAACAAGATGCATCGCGGTGACATCCGGAATGTCATGGATCTCCTCTCTGTGGGCGAGGGAGGACTCCGCAAAGAGGAGCCATGTCGATGACAATCAACACAAGCACGCCTCCGTATCAAGTGCCAGGACAGCATGGCAGAATAACACGTCAATATCCGTCGAGGAAGACAACAACCACCTTCTGCAGTTGTCACCCTGGATATATGCCGTGACAGGAGGAGCTGCCACCGTCAGCGCCTGGAGGCTCCGTAACCGATATTTCCGCCGCATCCCAAATGTCGGCTACCTTCTCCCACACACCCTCCGCAAGCGGACGTACTTTGGCTATGTGACCAGCGTTGGAGACGGCGATGGCTTCCGCCTATACCACACGCCGGGAGGCCGCTTGACCGGCTTCCCCTGGCTGCGCAACATCCCTCAGAAGCAGAAAGAGCTCAAAGATCAAACACTTAGCATTCGCATTGCCGGCATAGACGCGCCTGAATGCGCCCACTTCGGCAACGAGGGACAACCATACGGTCCAAAAGCACTAGCCTGGCTGAAGGCGAAGGTCGAAGGTCGATTTGTACGCGTGCTCCCTCACAGCAAGGACCAATATCAACGCATCGTAGCCACAGTGTGGGCGCGGAAGTGGGGAATCTGGAAGACTGACGTAGGATTGGAGATGCTGAAGAACGGTCTTGCTACAGTCTATCAGGCGAAGACGGGAGCTGAGTATGGTGGTAAAGAGGAGCAGTACCGTGCAGCGGAGACGAGAGCCAAGGAGAAGAAGGTGGGGATGTGGCAGCAGCCGGGTCTGGTGAACAAGATGCTGTTTGGTAATAAGAACAAGCATGTCGAGACGCCGAGGGAGTACAAGTCGAGGACAGCCAAAGTAGAGCATGGCAAGTGAGTGACGCAAAGTCACCACAGATTGTCACCATACACAGATGGTGCTGGAAACCGCAAGGCCAGCTTTGCCGCGGGCAGAAAGCAAGCAGCTAGGACCCGTTTCAAGCTCCAGCATACCATCCGCGCAGTCTCTTCTGTTGATTCTGGTCCCTGCTATCTCAAGATGGTACTGCAGAAGGTCAACGTGGCCCATGCTACCCGACGAGGCTTTCATCGCGCGAATACTGTTCCAGCACTCAGACAGTCGCTGCGGCAGCACTTTCTGGATGCGCGGCATTGGCTCGCCGTGCGATCAGTAGTCTTGAATTCACGAAGGCGCCCTGTGATCCACTCCGATCACAAAGAACGCGCTGCGCGAAGCATATTGCATATCGATTTCCGTTGTTTCTGGCGCGAAGTGTTTCGCGCCTATTCGAGATGTGCATCAACGTACGTCACCAACAACTCCGGAAGTCGACAGAAGGATGGACTTACAGGCGTTACCGAAGTGGAGCGTCGCCTGATTGCCTCTACATCGAGCACAACGAACAGACTGACCCTCCTTTGCAACTCAAAAGGACAGCGCGCTCCAAGCAAATGACACGATCACACAAAGACACTTCAACATGCTGACGCTGCGCCGAGACGATCGATAGCGAGGGACGCAGAGCTTCAACCTATAACATCAACCTGTACATCCCACTACTTATTCTATCCTATCGCACGTCTTCACCAGATACCTCCAACATTAACCGACCACCACGCCCTTTACTTCCTATTTCCTTCCAGTTCTCTTCTCCTTCTTCACATGCTCCGCATACTCCTCATCCGTCATACCCCAAAACTCTCTCGGCCTCTCAGGATCCGGAAGCCTCTCCTTCCTGACCCATGGCCTCATCATCCTTCCGTGGTTGAAGATCGCTGAAGTTCTCATATCCTGGCGACCTGCACTGAGGCGAGCTAAGGGCAACATCTTCTTGATACCTCCGTTGCCGATCTTGCGGAGTGGCTCGATCTCGTCGTTCTTCAACTTGTCGGCAGCCTGGGGTCTGGGTCGGTGACTTACAGCTTTGCGGCCTTGAGCTTCTGCAGGAGGGTGGAGGAGGGCGTATTGGTGGAGGCTCATGGGGCCGGTGAGGATTGGTTTTTCGTGTGTTCGCTTCTCAGGCTCGGTCGGGATTTCTTCGCCTTGGAGGATGAGGAGGTCCTCGTCATCATCGACGTCAATGGTCTTGACTTCTGCGTCTGATTCTGCTTCCTCGTCAGCACCATCTGCCAGTGCGGCTCGAAGCTTCGCTTCTAGCTCGTCGCCAGCCTCATCCTGTTCGCAAAGCATGGCATCGGTTGCTTTCCGGCCCTCCTCTTCTCCGTCCAAGGCAGTGTTGTTGAAGCATGCGTTATTCATCCTCACTTGTGGCCGAAATCGGGACTGTTTGGATTGGCTGAAGATGAGAGATTGGATGGAGGACTTACGTTCTTTATCTCATCTGCTGATGTGTTGCACACTGCATCATTATTCCTCCTTCACTAGAGGACCGCCTCGTTGGCATCTCATCTTGATGCGATGCTTGTGAATTCACCTTGGGACAACACCGGAGGAATACAATGAGATTGATGATCTCAAATTTCTGTGAGTGAATGACGACAACAAAGCATTGTACTATAAGATAGATACACCGGACCGCAAAGGCCATGGCTGGGCGACATTCACGCACGAATAGGCTCAGCATCGGAACGGCGTTTGAAGGATAATGGCAGTCACACTTCCGTTGTAGCAGAGATGACTTGAGATTCAACTTTGCATGAGGACATGGCATTTTTGATCAATTCGAATAGTCCTTTCGCTCCATACTGCAATGGTTCCTTATTCTTGTGAGTACCTTCATCGCTGTCGGTTCACAGCTTTTTCGACTACACAGACATCGGGTCGAGGCTGCTAGCCTCCGTCGGTCATGATGATGTCGGTGTGCTCGTGAGAAGACGACGAGGAAGACTCAGACTCAGCCATGACGATGTCCTCGTGCTTGTTCTCACCTGGACCCGCTGCAATCGATTCAGCGTACTTGTGGAGACTCATCGGCCCGTAGAAAGGGATTTGGGTCTTGGGAAATGGCTTCACAATTTTGCGTGGCTGGTCTTCGTTCTCGAGAATGAGGAGGCCACTGTCTTCTACTTCGTTGTCGACGAGAGCCTGCGCTGCTAGTCTCAACGCGATTTCAGCATCGTCATCGTCATCGCGTGCTTTGCGCTTGTGCCCTGTTCTGGTGAACTGTGTGTTGTTCATGAGCTTCAGTGGTTAATGACTAAGTTTGGTGTGGGATATGGAAATCAAAGGACTGTCAGGAGAAGAAGACCGGAGCGACAGTGTCCTGTGTCAATAGGCCTTCACTATCCGCCGAGAGTCTCGATCATAGCGGGCGAATGCCGAGATCAAAGCATTATTCTTGACATTCACACAGTCGTTCTTACGTCTTGAATGCAACCAATTACAAAAGTTTGGACCGCACGATCGAAGGATCGATCGGTTGATTCAAACAAGCAGCACAACGCAACTGCGAAATTTCTTTGACTCTTGACTATCTACAACACGTTACCAAATGGCATCGTCATAGCCCGTGTTCGACGAACGTACAACAGACGAAAGAGTGCCAAAGAACATAACATCATGCCCCAGTTAGTCATCACAGTCCTCTGAAGCATCGTAGCTCTGTGAAGCACTATTAGCTAGTGCAACGCGGTAGCTTAATGCCTCTAAAGCATCGTAGCTCTATGAAGCACTGTCGGCTGGTGTAGCGCCGTAGCTTGATGGAGCGTCGGTTCCTGGTTGGGTTTCGTTGCCTGATGCAGAGCATCACAGTTCTGTGGAGCTGGGTATGCTTTGCTGTAGAGGTTGTCCTGGATGTTGACAATACCGACGGCCACGATGTTGTCGTCAGTGGGCGCGGCGCCAGTGATGGTGAAAACGAGGTACCTGGCAGCCGGTCAGCTAGAGTTAAAGAAGTGTGAGGATTACATCTTCGACTTACTCTTGGCCCTTCTGGACACCGACTGGGACAATAACGTAGTAACCATCGTCGGCTTTGGTAGCTTGAGCCTTGATGGGTCCGTTGATGGTGATGGAGTCTAGAAGCATTGTTAGCGTCACATATACCTTGCGATCATGTAGTTCACTTACAAGCAGCATTGACATCGACGGACGTAGGGGTTGTAATGTTCAGCTGGTCGCCCTCCTTGGTCGGAGTAGTTGGGCGGGCGACCGTGAGGACCGGGGAAGCCTTGACGGGGAGAGCTTGTCCCGCTGGGCAAGACACGATGAACTGGGCAGCAAGGGAGTAAACCTCATCGAGGTCGAGTGGCACATCGAATGGTGATGGAAGTGGCGACTTGGGTGGCTCCTGCTGCCAGTTGAGGTAGGCGAAGTGGCGGGCCCCAACGGTGAGGATGGAGCCTGCGGCGGTCAAGTAGTCCTTGTTGGAGATCAACTGAGCAGCACCAAGGTATGCTGAGACATACGGCCTCGAGGACAGCGGAGGTGTGGAGAAAGGAGGCAGCGTTGGTAGCACCGAAGGCATAGGTGCATGGCTGGACTGCAGTGACGCCGGCAGCTGTAGAGTATTAGATGATGGCCTTGAGCTGTCAAACTGCAGAGTATGCTATCACTGTTCAACGCGCTAGTGAGGAAGGAGACATGAGTCGACTCGTCACAAGAGATCTCCTTGAGGTTATCGTAGAAGCCTGGCAGGGCACCAGCGTTCTGGAAGTCCTCTGCAGTGTAGTTGGCGAGACCCTGCTTGTAGAACTCGTTTTCGAGGTGCTCAAAGAGTGAGCGCATAGTTCAGAATCTGGCCATCGTTGGGACCCGACTGGCGCTTCTCGAGAGGAGCAGCGACTGCCAGAGCAGCGAAGAAGACAGCAGCGATCTTGGTGTACATCGTGCTTGAATGTGTATCGGATATTCTAAACGAGTGACTGTAGGTGAGTTGAGTGAAGCTACGTGGTGCAAGTTGAGACAATCAGCTGGGAGGCTGGAATATGTATGCCATGCCTGACCATGGTCTGGCCGCTGAACAGTCAAATCATCCTTCGCGCTGGAACTTGCGCTTGATGCTCACATGGACGTCCCCTCGGCCCTCATTTCCCGTTGCGATAGATCTTGACGCCCCAGATGGTCAGCATGGTGTGGAGAATCAACACGTGTGTATGCAAGCAGTGAGCAACAAGATCGGAGGCAGAGACATCAATCGCCGGTCCAGACAGAGTATGTCGCTGAAAGCATTTGAAGCTGATTGCAGGAAACATGATTAGCTGTCATTGTGTTCAGGTGAATAGAATCGTGGTCCGTGTCAGCACACGAAAGGATCGAGTAGGTACTGCAACGCTTTCCTTAGTCCATCGGGCTTAAGTCGTGCTCTTTCCATGCTCACTGGACGTTGTGGATCAGATTTTGGATCATGGAATCAATCATTTGCAATATCGTCGTTCATCACGGCTTGTCCGGATCATTGTTGCTCGGGAAGAGGTTGCGGTTCGTTACTGGGAGCCGCATGTCATACCGTTGGTTCGCAAGGAGATACATCCCACAATAGTGATCGAGAAGAGATAGAGCAATTGAGGAGTTGAGTCCGTCGGCTAGTGAGCCAACACACCACGGAATGGTCGAAATTTGAAGCATCTGCGTCGATGACAATGGAGCATCTCTTTGATGATGCTGGTGGTGAGAAGACAGAGTGATGGCGAGAGCGTTTTGGTGCTGACTGGCTTCCAGACCATCGGCTCGATTCTGATCAAATACCATTAGAACTAGCGGCAGGCAGTGGTCCTAGCATGAGACAGTGCCAGCGACGCCCATCTGTCTCTCCATATACTACTACTCTGCATACAACCATCATAAGGAATGGACATGATATGCACCGCACGAGCGACCAAAAGTCACTATCTGCATCTTCGACCCTCATCTGATCATAGTGATAAGCCATAGCCCCGCTACAGGAAAGCACGACGCTCCCGTCAGGGCTGCCCTCGAACACGTCTGGGCCAATTTGTAGGCCTTCGCGAAATGGGAGCATACTAAAGAAAAACGACAACACGAGAGCGATAGTTATGTTACGTGATATACACTCTCAAGTAAGAATCGAGTCGAGGTACTTCGTACGTCATATTCATCCATTCGTCAATTCCCGACTCCCTCCATCTCGTCGGCTAGAATTCTCGTCGACAAGGCATTGCACATCCAGAAAGCACCACCCCGATCCTCACGCCCCTTCAAACCTTGTCAGCATGAGAAACCTCGCCGTAGCAGGCGCCAGCCGGGGGAATGGATGGGCTTTTCATCAAGTGGTGGTCAAAGACGGTTGATGCGTTGCGGAAGAATGAGTGTGAGATCCATGATCCGACGTTGGAGGATTTGCTCGCCACTTAAGGTGTGAAGCCGAAGGCGATGGAGGAGACGGTGCGTGGTGAGATGCTGTCGAGTTAGGTAGTACGGCGTGTGCTGTACCAATAGCTGCACATTGTACTGGGGTATCATTCCTCATAACACTTAACACCACCACTATATCTACACACCTCGCCTCTCCGTCCTATGTATCGCACATCATCAAATTTTCCCCAACCAAGTCCCCCGCCAACACATCAATACTCGCCGTCCTGCTGTCCTCAATCCCAAAGTTCACAAACACCGTATCATCCAAATACCCCTCGTACCTCAACCCCGCCTGCTTCCACCCGATACTCGTCACATACAACATCTCATCCAACTCCTTCCGGCCCCGAATCCACAACGGCTTCTCCGATATTGCGTGCATTTGAAACGGCGCTTCACGCCTAAACATCATGACGAAAGGCTCGTAGCGCGCATGCATGATTGCTCCAGCCGCGATTTTATGTTGGTAGATGGAGAAGATGTAGGTGTTGGAAGCGTTGGGAGTGCATTCGCCGCGTTTGCACATCGTGACCGAGAGGCTGTTACTGGCCTGGTGGATTGAGGCTTTCTTGGCTTCGTTGGCGAATGGTAAGGGGTTGAGGTCTATGTGTTTGTTCCAGCAGAAGCTGTCGCTGAGACGCGCGTGTTCTGAGAGGTCTGGACCCACCGAGCCGTCGACTTCGAGTTTGGCGAAGACGCGCTGAGGGGCCGTGTCGTGGTGGACGTACATGGTCTTGTCGAAGTCCCAGAAGAAGTAGAAGTTCTTTTCCATTTCGCCCCAAGGTGGAGGGCGTTGTATTTCGGTGGGGACTTGGAAGCGGTCGGTGCCGTTGGTTTCGTTGCCGCGGTAGATGCCCCAGTCCATGATGAGGCGGAAGTCTTGAGTCCATTGGCCGAAGCAGGCGTAGTGGGACTGCGAGCCGTAGACGATGAAGGGTAAGTCAGGGCCGTAGAGGACGCGGGCATCGTGAGGGCCGATGTTCAAGTTCAGTGTTGTGAGCCTGTCGTGGCAGTTGGGGCTGAAGGAGGCAGGAACTGTCAAGGTGCCTCGAGTGTCGATTATACAGCTCAGGCTTCCGCTCGCGTCGAATTGAGCATTGCAGACCAGCTCTTCTGACCACCCTGATGCATATGGCCTGTCGCGGTCAAACTTTTGTGCCACGGCGATCCAAGTGTCGTTGATGTGTGGGTGGGGCAAGATATTTGGGTTGATGGCCCGGTCATTGTTGTGGTCGTAGAAGTTCACGGCGAAGTATTTGCCCTGCGGAACGCTCTGTGACCGTATTTCGTGCCAGTTGGACGCGACATTGACACCGCTCGGATGCAAAGGATCGCCATGGATTTCTGTTGGCAGGCCTGCTTGGGCCGCTGGTGTGCTCGGCGGCGCATTTACACCCCCACCACCACCACCACCATATGATGGCACCTTAGACTCTGGCTTCGTCTCTTGTCCGGTAAATTTGTCCACCGCAGCGAAGGGATTCGGATTGGTCGCAGGCAGTTCGTCGCCTGCTTTCGGCGGTGGTGGTTTGAAGGGTATCGTTTCCTGCTTCTCGCCGGTCTGCTGTCCCGGCTGATTCTGCGGAGGCACAGGACTCGCCTGTCCTAGCCAACCTTGCTCATTGCGGAGGTTCGTCCATTGCCGCAGGTACTGTGACGACTCGTCTGTGAAAGATGGATTGTAGGAGAGGGTCACGATGGCTGTGAGGCCTACTAGCAACAGGCCTGTTACGGTGATAAGGCGCGCCTTGCCAGCGACCAGCATCGCTGCTGTGTCAAAACCTGATGTTCCCTGTCGATAGCACCGCGTGCGGTCACGAAACAGCACAGGTCTTTGTTGCACCGTGCAGCATTGCACAAAGTAATGTACTTCGTGACTGCGTAGATCTTCACAGGATCACGTGTCGCGCGCGCATATGCTGTCTGCTACGGTACACAGATCAAAAGTTACTCGGCAGGCTAACGACACACTCGAGTCTCAGGGGGAGCTGCCATGACGGTACCTTAACCTCATCGGATCACTACAAAATCGGGCTCGACGAAGGGGATCCGAAGGCAAATTCCGCCAAGGAAACCCCTCCACCACGATACCGCGGAGTCCTCGGTAGTCCGCCCAAGATAAGAATCATTTCCTCTCCACCATCCGTGGCGTCAACCACAATACATCCCGGTATCTCTACCCCGCTAGCATTGCGTCCGAAGGCATCCAGGATGACCCAGCTCATCAAGTTTCACCACAGCACAGATCTCCCTTCCATGCCTTCCCGCATCTGCACCTCTGCGGCGTCGGGCTTCGCCATGCGGGTCTCGTCCGTCTGGGCCTAGCTCATCCGACACGAGAGAGTGCACGAGCGCGAGGTTGATTCTGGTTGGCGGATGTCGCACGCAATTTAGTCGAAAACACGGCTCGTTCCAGAACGTGGCGCTGATGGCGCCGACGCGTCCATGTAATTCAACGTCGCGATGAGATGATGAGAATGACAGCGCCAAGGTTGAGAATCGTACGTGGAAGGCGGGAGGGAGAAAGAGGCACACGATCATCAATTTTAATGTACAGGTGAAGGACTATGCTATGCCTGCGAGGCTTTGCGCTGCTCGCGGCTATTCTGCTGCAACTCTGTGTGTGATTCCTTATTGGGTTGTGTCAGCTGGTAACAATACGCCGCGAATTGAATTGCAGGGTCATCGATCAGAGCTGTCATGAGCTCTGCGACGTAGAATGTCAATGGCAGCAGAATGGACTGCGCCAATACGTAGTTCAGCTCGAGGCCGAAAGGTCCCCAGTTCGGTAGCTTGAATGAATCTGCCCAGCCTGGGATATTTAGGGCGTGAGAGTAGTTGACGAAGCCGACGGCGGCGTAGATGCGGTCGCCGATGATCCAGAGGATGGGTCCGTGCATGAGGTAGAACATGTAGGATATTCGTCCTAGGTATTGGCAGAATCGGCCTTCGAAGAAGCGCTTTAGCAATGATACGCGTGGGATGCAGAGCACGGCGAGGACGGCGGCCCAGAATAGGAAGAACCAGCGGTAGTCGAAGACGGCCTGTGGCTTGAGGAAGCAGAGATAGTACCATCCAGGGGAAGCCTTGCAGTGGTCCATTTCCGCAGAATTGCCTGGGACTCCGCCGAGAAGGATACTGACGATGATGCCGACGTATGCCAGCGGCGTGCTGAATCTGCTCGTCGTCTTGACCCAGCCGGGTTGTTTGTCGCTCAGTGAGAGCTGGTCGATGTCGCAGAGGATCATTCCTGCCACGAACATGGCGTAGTGGGCTCCGTCCACGATGTACAAAAAGTAAAAGCAGAGCAGGAACTCGCACCACAATCTGGCCGACCGTGTGCAGCGGGAGAAGGCCATGAGTGCGGTGTAGATGGTGATGGATCCTCTCATCTCCACGGGGATGGACCAGACATGTTTCTGCTGGTCGAGAATGATGTCGCCGCCAGTGTTCCAGATATGCGTAAAGTTCTTGAGATCGCAGTACCACATCCAAATCTCATCGCGAAGATTGCTTTGAGGCTTGAAGTCCGATCCAATGCCCATGTGTGGCAGTATGATGAAGCCGAAGGTGACGACGATGATCGGCACCCATAGTCGCAGCCATCGTCTGAACAGAGCTGATCCCACATTGTTTCCCAGATTGACGTAGTCGCCGCTCTCTATCAGCGTCAGAGGTTTCGAGGACAGGACGTAACCAGATATCACAAAGAATGTCGCGACTGCGTAGTGCCCGCCGCTGAAGAATGTCCTCAACACCGGGAATGCTACGAAGTAGTATTCCTTGTCCCATCCAAAAGAATTCTCGGCCTTCTGGCTGCCTCCCAAGATAGCATGCGCCCATAGCTGATGATGGAGACAGTACACCAGCAATGCCGCAAATCCTCTTATTCCATCCAGGTATGCTGTCCGCCGTAGTTTCGAAGTCTTGGTGCTCTTTACTTGCAAAAACGAGGGCCTCAATCCGGACATTCTCGATGCTGCAAACTCGAGCAACAGCGCAACCTGCGCCTTCGTCTTGGCCACGGGTGTCGGTGGTCGTTCATCTTCGTTCAGCGTCGAGTCCGAGTCCACCTCCAGCTCGCCTTGCTCGAGGAGGCCCAGCGACTTTTCCCTCTCCTGTGTTCCCGCCATCTTTCCAAACGCAAACACTGCAAAGCGCTCACCAAGAATCACAAATGCTCATATCACAATAGAGCGTGTATGTGGACGTGCGGCGATGAGAATGCTGCAGCAGTGGACGGCCTGCGTGGGTGGTAGGATTGCTCTATCGCATGGTGGCCAACAACTGCAGGTGTAATGGCAATGGTGGAGCGAGTGACTAGCGCGATGAGTGCCGTGTACCGCTGGGGCAAGTTCCAAAGTCGCAAGCAGGATTTGGCGGACCCGTCACCAGTGCGATGGAAACACGCAGCGGCGCCCTCCTCGGTGGAGCTGTGAGGGTGAGCGATGTGTGGTGAGAGTTGACCGGATCGAGCAATCGACCGCCCGCAGTTGCTATTTCTCGCCCAACGTTTCGCAACAGGCTTATTTTCCACGCCCTGTTGTTGATGAGCATCGGCTCCGCCTCCTTTGCTGTCAGAGCTCTACCTCGGTCACTCGGAGTGACGAGAAGGAGTTCCTGCGTCGTTTCGCAGCGCAGTACCTAGTGCAGCAGCAACGCGAAGGGGTGCCTGCGTCGGTTTAGTGCTGGCGCTGGCGCTGGCGCTGGCGCTCCGGCGAATGTCCCTGTGATCTCAATTTGAGATCTGCACCAGTCCCCGCAGTCCTTCAAACGGTGCCAGTGTGCCACTACTGAGTGGAGCCCATCCCGCCGGGGCAATGTGCAGTGGTTCTGGTCGTAGGCCGAAAGCAGAGACGGTTCTGCCGTGTCTGCGTCGCACCAGGCATTGGCTGACGTCGGCCGTCTCCTCCGCGGCTGCTGTTGTGGCTCTTGCGTCGCCGAATGGCCCCGTCCGAGGCTGCTGAGCTGTACCTCGCATGGACAGAGATGTGAAGGCGTCTGCGAGTGCAGTGGCGATCATCTTCCGACAATCACGAAACTCACCTCGGGCATGCGGTAGCCACCAGTGCAGGTGGCCACCTGCACCGCTGGCCGCGGAACAAGGTTCGCGCACTGCGAGGTGGAATACACTCAACCAACGTGCACGCCCACCGGTTACAACGCCTCTATTTCGGCTGAGCCAGGCCGGCTTGAGCCTTGATTCCTTGAAAGTTGAACTGCTGGCCGTGACTGTTAGTTAGTCGGTATGCCTCAAAGTTCAACTGGTCGCCAACTCGGCCACTAGACGCATGCCAATATGAATTGCACACACTCACTTTGAGGAGCTCTGCCGCTTGTCTACTATACATCTACTATCCTTGCATGACGTTCCTCTGACATCCACACACTCGCTTCTCCCTCCTCACTTGAACAATACCCTCGCTGTCGCTATTGCATGTCCATCCCTTGTTGAACAGCAGCACCACCACCAGCACCACCAGCACCAGCAGTGCATCCAGGACCACAGTACACCACACCCTCGCTAGCAGACATTGCATATCCATGGGGCGAACGACATCGCGCGGCGCCGAGGAGAAGTTGAAGCTGATGAGTCCCACGCGAAAGGAGGGCCTACAATTCGGCGTGCCGAAGCAATTGCAGAGGGTCCTACTGCCAGCCTGCGCCGCGCTGCTGTTCTTGTTCTTTCTCACCGCAGGCAACTGGGGTTCGGCAACAGAGGGCGTGAAGAAGGCGCTGCACAAAAGGCCGCCACACTTCCCGCGGAAAGTGTGGCAGACATGGAAGGTCGACCCCATGCGTTTCGAAGAGAGGGATCATAACACCGCACAGACATGGATCATCAAGAATCCAGACTACCGATACGAAGTCCTGACCGACCAGAACGACCTGGCCTACGTCGAGACCCACTTTGGCCCCGAAGGCCTGAACCGACCCGACATCGTCTTCATGTACAAAGAGCTCACCGCCCGCATCATAAAGGCCGACCTGCTGCGCTACATGATCATGTACGTCGAGGGCGGCATCTACACCGACATCGACGTCGAAGCCCTTAAGCCGGCGAACCACTTCATCCCCCAGCGATGGAACGAGAAGGACGTCGACATGGTCATCGGCGTCGAGATCGACCAACCTGAGTTTAAAGACCACCCAGTGTTGGGTTCAAAGAGCATGTCCTTCTGCCAATGGACATTCATGACGAAACCGCGATTACCCGTCATGCTGGCATTGATCGAAAACATCATGATGTGGCTCCGCGGCGTGGCCCAGGAACAGAACAAGCCCATCTCCCAGATTGAGCTGGATTTCGATCAAGTCATTAGCGGAACAGGCCCATCTGCCTTCACCAAGGCAATCCTGGCAGACATGTCGAGGAACACCGGACGGACAATCACCTGGGATGAATTCCACGATCTTAACGAATCCAAGCTGGTCGGTGGAGTCCTCGTCCTGACTGTGGAAGCATTCGCCGCTGGCCAGGGACATTCAGACTCCGGCACTCACGAAGGCCGCCAAGCACTGGTTCGCCATCACTACCACGCGTCCGGGTGGCCAACTGCGCATCCAAGATTCAACCACCCCATGTTCGGCGAAGTCGAGCGCTGCAACTGGGTACTCGAATGCGTGCAGGCGTGGGACGCGAACACCGCAACCTGGGAGCACACGACACCAGAAGACAAGATGTCGCAACTCGAGACTGCACGCACCAATGCCGAGGCAGCGCAAAAAGCGGCAGAGGACGCCTTTCGGGAAGCAGAAGCAAAGGGCGAAGCAGCACCACCGCCACCACCACCTCCAGGCGCACCGGGCGCACCACCACTCGCCGAGTTCCTGAACATGGAGCCCTGAAGATTGTGTTAAAGCGGACGAATCTTCTTCTGTTTCGACGCATATACCATCCATGTGCAGAGGGCGTTTCAAGGCGAGAACGGTAGATGGCCACACAGCAGGCCCAGGCAGCATCGGGAGGGCGTTCTTACTACCTTTTCATCTTGTACAAACAGTACATCTCTGAACTTTCCGCGACTCGAGTCAGCAGAATATAAGCGCATCACGTGGCATATCGCGACCTCCCCCTGCTTCTTGCCAGGATAGAGCAAAAGCCGCTGTGGGGAGTGACAGGGTTATCGATGGGTGCTTCATGGATCTTCTGGTATAGGATACCTTGTCCGGGTTGGAAACAACCACAGCAAAGATTTGGGAGGGGAGCAGTCAATGGATTGAGTCGTGCTTCGAGCGGCAGTGCTGGAGACCACGAGGTCACGACTGCAGGGGACGAAGACGGCAGGACGTTATAGAACCATCTACTCATGACAATCGCGTAGGCAAAGGCCGAGACACAATATACATATGTCACCCGCTGCAGTGCTACAGCTCACGAGAGCAACTGGGAAGACGCGACATACACGCGCATTGAGGCACGTCAGCGATGCACACGGCTGATCGCAGGAGGTGCAGCGCACAGTAGGACAAGCACCTCAACAACGCGGTGGGCATTCGAGGCACAATCGCAGAAGTCTGCCCTCACCGCAGACCATCACCGCGATATCCTCGGTTCATTGCACACGTTTACTCTCATCTAATCATCACCTTGCCATTCTGTTTTCTCAACTTGAAGCCCGGCAATTCCAAACGACCTCAAAAGTAGCAACGCGCGCACATCACCTCGGCGCAAACCCTACGAACGACGATCTCCTGCACAGGAATCTGTACAAGACACAATTTGCAGATCAGATCCTGGGAGACAAGAGTCATTGTCAAGCAACTTTCGAGACATCCGAAGCGCCTCACCAGCACAGCTCAGCAGTCTATGTATCGGAACTTTTGAAACGATAGAGCGTGCAGACTGCAGAAGCAACAGAAACGATGGTTTGTGTCGAACTGTCGATTGTCCGGAACTTTATTACCGAGGAGATTTCGACTTTCCTGTCGCCGAAGCTGTCACGCCGAAAGGGTTTCAGCTGGTGGAGAAAGGGAATCCTTTCAAACCATCGGACGCTTTGCGGGCCCTTGCCATGGATGGCCCATGGTGTCTGGAAACATAGGGATTGTGGCTTGTTCAGCTGTTCCTCAGTCAGCACTCGGGTTGTAGAGTGTTGGCAGAATTGACAGCGTCGCAGCGAGTTTTACATACATGCACTGTAGCGTTGCGACTGTAAGATACAATCCCCAGACATGCAACAAACAACTCCCGCATTTTCCCCCAATTCCTTCCATATCTTAAGAAACTGTTCATCTCTTCATACCTTCAACCCCTTCATCATCCCGTTCTGTCGCGTGCCGCCCGCCAAGCCCTCAACCATTATTCTCCAGACTTTCAGGAATGTCAATGCTGTTCACCCGTTGCCGTGATGAATAATCTTAAGAAGAATAGCCTATTTGCGCCACTCCGTGCGAGCCGTGGTTCTGGATTTAGGTAGCTTCTTCAACATCCTGCTGAAGAGCGTTCCCGAATCCCGTGAACACCTTATCCCAATATGCTGCTGGATAACACGTCCATGGATCATGGTATGTCAAGATGTTGGAGTGCCGGTGTGCTGGGTTGCAAGTCGGAATTTCATGTCGCGATGTAGAACAAAACGATCTTCGACGGCGATCAAGCGATTGCTGAAAGAACGTGAGAGTATCAGGATTGACGGCAATAGGACACGTACGCCTCGCACCACAACACCATCAACACAACTCTCCCCTTTACGCAACCCTCCCACCCCCAACCGGCACATGTAACCCATGGAACCCGATCCCCACGACCCTCCGCACCTCCGCCCTCCCCACCTCTCTCATCGTGCTCGCATCGAGACAGAGCAAATAACTACTCCCGGTCTGCCCATTGAAAACCACAGTCAACACATGACCATCATCTTCCTCTATCGCTCCAGGCCTCGACAGAAAGATCGGCTCACTCGGAGTATGCTTCTTACACTCCCAGCGAACGCACTCTCCAGTCTGCGTATCCGTCTTGCCAAGGGAGTCGTTGAAGGATGATTTACCCTGATCGTGGAGCGACCAGACGTAGCGGTGTGGTTTGCAGCGGTAGAGAGGGTTGATGTTCGGGAGGTCGCCGGCGTTGGGGGCAGGGATGGAGAGGATTTTCTCGGCTTTGCCTACGGTGAGGCTCTTGCCAGTGGATGCAGGGATGAGGTTGAGTTTGTAGCGGGTGAGAGCGACTTTGACGCTGTCGCGACCGGCGAACGAGCTGACGCCGGAGCCGGTGGAGATCAGGTTCTGGTAGTAGAGGCGATGGAGGATGTCCAGGTTGGGGAAAGCACAGGCTTCCCAGATGATGTCGACGTCCTTCGAGTTGTCTTTGCTTGGTTCCTCCCAGGCGTTGGTAGTATGGAAGCAGAAGAAGGCAGGTGATTCGTATTTCTTGACAAGACCACGGCCATGGCGACGGTCGACCACTAGCCAGATGGCCTTAGCATTGGGATCGAAGTCGGCCATGGCATCCATGAGGTTTCGTTCCCATAGCAGGCTGGCGCCCATACCCTTAAAGTGCGCCGGCCAGATGCACAGCACGATGAAGTTCTCGGTCATCGATATTGAGTGAATGTAAGCGGCCTTGATGTCACGACCAGCGATCTCAGCAAGGATTTCGACCTCGCCGTTCCTAGTGTTGGCACGGAATACGCGGTATACGTGCCGAGCACCGAAGGCAATGTTGTAGTTGTACACATCACCGGTCTCGGGGTCGTATGCTGGATGTGCACTCGAGAGAGGTCCGCTCAAGGATGGGTGAAGATGATCCTGCCTGGTCACGCCCAATGGCTCCAAAGTATCTGCGTCGAAGGTCTTGGTGGCATGATTGTCTGTCGTGGTGGTTATCACTCGGCGACCAGAAACATCGCCGCTCTCGTGCTCTGCCCGCTCAACATCCTGAGGTAGTGTCTCCTGGAAGCCTACTCCGATGTTGATACTCCTCTTCGACTTGGGCAGGTTGGGCTCGAAGACTGATTTGAACTTCTTGTAGAAGCTGTCGCACGGATCTCGTTTCTGGCCAAAGCTTATACCATCCAGCTTTCCGGTTCTTCGTGCCGCCTCGATCATGTCGTCTGTTTGGTTGTAGGATGAGTAGAACACTTTATTGCAGGCTCCAGCTTTGCCAGGCACGAGTTCGAATCGATGCGTTGTGGTGAAGCCGTCGAACCAGTGGTCGACAGTCATGAAACCGTCTTTCGGATCAGCTCGTGGAATGTTGTAAGCACCTGGGCCTGTCCTGTACAGTACGCCAGCTACATGGACTGGAAAATGGCCAGATATCTCGAGCTCGATCTTATCTCTGGTGTCTTCCAAATTGTTGAAAGCTGCTGCGTTAGGCCAGTCCCCAAAGTGATTTGCCTGGTGGTCATTAGACTTAGTGGTTCCCTGTGATGTGTCAGCTTGGGCATGTCTTGTATACATGGCCTGCGTACGGCAATCTGCGTCACTGGCAGAGAGCCTTGTCTGTCGATCTCTGCTTGCTTCATGCTGGTGAGCTAGCCTCTCGCAAGTGCCATGGAATCTGTCGATTGATCTGCTGTTGTTGCTCTGTAGGGTAGGCTATTGGAGACCAGTCAATCATACTCACACTGGGGGCCATGGCTTCTTGTATGTTTCTTGGCTGTCAGCGATGCATTCACACCATGCTTGCAGACAAAGCGGGACCTCGCAATGCTCGCAGTCCCGGTGGAAAGCGGAAAGGTGCAAAGTCTATCGATCCTACAGCGAAAGCGCCATGCCAGTGGCGTTGCGATGAGAGGAGGTGCACACGGCCATAGTGCTTCGCATTGCGAGGTCTGTGAAGACTTCTTGAATCCTTCCCAAAGGTGCATGTTTAGTCAACACTCCTCCATCGCAATGCTTGATGCCTGCGATTCAGCACTCTTCGGGACTGTTGTGCATCATGAGAGAGCTTGCAGCGGCACATTTTTTTGTGAATTAAAGTCGCCGGAGGAACATCCACAGCGCCTGGTCGAAGCTCATCGCCGATATCAGTGAGCTCCATAGTCATATAGGCAGTCGTATAGCAGAGACGGGAAGACAGTAAGGCCTTGGTTGGGACCACGCGTACTTGCTGTCGCAGAGGTCGGAAATATGTTGCTTCTATAGGCCAGCCATTGCCGGCGTCATTCGATATGAGATCTTTCACATACGCCTCGAGATATCCCGTGAGATCTAGGATTAAGCCCTATGTGTTCGCTTCGTTGATGGTTGAGAGATGTTGGTTGGACTTCGAAGCGCTGGCAGGAGCGCGAAACATCGGCGAAACGATCTTCCTACTCACTCTTGTCAGAAATAGGACTACCTCTGAGATCATCAGGCCAGCGCAACAATTCATCGACTCGATCTCGCCCACTCAACGCAAGCCATCGACATCTCAACACACGCGTTTTTATCGCACACGGCACGTGTCTACCACGAGGCAGCATTATGGCGCTGTGTATACCGCCACGCCCGAACGCCTCACGGGACAACTGAATTGACCTGATGTGCTCCGACTAATCAGCAGTAGGCATGGTATCTGCTGCGCCGCACGTGGCTGCCAAGCTTACGGCCGGAGCTCGCGGACTGCATACGATCGAGGCTGAGACGGAGCTCGCTCTACGAAAGCTCAGCCAGCCCTCATCCTGCCTTCAGGTCGTCTGCGAAATGGCGTCAGCTGAGTCGGACCAACAATTGATCTTGCGTCGTAAGGCAAGCAACAAGAGTGTGCAATATTATTGATACGTAGGCAGAAGGATATAAGGTAGGACGAACGTCGCTGTAGACGATCTTTCTTGTTACACACACAGCCCAATCAAAACATCAAAGCGATACCTCAGAGAACCAACACAGCAAAACAAGACCGGCTTCAGCAACAGCTTCAACCAAATCAACCTCAAACACTACACTTCAAAAACACTCGACCAAAACAACCCAACAAACACCATTCAAAATGCTTCCAATGGTCGCCACAATGACGCCAAATGGCCCAATGAGCCTCTTCTACATGCACAAGAAGCCCTCAAGCGACTCTTCATCCGCCTACTCAAAACTTCCAAACGGCACACCCAGCCCCAGCGAGAAGAGCATCAAGCCATTCGACACGACCTCTCGCGCCAGCTCAGTCTTCAGCCGCGACTCCAGGGTCGGACGATTTGCGTCGAAGTTGGGACGTATCAATGACAGTATGTTTGGCTAAATGTCTGCGGAAACTTCTTTCGACTGGGTTTGTTCTCTAGAATGATTGGAAACGAGATATTTGTTCCTTTTAGCGAGGCGTTGAAATATTAGCGAAAGCGTACTCGGGAATGATTGTTGATGGGAAGCGCAGGCGCTGGCAGGAGTAGTAGAAGTATGACATCCTAATCGATAAGTGCAAACTTGAACTCTACACCGATGCGTCCCAGTCCATTCCCCGTCATTTTTCACCAGCAACACTTCGTGATTAGACTCCATAGCATAGCCGTTACTGCTGCGTCAAGGCAATTGGCATGATAGCAATCGGCTACGCTGAGTTCTCCGCAAGAGCGTGGGCGTGTGCCTCGCGTGCGACATCGTGGATCCGGCTTGCATCTCGAGCAGCCAAGCTATTGGTATCGACTGCTTTCAATAACCGTGTGCAGTGTCGGCCGCTGTCGTAGATGGCAGTGAAGCGTTGTTGGCATCTATCACAGTTCGACAGTGTTCTCTTGAATGGCGAACTAGGCTGAGGAAGTGGGAGATTCTGATTGATGCCATGCCTCCCGAACATTATTCTTCTTCGCGACACGATGCAAAGGAAAGATCCTGTTGTAATAGCAGTAGGGCAATTCCTCTGTAAGACCTCTATACGGCTCCAAGGAGGTTGTTGTTCGACCTTGAAGATCGGCAGCAGATCGGGAATTGCCCCGGCCGGTGATCCCTGCCGTTCGGGAAGTTGACCCGAGGATGCCGACTTCTCCTCTCGCATCTTCAGAACACTCTGTATCATCGACCACCGAGGTCCGAGCGTCATGTCGGCTTGTCCATACAGAACGGCTGATCACGACGGTAGCAGTTCGTCTAGCTCCACATTCTTGCTGCAGCATCTAGCAATATCCCCGGTCCAACTGCAGAAGACGGGGCCCACGTCTGGAAGAACTACAATCTGCAAGAAGCACCACACGAACGAGAGCGAACCATTCTTCCGTCCACCGGAGACCTAAGATCAGGACAATAGCACACCTCTTTGCCCCGAGTCATCATATGGGGCCGGATACAAATTTCTGTTGTATAACGTCGTAAAGCTCGTATCTCTGCTTGGCAGGATGCTTTGAGCAACAAATCACGCCCTCTCAAGCCAGACCCGACATGTACACCGACCTGATCCAACTCCAGGTGGCACAAGAATTTTCACTTATCAACCAGAAGGAGATGCGTGTAAGCCCGGCTGCCGGCACACGCTCGGCGAGAAGGTACATGGGTGAATGGTAGTTGAGAAGAATCTCACGCTGACACGTAGCAGGCCAAAAAGAGGAGCTCAAGGCGAAGCAGGAGATGCTTGACGTGAGTCGGAAGATCGCAGTCCATCGCGAGCATATCGCAAAAGCTGGCCGATGCCGCTACTGAGCTCAGGAAGGAGCTCGACGAAGCGCCGAAATGATTTGGCCCCACGTCTTCTGCGCTACGCTTGCCAGGATGAGCACTGCATGGGGGAGTGGCACCTGATGGCTACCAAAGATCAACGGACTGATCTGAAAACCCACCCATCAGAACGGAGCTGAGCGTTTGATTCCGTATTACCGCAGCTACGCAGGGCTTTTCCCACTCTCCAAACTCCAATACAAAGATTAAAGAGGAGAAAGACCACAAAGAACCATCATCAATAACATGCACGAAGTCGATCCTTTAGTCCGATGGTACCTTGCGTCAAGCTTACACGGCTTCTCAAATAGGAAGGTGCGCAGCCAATGAGAACTTGCCTCAGTAGATCCGCCTCAACTCTGTCCATACTCAGGGCACAAAATGTCGACATCAAACGTCATACAGAGTCCAGAATGCAAAAGAAATCATGCGCTACTTATACCGAGCGCGGGCCTTCGCTCGGAACCTGGTCCACCACACTGACTCAGACGAATAGATAGTTACACACTCATTCAACATGTCGACCGGCGGAGATAAAGGCGACATTGTAGCGAGCAACAAAGCCAACTTGGAGGACAAAAGTACGTACACAACCCCAGGTGCAATCTTGGAGTAGGTCCTGACGCAATGACTAGATAGCTCAGAGGAGTCTAAGCAGCACAGCAAGCAAATTGTCAACTCGATCAACAGCGAGGGCGGCGATATATTGGCAGCGCACAAAGCCACCGCAAACAGCGCGAACGCCTCTGACGAGGTGAAAGAGCGCAGCAGAAAGATTCTCGAAGAGGGCGAGGGCGGTGCGAAGTAGAGCCCCGCGGCAAAGATTGTGAGATTCAAGCTATGCGGTGACACTATGGCGATGCCATTTTGTTCAGAGTTTGGTCTCATTGTCGACTTGCTCTGCGACACCCCAGCCACCGCCACCAGGTGTGTTGATCTGTATGTACTCTCCCGGTTCTAGATCAATCACCGCCTTGCCGCCCAGATTGATTTCGGCCAGCTCTCCAGTAAGTCCAGTCCTCTTGAACACAACATTCTTGCCTGACTTGCCATTACCACCTCCCGCCATGCCATACGGCGCGTAGACTCGTCGGTCACTCAAAATACTGAACTTCAGTGGCATCCTTGCTTCGATCTCTCTAGTAACACCATTGCCACCAAACCACTGCCCTTTGCCACCTGAGCCTTCTCGAATGACAGACTTTCTGACCAAAACCTGCGTCCTCTTCTCAACGACCTCGGGATCAGTCATACGAGTATTAGTAGAATGCACCTGCGTAGCATGCTCACCATGCCAGCCAGGTCCTGCTCCACATCCGCCGCCGATTGCTTCACCAAAGTTCCAGCCGGGCGTGATAGCGCCTGTGGCAGGATCTCTCCCACCAGTGCCCCAGCCAAGACTACTCGCGCAGCCTTGGAATGCAGCGACTACCCGGAACGCTTTCAGAATTGTGTCCACCACTCTTTGGCTTGCGATCGTGCTGCCACATATGGCAACGCCCGGACCAGGATTGAGGATACTGTTCTTTGGTACTTTGATTGTGATGGGAGCTAGACAGCCCTCGTTGAGGGGTATGTCCATATCTAGCAAGCAGCGAATGGCGTAGATTACGGCCGAGTGAGTTATCGAAATGGGTGAATTGAAGTTGCCCCAAGTCTGTGATCCTGTTCCCTCGAAGTCAAAGGTAGCAGAGCCACTTTCTGGATTGACTGTTATACGAAGCTTGACCAGCGTGCCATCGTCGTAGTGATCGACCGCGAAGAGCGGCTCCGGATGTGTCTTAGCCAGCTCACGAAGAAAGGAGCGAACAGCGAGCTCAGCATTGCTTTGTATGCCAAGCATAGCTTGATGCACCGATTGCAGTCCTGTCTCATGGCAGAGCTTCTCGAGCAGAGTGATGCCCCGCTGATTCGCAGACAATTGTGCCTTCAGGTCTGAAAGATTGTCCTGTATCCTTCTGGTAGGAGCACAACCGGGAAAATTGCCCGCTTTGTCAAAGGCCGCTCGGACTTCATCTTCGAGGAATTCTCCATCGCTTGCGATTTGCATGCTCTCAACGCTTATGCCCTCTTCCCACAACATCTTGCTCTCTGGCATCATGCTAGTGATACCTTTGCCGCCAATGTCGGTGTGATGACCACGGCTGGCAACATAGAAAGCGATAAGTCCATCGATGAAGCAAGGAGTGACGACAGTCAGATCGGGTAAGTGTGTACCACCCCATTCTGGATGGTTCGTCAGAAGTACATCTCCTTCCTTGAGCTTGCCGTCCCAGTGGCGATGTTGCGCTTGTATGGCGAACTGCATGCTGCCAAGATGAATTGGGATGTGTGGCGCGTTGGCGACGAGCTTTCCTTCCGGGGAGAAGATGGCACAGGAGAAGTCGAGGCGCTCCCTGATACTTGAAGAGATCGACGTTCGTTGTAACGTACTGCCCATTTGTTCGGCTATGGACATGAAGCGATGGGCGAAGACTGATAGCTTGATAGTATTGATATTAGTGGATGTAGTGTTTATCCCGCTGACAGCTACCTTTTCCAAGACGATGTGATTGCTTAGCACATACGCAACGAAGTCGTGCTCGACTAGTATCGTCTGAGTCGCATCGATCAGGAACGCAGGACCCGAGACCGCAGTGCCCTTCGACACATCGGACAAGACGTATACAGGAACGATTTCCATAGTCTGCCGCAAATATATTGGCTGCACACCATTAGGCCTCGAGTGTGATTGTAGCTTCCTGGCTTTCTCCAACTCTGCGCTAGGCGCAGGAGTCTTGGCGGTAACACTGGAGGACGCGGTGCCTCGAGCTTGGATTGAATCGATCACGATCTTACGATCCATGGTGAACGCGAACTCTCGAGCATGCTCGTCTGTGAATGCCCGGCCATAGTTATCATCCTTGGGTGTCGAAATGCTTAACGAGGTATCTGTACCAAAGTATCTCAGACTCAGTCCAGTATCGAATTCGATGCTATCGCCGGTCGCTCCTTGGGCAGCAAGCTCTTCACGTATAGAAATGCGCATGCTCTCGAGCTTAGCTTTTATAGCAGGTAAAGCCTCGAAAGACCATGTACCCGAGAACGGGACGCGCATCTCATGCTGGAGTTTAGCTTGCGAGATACCATATGCCGAAAGTAGTGAGGAATGCTTGTGTATCAGGACGGTATCGATGCCCAGCTTGCTAGCAATGGCGCAAGCATGTTGTCCACCTGCTCCACCAAAGCTGACAAGTCTGTGTTTGGCTGGATCATACCCTCGTGCTTCCGTAGTATTTCGAATCGGCCGGCTCATCGCCTCGTTGGCCACATCCAGGAAGCCTAAGGCAAGTTCCACTGCGGATGTGGTGTTGCCCGTGCTCGCACTGAAGTTGGATGCGAGAGATACGAACTTCTCTTTGACAATATCGACGTCAAGTGGTTGATCGGCATTCTTACCGAAGATAGCAGGGAATGACGATGTTACGAGGCGTCCAAGGAAGAGATTGGCATCTGTCACGGTCAGAGAACCGCCATTGCGATAGGAAGCAGGTCCTGGGTATGCACCGGCGCTCTCAGGACCGACAGCGAGCAGACCGTTCCGTAGTGAAAGGATAGAGCCACCGCCAGCAGCAATAGTCGAGATATCGAGCATCGAGGCAACGATACTTCGGTCGGCGATCTTGGTCTCTGTAAGGAAGTCGTATGTCCCGTCATAGCGACTGACATCCGTGCTTGTGCCTCCCATGTCGAAGCCAATCAAGGCTACGCCATCTCGAGGATGGTAGCAGGACTCTGCAATCCCGACTACGCCACCTGCTGGGCCACTGAGAAGTGCTTCGTTGCCCTTGAACTTTCTGGACTGTCTCAAACCACCATCGCTGCACATGAAGTCTACCCGTTGCGGCAGACGACTAAAACCTTGTTCAAACTGCGATATGTAGTTCTGGATGATGGGGTACAGATATGCTTCAGAGCAAACTGCGGTCGCTCGGTCGAGAAGCTTGATGGCTGGGTGCGTCTCGTGTGATGTGGTGATGTGCTCGAAGCCGAGGTCTCTGGCTATCCGAGCAATAATTTGTTCGTGATCAGGAAATGTCCAAGCATGCATCAAGCAGATTGCCAATGATTTGTACCCTGCCTCTCTGAGTCTCAGGAGCTGCTCTGTCACGACTTCCTCGTCTGGTCCCCGGAGCACCCTAATGAGCTCCCCACTGGCGGTCTTTGTTACGTTTGGGTCCAGTAGCAGCTCTGCTTCTGGTCTAGGAAATGGGTTGAGATCATGATCTTCGATCGTGACTCGCTCATCAATCTCAACAACAGCGTCATGTAGAGCCTTCGGCTTCACAACCTTCAGATCGAAAAGCTTCGGTCTCGTCTGATCGCCCACGACACAGACATCCTTGAAGCCTTTAGTTGTCACGAATGCAAATCGTTCACCTTTTTGCTCAAGTAAGGCATTCGTTGCTATGGTCGTCCCGATTCTGCAATGTGAAATGCTTGAGCCATCGAGTTTTTCGTCCTTCGTAATCAGTCGATTTTCAACCAGCTGCAACACTCGTCGGATTGCCTCGGTCGGCGCATCGGCGTAGTGCTGAGGGTCGACCGAGAGCAGCTTGAAGATGGTGTCTTCTCGTCCAGGAACTTGTGCGATTACATCGCAAAAGGTACCTCCCCGATCAATGGATATCCGGATGCCCGGTTCAGCGGATCCTACGCCCGCATGAACGCGATCGTCCTCGAGATATGGACTCATCAGGGAAGCGATGTATCAGCATACGAGTTCCGGAAAGGTCGTAGGATGTCGTCCACAGACTATAGGATGCAGTCAGAGGTCAGCCAAAGGTCGTCCACTACCCACAGTTGAACCGACATCGTCGGCCAGGCTAGCGACAGTGATCCTTGCAACGACGCTTTGTGATAGGCCAAGGTAGTCCATTTTGAATCCTGACTGACCAGTTCCGACGATGGCGTGCTTAAGATGTGAGTGTGTCGCACCGCACAGGAAGCTACTGTTGCGGGCTGGTGTGATCTCTCATTCGATATTCGACACTCCGAGAGCCCCGCTGAGCATTTCAATCGACAAGTCGGCTCACGCTGTTGGAGATGGCGGCGCCAACAGAAGTGAAAGCCAATGCTGCGACTCATATCGCACCGACAGGGCCTACAGAATCAGAGCTCCGGAGGCTCGAACTTGACGATGACCGTGGGAAGAAAAGCAGCAAGCTTCGCCGTCTGCTGTAGGACTCCTTGGACAAATCGCCAGAGGAGCGCGCATTCGTGAACAAAGCCGACCGGTATATCATGTCCTACGTCTGCGTCGCATATTTCGTAAAATACCTCGATCAGCAGTAAGCGAACATAATACATTTGTCATGTAGTTATCAACTTACTGACCCTTCCCAGAAACGTGACCAATGCCTTCGTATCCGGCATGAAAGAGGACATCGGCATGTCCGGTCAAGACTACAACTTGTTGCAGACCATGTTCACCTTCGGCTATGTGATCGGCAACCTAGCCTCTCAACTCATCATGCTGAAAGTACGTCAATCGATATTGCTGCCTACGTTCGAATTCATCTGGAGTCTGTTGGTGATGGCAATGGCCGGAGCTCAGAATTTGAACACGCTACTCATCTTACGCTTCTTCATCGGTCTCCTGGAGGCGAGTGCTTTCCCTGGCATTCTCACGCTGCTGGGTAATTGGTACAAACCTGAGGAATTGGGGAAGCGCTCGTCGATCTTCATTGCTACGTCCGCAGCTGGCAGCATGTTTTCGGGATACTTGCAGTCCGGGCTCTATTCTGGCATGGATGGCAAGCATGGGCTAGCAGCATGGCGCTGGCTTATGATATTCGATGGCATTATTGGCATTCCAGTCTCGCTTTATGGCTTCTTTGCCGTCCCCGACAGCCCTACGAACACCAGGGCGCTGTGGTTGAAAGCCAAGGATCGTGATATTGCCAAGGCCAGGATGGAAGAAATCGGCCGCAAGCCGCCAGCGAACCTGACATGGAAGAGTGTGAAGGAATCGCTTTCCACGTGGCCAGTCTGGCTATTTCCGATCGCGTTCGCTTGCCACGTTCTTGGAATTCGGGTGTACAATTACTTCAACATCTACCTAAAGAGCACTGGCCAGTATTCCGTTCAAGATGTGAATAATATTCCGACCGCCGGATACGCGTACCAGATCGTGATGGCGCTGATCTACGCTTGGGTCAGCGACTACTATCAGACCAGGTGGTGAGTGACTGAAGAAGCAAAGGCATGGGCCGCGTCCTGCGCGTGCCTCTCTATCTTTAAGAATAGCTGCTGAGATATTGGCGATTGCGTCTTGAGCACAGCTAACACCTTTGTGATTCTAGGTGGGTGATATGTGTTGCTTGCATAACGTCAATGATCGGCACAATCGTCTTGTGCATCTATCCAGAGCACAACACCGCAGCGATGATGGCCGGCTGGCTGTTGACGTTTGGCGAGACTGGCGCAGGCGCACTAATGATGACAATGGTCAATGAAGCGTGTAGCTTCTCCAGTGAGCACCGCATCATTATCATTGGCTGGACTGAGGCATTCTCGTATGCCATGAGCGCGTGGGTGATACTGTTCACCTATCCATCCGGAGAGGCTCCCAGGTTCAGGATAGGGTATGAGATGGCTACAATGTTCTTCGCCGTTGAGATCGTGATCGTCGTGCTGATCGCATATTCAATGAAGAGGTGGCCTCCAGGTCAAGGTCGTTCATAGCCCATGTACTAGCTCGTGAACATGACGTCCATGCGCTCCTCACTGGTCGAACGGAGACATCCAGGTCAGCGAACACGGATCCTCTTGCCGACCTTCTCTCAAAGGGGAAGTGTACTGCGCCAAGGAGGAACATTCTCTAGTTTCGATGAGTGAAATGCAAATGGCGTTCAACGCGGCCTGCATGGGGAAGCTGTTCGAGAGGAACTGGTAGAAAGTATCGTAGATGATGACAAACCGTTGTAGATTGAGCAGCTCGTCAGCCTTGCCCGTTCGGACCCACTTACATTCTACATCTCGATCGGGGAAGTGTACTGCGCCAAGAAGGCAGATTGTCTGGCGTTGGTGAAGGAGCGCAGACGTGTATCGCGAGAGCAGATACGTCAGGACATCCTAGATAGGTCAGCGGACGGAGCCAAGAATCGACATTGCCTCGTGTCAAGGACAAAATCACCAATAGAGAGATCGTGGTCCATTGAAGTGGGTAGCCTCAGTAGCATAGACCTACCGGCTCCGCGGAAGGAACATTTACTGAAAGTAGCAAATGTATGAATCCCCTCATGCATAAGGCGTGGGCCACGATCTCGACGACTTAGCGTCAAAGCCACTGCCTACGGACAGGTCACGCAGGTCTGCTGAGATGGACGTGATAGGGTTAACAGTCCGATGGTGGCGCTCTGATGCCTCATTGCGTTGTTTCAGGTTATTATGGTCGTGGTGGACCTCGCTGGATCCAGGCCTCGTATGGCAGCGGGAGCGCGTTGATTTCGAGGAACAGTAGAATATCCCGATGCGTGAAGAGCCTTCTCCGGGCAGCAGAACGGTAGAGAGGCAGCCTGTAGAGCCACCGGGGCTGAGGGATGTTCACGTCGATGTTGTTGTAGTAGTAGTCGGCGTGGTTCGCACCGAAGAAATGGCTGACGCTTTTTCAGGGGTTCAGACAGACTACGCTAGGCTGATCATAGACAAGACGATCACAGCCCGGACCTCACTTGGAAACCACTTTCACACCCTCTGGACCTGCAGCTCCCAGTTCTCCTATATAACACATTCGGAGTTTATTGGAGTTTTTATGGCGGTGAGGTGAGTGAGATGGTCTTATAACGAGTGAAAGGAGGCTTAAGAATCGTGTACGGCTGACAGGAGAATAGAGCAGCGTATATGGTCCCGTATGTCCAGATCGCGGACCACAGCAAGAGCTTCATCAGGAGCACGTTCTGGGCTATCGGATTTGGTCTTACCGCGTACCAGATCTACAAGGCGGCGACGGTCCTCGGATAGATGCATGTGATGGTCAATGGAAAGGTATAAGAGCACATCTGGATGTCTTGTGATGCAGAAAACATTTGCAAGTCGAAAAGAAAGAAATTCACGAAGCTATGACCACTATACCCAAAGTCGCCTGTTGCGATCACCGCACCTTATTGCGACTGCTCTGAACTTCGCAATCGCAGGCCCACCTCTTGGAAGCCAAAAAGTGCCTACTTATTCAACGTTATTCCTGCCGAGTGCAGGCTAAATAGATCACTATCACCATCGAAACTTACCCCAACTCGACATCTTGCCGTTCTCGACTGGACCCTTCATGGATGGAAGCCATTGATGAGATCCGGAAGCCAATTTGCGTCCCTCGCATCTGCCGTGGATGGTGCATCGTGTGGCAACTTGTCGTGCTTCATGACCGCTCGAGAGACCGGTGGGCGCTGCTTAATCGCTGCAGTAGCACTCTCGCCGTTCGGGTCCGGCTTTGTGCGCTTCCTCGAGGTAACTTCATCTTCTTCCTCCCCATGCTGCTCCCTCGAACTTGCGCTTCGTACCTGTAGCCTGGTTCGGCTGTCGAAAGGATGGCGCCGTAGCTGGCACAGGCCCCGTGGAGTCCTCACGCTTGATCGCTGAGTGGGAACTCCGTGCGATGTTGTTGTCGCCTAAGCCATGTGGGAACGCAGTTATTCTCGTCGGAGGCTTGCGGTTCTCTCGATGCGCTCGCCTCAACCTGTTGATCAGAAGACGCAGTGAGCTGAGGATCTACCATCTCCTGAACCCAGCCAACGGGCTGTCGCTGTATCTGGTAGGTAAAGGAGGACATGGTCTGTTTGTAGAAGACTCCTGGATGGGGCATCGCCACTGAGGTAGATGGCGACCGTAGGCTGCATGGCGCTTGTTGGATCCAAGGTGTTTGCCGAGTCTGGATGAGCTGTTGAGCTTGCTGAATGCTTCCATTCTGCCGATGGTGTCGAAGTTGAGACAGTTGCCATAGCTGCTGCGTATGCTGATGTCGTCGTGCTTGCATGAGCTGAGTGTTTTGAGGTTGTTGAGTGAGCTGAGCTTGCTGGGTATCGTGAGGCTGATAAGAAAGCTGAGGCTGGGAAGTTGACTGAGCTTGATCGACTTGCGGGACTTTGTCGGACTTGCTGGACTTGCTGCACTTGCTCATTTTGCTGAGGCTGTTGAATCGCTAAAGTCAGATGGCCACCACTGCGCAGAGCACTGATAAGATCCACAAGCTTCAGCCTCCGCAGGTCATCTGGTATTGCTTGCACAAAGATGATGTGTACCTGCGGACACGGCACCGGGATACGTGTCCTCACCACCCCAGTCTCTACCTTCGTCCTCTTCCTAGCGCACCTATGACACGGGCACGGATTCGCCGGACCCGGCGCCCCATAGAACAGCAAAAACTTGATGTGATCGTACGCACGATCCAGAGTCTCGAATGGACCACCGGGATGGCCATAGATAAAGCGGTCAGTAGTGCCGCTGTTCCGCCTGCCTTCTAGAACCGGGCGCTGGTTCTCCCAGCCTGTGAGACCGGGAGGGAGCTTGTCGAAGAGGTACATGGTACTTGGTTGAGCTCGGCCGATGTCTTTCATGAGCTTTGGTGCGAGTACATGGCGACAGTAGTGGTCACTCTGGTAGTACTTGTCTCGAGAGGGCTTTCTGGTGGCGTCGCCGTTTGCTGGAACGGTGTAGGCGATTATGGCGACTTGCGCGTAGTCGGGTATGGTTCTTGCTGCCATGATGGTGTTGCACTTAATTGTCGCCTTGTCTGTCCTCTGTCTTCCGCGAGATGATGCGAGGCGGCGGTGTTCCAAGATGTAAAGCTGTGAGATGTATAGTGCTCAGGTTCACGATGCAGACATCCACGCCAGTATAAGACAATCTGAAGGAGAAGTGCTGTCACATGACTCTCCTAGGTGAATGAGAACAGTGCGAGTCGCTGCTCATGACTCACGCTTGAACATCTATTGGCAGCATCAATGACAGAAATTACACCCTTGAGATGTAGTGGAAGTCTATGCATATACTTCAGGCATATAGCCTGTATTCTGTGTGCAAAGTCTGGCCTGCAAGTCTGCGCCAAGACGAGCTTCGTTACGCCTCCCTCCCAACTGGCTCGAGTAATGACCAGAGCCATGAATTTTCAAGCCTTGGCATAGTCAGCACCATCATCACAATATTCCTCACGCGCTTAAGCAGACGAGTGATATTCACTCAGCGATCTTTCTGTACTTCTCCTCGCTAAACTTCTGCCCGTGTTGCTTCCGACAATGTTCCCTCATCTTGTCGTCTCTGTAGTCGATCATCCCGCAGGCTCCGCATTGATAGTGGACTCCACTGAGTCGGTGTTTACAACGCTTGTGCCTGGCGAGATCGTGTGACCGTTTGCAGGTAGTGGTGCAGCCGTCGATGTCGCACTTGAATATTGGCTTCCCAGCCAGGTGCGGAATTGGACGACGATGTCGTGGCGCCGGTATAGGTACTAGATGCTGTAGAGTCTCATTGGCATGATCCATAGCCACGTCCATGAGGCATCCATTGCAATAAGCAGGTACCGGTATTGTGACAGACTGTTGGCCAGGCTGAGCGGTGATAGTTGTGGTCGACTGGCAGCGATTGCAGATGACCTGGGCAGACGGCGGTGTTGTGCTGGCGTGTTGCTCTGCAAAGAACCGATGGGGGAATGGCTCGCTCGTCATTGATACTGTCGCTTCGCGGATGCTCGACATGTCAATGCGATTGCCATCGGGTTCTAGCCAGGATCCTACAACCTGTCAATGTCGAGGTTCATCTTCGCATGGCATGGAGGCTTACCCTCGGTCCTATCACACCCGGTGGTCGTGGTCGAGAACTCTCTTTCGAACTCTCCAGGTTGCGGTGCTTCGGCGATGCGATCGTTGCCATAGTCATCGAACCCATGGTCATGCACCTGCGGCCAGTGTTGTGTGAAGTCGGTCTCGAATGTGAGCTCGAAGGGATATTGGTCGGTCTGAGGAGTCGCAGGATCGTCGAAAGGAAAACCAAGGTCGCCACGACTATCTGTGCTGGGTGAGGACAACGAGACGTGAGCTTGTTCTGAGTAGCTTGGGCTTGACATGGCCGGTGTGCGGATTGTGCAATGAGGCGATGAAAGCGTGAACAGGAAAGACAATCCTACCAGGCTGGCGCTCAATTACATAGGCCTCAAACCTCAGTCTTCGAGGGCAATGCTCCGGGGCGCAACATCATGATCCTCCTCGTTCTGAGTGCAAAAGTACCACGCCGACCGTGTGTCTCATGCTTCCTGCGATGAACAAGATCTGCCAATAGCGAGAGCAGCCTTCGTCGGCGGCCTGGACAAGTTGGCAATGGTCCGCGCCATGATGTTGAAAGTCGAGTGAGGTATGTCCGCCCTGTGTGATGGTGCAACGCCCTCGGATGACCAACGAATCAGAGTGAAGGCAACTGACGGCGAGTACGACTGTCCTCCAGCGAAAGGTACTTTTGTCGCCCGGCAGTTTGATGGGAAGGGAGACGAGCGGCCTCCGCTGAGCCTTCAGACGAAGCCTCAGTCGTTCTTGAGAGCCTCAGATGCGGTGCATACCCCACAAACTCAGGCTGAAAGCGCCAAGAACGGGCCGGTGGGTGAATGCTGGCTTTGGAAGTCGTTGATCCAAGCGCAAGGCAAATCGTGCTGACGGCGAACACTGTCTCGTGCTGTCGAGTGTAGTGTAGTCCGTATGCCTGGAGGTGCCAGTTGTCGTCCGAATGGTATGCTTCAGGTACACCAATTGTACGGACGAGGAAAGACCTGCTGTGGAAGACAAAGACCATCTTAGAGAGAAGCGAAATGATACGGAGCGCTGCAACGACACGCTTCGCTCACGCAGCATCGCGACACCGTTGCAGCATTTGTCTCAACAGACCTGCGGCCACCAGCGCTTTAAATCAATTAAGAGGACTGTGAGCTGAAAATATTCATGCTTGTTGTGGCAGTCTCAAAAACGCGGCATGGCCGAAGTGCATTGCCCGTTGTTGCACGGCATTGTTCCGATTCGATGCCTGTTCACCGGTCAGGCATTCCAAATTCGTGAGGGTGAGGCTCTGCATGGAAATAGTGGATTGTGCATCGCAAGGACCAGCAAAGGATCCGTTGATGCTGTACCACTAGTCAGGAATGCTGAGGGCGGCCACTCGTTGCTTTGTGGGCGGCCTCATCCATTGATAATGGCGCTTCGCCCTGAGCGGAACATACTGGCCGTGGCCTCAAAGATCAGGTAGAGGGCTGTAGAGCGCCAGAGGAATGATGTGTTTGGAGAGAAGATGTTGGCTACGGAAGGGAGATGGCGCGGACCTCAGCCCGCGATTGCCGAGGTTGATCCCACTTCCGCCGGGTTGCTGCTCACCGGTCTCCGAATCATGTCACTGAGGACTGTGATAGTTAGTGGTCATGTCAGACATGTTCGTCTTCAATACGTCGCCCTGATCACCAGACCATGTGAGTCCCTCTATGAGACGATGCCCTCGCGAGCACACGGTCATCGGTCGAAACAACGAAGCACCCATTAAACGACAAGACAGGCACAGTTGCGAGAGCGAGGTGGAGCGACATCGAAGAGCCAGTCGATGTAGCCATGGCTATTGCAGACCAGCAGTGGGCATAGCGAGCGATACAGTCACTTCGGACGTACAGCGAAGGCCGTCAATGATGCTCAATACTTCGGATGTGCCAACGAGCCTGTGGTCTTTCGGAGCAGGCTACAGAGCACACGAACTTGATCCCGTGCGCCTACAATACTGATTCCATATTACAGTTTGAGTGCTTTCTGGACTACGTCTTCTTCAGGCGGCAGGCATGTCGGTCCCTATGGAGAGTATGTGAGATCTCTCGGCTGGTCTAAGTCGGGATTCATTTCTCCCATCGTGCTTCGTGCCACAGCGCTTCTGAATAGCAGGTCATACATCTTCCCGTCGATATGACCGAATCCCGTCTGTAGAGATCAACATGTACGACTCCAACCATCTTCACGCACCACGGTTCCTGCGACTGCCCCGCTCTCATGCTGTCAACATAACTGGCATGCCATTGTGGGTCCGTCCTTCTGTGCATATAAGTCATAGATACAGAAACTGACCGCTGAAACTTGTCTCCATTAACATGAGACATCATCCGACCCATAATCAGCCAACGAGACCCAAGCAAGCCAAAATTTGGTCTTTAAACAAACGCGTCTTCCTCATTGGACCCGGCTTCGTCGGCGAAGAACTCATCGACCGCCTACTCGGAAACGACTACACCGTCACAACCCTCTTCCGCCGCGAAGCAGCCGCCCAGGATCTCAATCGGAGAGGCGTCAAAACAATCCTAGGAACCCTCTCAGACATCTCCCTCATCTCTACTCAAACCTCCCAACATCCCATCGCAATCCACTGCGCCACAGCCGACGACCTCCCCTCAGTCGAAGCCGTCATTGGAGGAATTGGCCTTCACGCCGAAGATGGCAAACAAACGACCTACATCCACACCTTCGACTGCAGTTTCCTCCCCTGATCTACGGCGTAAACACCAACGAACGACTCTCAATCCAAGTCTCCACAACCACGCACTTCGCCATGAAGTATGGCCACGCAGGCTATGTCGGTGGTGGGAAGGGAATCTGGGCGATGGTGGATACGCGTGATTCGTCGCGGGGGTATTTGACGAAGTTGTCCTGGCTTCAACATTCAGGACCTGAGGTGGCATTGGAGCATCCTTACTTCTTATGCGAGCATGGGGAGGAAGTCTCGTGGGGTGAGATTGCGGCTTTCGTGGGTGAAAGACTTCATGCCGCGGGAAGGATCGAGGATCCGGAGCCGAAGGAGGTGCCGAGGGAGGAGTGGGGTGATTTGTTTGGGGAGTATAGTGGTGTGTTTGTCGGCTCGAATGCGAGGAAGCGGGCGGAGAGGTTGAGGGAGCTGGGGTGGAGGCCGGAGCATTTGAGTGTGAAGCGGTCGTTCACTGAAGACGAATTGCCGATCTTGTTGAAGGAAAGCGCTGAAGGTTTTGTCGGGTATACTGACGTGGCTGCGTCTGGAGCTGGTCGGTAGAAGGCTTGATATGGCTTGAAAACTGTACACAAGCTTTGACACTGTCACATCACATCACAATCTGCCCTTTCCGTGCCTCTTGTGCGCTCTCAAATGTCTTGCGTGCCTGTCTCTTGTCTCTGCTTCGAGGTCTCGTGAGTCGTGTCCATGCCCTCCGCTGTAGCCTACGACACCATTAGAGTTTGAGAACCAGTCGCCGCCTCCGCCTGTGTACGTTGGCGGCGATGATGTGGTGTCGCTGCCATATCCAACGCTGCCATCACTCTCAACAATAGGTACATACGACGTTCCAGTCTCCGATGGACTGCTGGTCTCGACTGGGCTTGTCAACTCAGACACTGGGACATAACCTCCAGATTTCGTGGATATCGCAAAGGTGGTTGGATATGCTGTTGGAACGGTAGTCTCCGCGACATATGACGACTCTGGCTGCGTGACGTACTGTATCGAGGTCGAAATAGCCACGTAAGTCGAGACAGGAGAAGAAGATCCGCCATTGCTTTGGTATACCTTCAAAGCATTGACAGACCAGTACGCATCCGCAAATGCGCTCGGGTTGTTCTGGACGAAGGCTTCGCAGGTATCAGCCTTTGAAGCACAAGTGCTGTTACCCCAAGCCTTGCCAGCCCAGTCACCACAAAATGTCGTATCGAAGACGATCTGCTGGTCTTTGAAAGACGTTCCAAAGCTGCAATCACCCTGAAACTTCGCGAACGGAGTTCCCCAGCCGGCAGGGTTCGGCGAGTCTCCAAGCACGTCCTCTGGGCATGATCCTCGTGGCCAGAACCATACGGTAATGTAGTCCGCTGTCCACTCTGTAGCGTAGGTGCCGCCTCCGTCAGCGTTGAAATTGGTGCCGTAGCTGTTAGTTACATCGTCGGCGATTTGACAGCCATTGTTGTTGTCGCCACCGGACGCGCAGGTGGTATATTTGAGCGAACCGGAGTAGTCCGAAGACTGCTCGATAGAGCAGCCGGGTCCTGTGTGAAGCGTAGCTTTGTTACCGACTTGATCATTCACGCCCTCGATAATATCGATCTCGCCGCCATTTGGCCAGTTAGGTCCTACCATCCAGAAGGCTGGCCTGAGTGTAATCAGCATGTACTGGTACATGGTCGTCAAACGACTGCACTCACCATGCACCGCAAATGCTCCCAGGCATATGCGCAAGATCGATGACAACAAGCCCGGTATTGTACGATTTGTTACTGGTGATGCGAACACTTGGTCGTCCAGTTGGGCATTCGTTCGTGTGGTCTACACCCATGTAGACCCCCGAGCTCGTAGTATTGATCAGGCCTGCGTCCGCAGCAGCCTTCTGGCCTTGGTACTCCACAAAGCCATGAGTAGGATCCTCCGAATCCCAAAAAGTGAATTGATCGAAGAAGTTGCCAGAGAAGTAGTCGTCCTCCAGGACATAGGCAGCCCAACCAGTGGCGCTGAATAATGCGAGGCTGCCAGTGAGCGCGGCGAAATGCATTTTGTGTAATGAGTGACTGCGCGTCGAACGCGGCGAACGAAAAGCTAAAAAGTCTATCTTCAAAAAAAAAAAAAACGCTGGGGGTACACAGGCCTAAAGGAAGGAGGAAGGGCATGGCAGGAAGTCTAGTACTTGACCTTTGCGCTGCCGCTGGCGGTAGTGAAGGCGGTCGTCTCCTGCATGACTTCGAAGCTCGCTGTGACCAGTCTGCTACTTCCCGCTCGGCTTGTGGCCGGGAACGGTAACAAATGAAGCAGACCTTGTCTAGATTGCGAGACAGGTAACCAGAGGACAAACGCCGCTGTCACAGAGCAAACCAGCGGCCGCGACCACGGAAGCAAGCAGACGTGGAAGCAGTGAAGCCGCAAAGCGATCGTCCAGTAACGCTGTGAGACGCGTGCATCTCGCATGCGACTTGAAGCGCACTATCAAGATCCAGGAGAGGGAGCGGAACCTTGGCTGTCGGATCTACGCGTGCCTGCAGCATGTGAGGTGCTGTCCATGGTCGACGTTTCAAGATATCGTCGCCACAACGAGAGTATGGTCGTAGTAGGAGAAAAAGTGGTTCGAATGGTGAAAGCTCCCGCGGTGGCTTGAGGTGAGCGGCTGGTCGGAGCCAATCAGCTCGTTGAGCCGAATTCCCACTCCTTTCTTCTCAAACGACTACGCCAAGCTTCGGGCTTTTAAGTTTCCCGAATCAAACAAAGTGTTCAGCAGGCGGCATTGTATCCGCAATAGTTCTCGTGGAGCCCAGCCTTGCCGGCCGCTGCGCGACAGTTGCAAACGGTGCGGTTACATGCCCAGTACGATACCGTTCAGTACAGCCAACAATACACTCGCAACGCCGGCAACGCGCAGGCAAGCTGCTTCGCTGTCTGTGGTTTTCGCTACCATAGCCTGCGGCATGCCGCTCCCATCGACTGAGGCCGAAGAAATCGCGGCACTGGAGCCATGCGATACGCGACCAGCCGTGGACGAGACCTGACCGACGAGAATCGCGCTTGTGGTGTTGTCGACAACAATTGCAGTCTGGCTGCCCACTTCAGTCGCTAAGACTGTAATGTAGGAGCCTCCTGAGTCGAGCGTCATCGTATTGCCAAGCCGCAGTGTGCTGCTGCTGATGATGAGGTCGCCGTCACTGTTCGCTTCGAATGTGAGTCCAGCTGCCGTATATGCCGGCCCTTGGGTGGGCGTCAGCGGCGTGTTCACAGGAGGAGGAGGAGCACTGCAATTTCTCTGGGGCGTTGCGTCGATGTCACCGAATGGTACTGTCGCTGTAGTACCGAGTGCAATGTAAGTCCGTTCGCTCGATATGAACATGGAGGCCACGAGTGTTGTGTCAGCTCGTGTCAAAGTGATGGGTGAGCTGGGGTCAAACGTCTTGCCATTGACCACGAGATTACTGTAGCTGTCCTGCCCGACGCTTATGGGCTGCGGAGCAAATTCCTCGCTGCGAGTACTAGCACTGACCTGGCTAGGGCGAATTGACAATGTCGGTATTGACGAGCGAAACTCCACAGAGATCGTGGAATACGTTTGTTGAGCGTGAGATTCGCTGCCGTAGATCAGGCCCGGGTATGTCCTGTGGCTGTCGCCGCGACTGGAATCCGAGCTTCCCAGGAAAGATGTGCTTCTGCCGTCGCTGGGCGTGCCTAGCGGGTTGAGCTCGAGCGTGGAGCTGCTAGCAGAAGTCGCCAATGCAGGAGCATCAGGCAAGCTCGTACCATAGGAATGGCCACCATCATCGTTGAGGATGCTCTCAAGAGCTTGAACAACGGAGCTAATCTGGCTCCGTACGCCATTTATCGAGCCACTGGTAGGCGTAGGCGTTGGCACAGCTGGCGTGATGCACTGCGAAGCCAACGGCGATGGCAATGTCGTGGTCAGGATGGCTTCAGTCTGCGCTGGACGACTTCGCACTGTCGGTAATACAGCAACAGCGGCTTCCGTCAACGCAATGGGAGGGTCATATCTACACAAGTCAGCAGCGCCTCAATAGCATGAGGCTTTCTTACTTACAAGCCCTCAAGCGCAGTCACACATGAATTCCAGTCTGGCTCCAGAGTCCGGAGGGCCAGGGGCACAACCAGTGTCGGGCTGTAAGTTGGCAAGATGGTAGAGCAGCCAAACATGATGCAGCTAGGCTGCGCCTCGTAATCGTTCAACGGCGGCAGGCCCACAAGATCTGCGTAGTTGACACGACCATAGGTATAGGCCGCGACCTTGCCGCCAATGTGGATCTGGGTAGAGACATCCTTAGGATTCATGGCCAGCAGTGTTCCAGTGTGGTTCCTGCCAACTTGCATACACGAGTTGGATGCATAGACCGTTGATAGTGAGATGTACACAGTCGGTGAGACCAGCGTGATGCCATCCCAGACCGTGGACCTGATGACGATAGGAGCTGAGCTACTGGTCGAGGTAGTTGCCGGAGGCCAGAATAACAGCTCGACCGTGCCTCCATAGATCGAGCATTGGCCGCAGTCGTTGGTGGTCTTCAACGCAGCATATCTGCAGCTGGGCTGTGGCGCCGTGATGTAGCTGACAACACCCGAATACGGTGAAGCCGTCTCCACCGAAACGCTGGGAACTGGAGTACCAATAGCGTAGACTGGTGTAATCGTGACTTTGGGTAGTCGAGCTGCATCAGTGGGGTTCTGCCTGATGATCGAGACATTGGCCGTGCTGAATGAGGTGTAGACGTTGACTATAGTAGTCGACGGGCTAGCATCCGCCCCGTATGTCGATACAATGGTAGACCACTCTGAAGGAGCAGCGCCGCCACTGATACGCCAGTCAAAGACACGGCCATTGTACTGATTCCAGATGCCCGCGCAGGCAGGGACCACGACATTCGCCGCGTCCAGACATTCAGTGTCATTACTTCGGCAATAAGCTGTACATGGCGGATTCTGATTGTTGTCGGCGCACGTTTCGAACCATAATTTTGGTAGTTTGTCGTATAAGGAGAAGTTGCTGGGCGCTTGGCGAGTGCTATTCGTCGCAGTCGGGGTATGTTTGGGTAAGACCGCTGAAGAAGTAGTGCTCGAGACCTTCGTCTGTTCGGGAGAAGGAGCACCAGCGGCAGAGCAGAAGGAAATGTGTACAGTAAATACAAACAGAACAAATGCAAGCCGCATGCTGGACAAGAAGGAGTAACGTGCTGGTTTGAAGCAGAACTCGCATTGATGCACGCATGGCAAGGTCGAAGCCACGCGGAATGGCAGTCATAGTCATTTACTGTGCCACATGGTTGCATGTTGGTAGACATGGACTCTGAGCGTGACGCCGTGCTCGATCAGCCCCCATGGATGTCATCATGCGCGGCAGTAGCTGGGCGGCAAGCTTTCCGTCGTGGTTTGTCGGCGCTCACGTAGACAGCAATGCCTTCTTGTTCGAAGTCTTCAACGTGCGAGCTTTACCGCCTGAGCTGCGGTGTCGTGATCAGGTTGCTTGTGATCTATCACGGATGTTGTCGATACGGGAAGAAGATAGAAGTTGCATTAGACTTTCAAACTGCCACTTCCAGTTTCGCCGAAGCGGAGATCTCCACTGGCATCATCGCTCTTTCCCTTTCTAATTCCGTCACAAAACACCATCAGATGCTCATCTCATCTACCGGTATATCCACCAAAGTCGCTATGCTACAACGAAATCAAAGATGTGTCGGCCGTCCAGGGATTCATACAGACATCCTTCTTCTCCAAGGCGTGAGGAACTCGCCTCCGCTCACGCTTTTCCGCCTCAAGGCCACCATCCCATAGTTTTATAACTCTCAATGACCTTCTCCACCTCCTCTTTCGTAATACGCTCATGCTGTGGTCTGCAAAATCGTGATCGTCAGTAAAAGTATCCTCTCACGGCCTTCCCAACTCTCCCTCAACGGATATTCTTCACTCACCTGAATCCAACAACCCCCTCAAACCTCCCACCATCAATACTCAAATCCGCATCCCTCAAAATCTCCTTCTCCATAAACGGGCTCAATGGACCCCCTTTGTCACTGATCCCCGCCGCCTCCTGCAAGTCCGCCCAATCGTCCAGGGTATCATCATTCACATCGTCCACCACATGCTCCAAATTCAGCCTCGCAAATGTATTCACCAACGCATTGTAAAACCCGGTCTCGATCTCGAAAATTTGCTTAATGATCGCGGCCATGGAACCCTGAGTTGTGCGGCCCTTGTCGACAACATTGAAGACGATTTTGTTGGAGTCGTCCTTTGAGTCGGGGACTCGATCATTTTGCGAGCGCCACAAGGCGGCTTCCCAGCAGGCACTGGCGGCGTCTTCGATGTGGAGGGTGTTGGTTCTTAGTTCACCGGACCAGAGCCATTTCATTGTCTCCTTGGGTTCGCGGCTTTGGTAGACGCGCGCAAGGGCGAGTTGGGTCCCTAGCCAGCCTCGTCCTGCGTATGCGCCGTATACATTCGGGAGCCGCAGGATGATCAACTTCAAGCCGGGGATCTTGGCGAGCTCGTCTTCTGCCGCCAGTTTCCATTTCGCTTGCTTGGTGTGTGGTTTGCTCGTCTTACCGGTTTCGTCTACGGGGTCCTTTTTCGAGTTGTAGACTGATGCTGTGCTGAGTTCCACGAATGCTTTCACGTTCCTTTTCGCTGCTTCTTTCCCTACTGCGATGCTTAGTTGGTAGCTTCGCAGCTTGTACACCTCATCCTCCTGCGAGAACCGCGTCTCCCCACCACAGTTAAAAACATAATCGAACTCTCGTATCGATCCATCAGCGTTCGGCGGTAGGTCGAAGATTCGTGGCTGCGATTGTTCTCGCGATGCATCGGCTTGGACGAAGTTCTTCTCAGAACATGCTTCCTGGTGTTCCGGCGCGAGAGCTGCGAGCTGTGGTAGTTGCTTATCGACTAATCGTAACGTTGATGCGAGCTGGTTTCTGTGAATGTAGTCTGCTAGATTGCGGCCAATGTACCCTGTATGATTTCACGGTCAGCATTAGCAGCTACACTTCCCAAGGAATGTGTTGCACGCGCTTACCCAAACCTCCAATGATCAATACCGCGGGTCGCGTGTCCGGCTCGACAGGCGGTTGTGCCGTTGCATCTGCCGTACCATTGCGCTGTTCATGCGTCTCTGCTACCGCTACAGCCTGAGGCAAAGCTCCCACGCCCGCCGTTATGTCCTGTACTTGTTGGTCCTTGTGGACGTCGGGCTGGCTAGTAGGCTCGGTCGGTAATTCTGCCTCTACAGCAGTTGCCGAGGCCATCTCGTACCGTCCGGGACTGCGCAAAAGGCAAGCTTGAATCGGCTGTCGCTCCCAATGGCGCCTTTTACGGGAGGGAAGACCCTCTCGAACAACGTTGCACGATGCGGTAAGGACAGACTGGTGATGTTTGCGGTAATTGTCGCGAGATGCCCAGACCTAGCCCTTTCAATGCGTTGTTCTCTGCTTGCTGCTCCCCGCACCAAACATCTGTCAGCAAGATCAGATCAGGTGGGAGAAAGAAGTAAAAAGTGAACCAGAGCAGTACGACGTCAAGAACAGCTGTCTGACGACTCGTGCAACCGAAGATCAGGGCGAAGCGAAGTCAGCGAGAAGGGCAAGAGCCCGATGTGGTTCAAAGAGTGCTCAGATAGACCGTAGCGAGCGCACTAGTTGACTGTACATATGCAGCGAAAGCCGTCCATGACTCTGCTAGTTCTAGCAAAACCTCCGCCTGTCGGTTCTCGCACAAGCCTCGCTCGTGCATATATATGCATATGCAGGACGTGGACGTGGACGTGGACGTGATGCAGCTGATGCTAGTAATATTCACCGGCTCGCGCGACAGAGGCAGGGGCTCAGTTGCATGGTCCACCCTCTAGAAACATACTACTATCACGCAAAGCTTCCATGCGCTGTTCGATTTCTGCACGATCCGTGTCGCAGGTCGGGATGAGGCCCGCATTGCAACGTCTACTTATCATCAGGTCTCGTCTGCTGTTGTATGCTGCACATGGGTGGCCGATTGACATTCTTTGTCATCGCTAATGAAGCTGCTCTTCGTCAACCCATCAGGCAAATCCTCGGCAATACCATTCGTGCCCGTAGGAGGGACGGCAATGTAGGGTAGTAGTTTGATCGACACCACCACAATCAACGCGATGCAAGCGCTTGCCCGCACGCGGCCGTGCAGGGCAGCATGCATTCATGCAGGTTCACGAGTTCTCCTGCATGAGGCGTACCTGCAGCATCGTCGCTCGCGCAGCAGATTTCGCCCGCTTTTCTCCTGTGCCTTGCAGCAGGCAGAACGTTCATACAGGAACTGTTATGATGAGAGACGGGCTGATGTTGAATTGATGAGTTCAATCGATGTTGGCTTGACTTTAGCCGCCTAAAGCTCAGGGATCGATTCTGCTGGCGCTTCTTCAAAGCTTCCAGTGCCGAATACTGTTGGACATGTTCTGGAGAGCGTCAAGTGTGTAGTTCGCCAATGACGAACGCATCGCGAGGGTACATTACAACTACTGCCCTATCTCGAAAGCTGAAGAGTGATATCGTTTCAAAGCTCCCAATCGTACTTCTTCATCTTCTCTTCAATTGTCTCGCGCTCTCGCGCCGACCGCACCGTGCCGTTCTGTCCGAGCCTTGGAAGCCGCGTCGCCTGCCGGACCACAGGCTAGTCTTTCACCATCGAGACACCAGCTGGACTATGTTTGATAGCAATGGTCTGGGCTCCGCAGGTTAGCTGTATTTGCTGCTGTCAAGATGTGAATTCAACTTCTTCCGCTACAGCTGCAGCAAGGACATTGCACAACAGCGCCTTCGGCTGCGTGTCTCCTGTCAATAGCTTGATCGCTGTTAAAATGGGCTGCATCTCCCTTGCAGCGCCTATGCGGCTCTCAGCAGGCGCTGCTTAGGTGAAGTGGCAGGACTCCACACGCGCAGGGGGAGAGCGTCGATCCCGAGGATTCATCAGTCATGCTCAGTCGACCGGCTTGCCACAGAACAGGCATTTCAGTGCGACGGAATGTTGTTCGCCCTTGGCATCGGTGATGATTATCTCGGTCTGCGTTGCGGGCTTGACTTCTGCATGTCGTGGCTCGCCCTTGATGATGACTTCGGCGGTATTGGAGCCTTTGACAGCCTTTGCGACGACTGGAGAGTCTTGACTGATATTGAGCTTCTTCTGATCTTCATCCTGCGGCTCCTGTTTCTTGACGATGCCCCTACGTTTCGAGCTTGACAGTGGCTTCTCGTTTGCTGGGCATGTGTCAGCAGAGGTCAGGCAAGATGTTAACTGTGATCGCGTACCTGCTTTCTGAACCGCAGACTCGGCCATGCATTTGACATGCTGCCACTTCCGGCAGCCTTCGTGTGAGCACTGGACAATCATCTCATCCGGATTCTGAGGTGTGTTGTCTTTGCACATCAGGCGCAGTTTCTAACCTCAAAGTCAGCTTTACGGCGCATCCCCGAAGAAAGGGAAAAAGCTCACCGATATCCTGTTGTCGATGAAATCAATGGTCTGTCTCCAAAAGTACTGCTCTTCATTCACAACGGCCGTGTCATCGTCACTATCATCCCACTTGACGATTTCGAAGCTGCCATTGACGCTCATGGCATCGATAACATCCATGCGGTTTGTAGGTATAAGCTCATTTGCACCATGATAGTCCTGCCGACCGTTCTCGAAATCTTCCGGCCTATTGAGCCACGCCACTCTTATGAAGACGTGCTCTTGGTCAAGAGCTCTCACTTCCAGCACCTTAGCTTTCCACTGTGCGGCCAGATCTAGCGTTGCTTCTTCTGTATCATCTTGCTTGATGAGCACGCATTGGCCTGTCGCAATGCTCTCTGTTCCCACTGTGAATTTCTTGTACCGTCTGAGACTTTCCCATTTGTCGAGAGGTTGCACCGCGTACAGGCAGGTCAGCCGGTCTTCGAATAGATCGTCCTGCAGCAGCATATCTTCGTCGCGTTTTCGTTTCTTCGCATTCGTGGCTGGGTGCTTAGCGATGCGGACTGTGAAAGGGTTGCCTGCGTCTAAGAACTGCGCCAGCTTTTCGCGGTCCTCGTCGCCCACAGTCTCAGGCTGAGCTGGTTGTTTGGCGGTGTTTGGTGCTACTTTGAATTTCTTTGCTGATGGCGCATTGTGACCATTCGTCTTCAGCGTCGCCTTGCCGACGGCTGGTTTCTGACGCATAGCTGCTACCATATGGCGGTCGGGTGTTCAGGTGGCTGCTGTATGTGCCGATGCCAGAGGGGTTCCACGATGTGCCTTGAGGCGCAGCGTGAGGCAGTAGACGGAAGGGCTCGAGGTTCCGATGCACAGCTCGGAGGAGCGGCGCGACACAGCAGCGACCTTGCCAGAGCTTCCTTGAGGCACAATGCCACAAATCGTCGAAAGTGAGGGCTGTTGTTGTGGTGGAGCAGGAAGTCTGACGCGAAAGATGCGCGGATCGCGACCAGCCAGATCACGGCGCCAGCTCGAGCTCAAGCGCATCTCCGCGTGCGACTCCATGTCGGACCACATCAGCAAGATCGCCACAATGCTTGTCTAATACCCATCGTATCTGTTATACTCTGTGGGTAAATGAGTCGTTTAAGACCTGCTTGCGAGACGAAAGATGTCATGTGACCTCGTCAGATGATGCCTCGGTGCTCCTCATCCTCGCAGCGCACTTGCAAACTCGATTGCTTTCCACATAGCATCTATACACGGCTCCAAGTCACTCCGTGACAATGTCGCTGTCACCTTCACTGATCCATCACTGCCACTACCACTTCGCCTACACCGCAGGACGAACCTCGCTCCTCGGGTTGATATCTTATCGATCAATAGGGTAGAACTTGCTCCCGCGGCCGGAGAGCTATTGATCTCCCCCGTCTGCTGCCGACGGTTCCGGGAGGATAGACTTCCTGTCACCTTGAACAATATGCAAAGCCAAAACTGTCGAATCCCAGATGCTGGAACATCACGCTCAGGGATTCTTCTTGAGGCCAAGTCTGCCAAAGGCAAGTACTCGTAGTGACAGAAGATGCCATCGGGCCTCCTATGGACAGCACACACCACGCCAGATGATGTAGCCAAACGCGTCGGACGCCTCAGCGTATTCGCAACGGCCAGTGCGATGCCCTTCTAGTGTCGTTCAATTTCCTCATCCAGTCTGCCACAAGCCGCTTTCCCTCTGCCAAGCAAACAGTATGCATTGTTACGCGTGGACATCGGTCTACCGCGGGCTCTCGGATAAAACGTGACTGTCAGGCCTCGACCTGCACCTTTGTTCTGATTTCTCCCACGATACCTCAGACCGAAGAGGCAGCGACGACTCGATCCGACAGAAAGTGCAATTTTGGTGGGGCTCAGGTCCGCTCGTTTAACTTCCCGTGTGGTAAGCACGCTACCTCCGTACTAACTTTCATGAGATCATAGCATCTGCTGCACATCCGCGCATGTCCTAGCTTGGCCGCTGCCTTGTGTGTTCTGCCAGGAGCACCCGCCGCTGTATTTCATACACTCGTTGCTGGGACCTCATCTGACTTCCCGTTGCACGCCTGACGCTGCAGCTGGAGGAACGTTCTGTGACAGGTTCGCGCGACAGAAGCAGCAACAAAGCGCAGACAACAGCCGCCAGCGCCTGCTGCGAACTTACACCTGCAACAAAGCAAGTCGATCGACGGATCCGCGAAGGGAACAGTATTGGACATAGCACGACATACAGCAACCATGCCTCGAAGTCGCGGTACGTTTGCAATTAGAGCTAAAGCTGCGGAACCACTGTCCCGCAACACTGCCAACCACGGGCGTGTACAGGCGTGCGTGCGAGGTGCAGCGGCTGCAACGACAATTACCCCTTGCATGCAGCGAGTGCCTATTCTGACCGCGCTGCAGTTCTCAGCTTCATGTCGCATTGGCGATCACCCACAGCATCACCAGACCGCGGACAGGACGCCAATGTACTGCACAAGAACAAGCCGCTAGGCCTTGACACGACATCGCCACAATCACAAAGGCAGAACCTGGACTCCTTTGCGCCCAGCTCGCCCACACCGCGTTCGCCCGCGACTCCCTCACGAGCCCGAGCCGACTCTCGAGCGAATTCGCGCCCCGTCAGCATGATCCAGACCTACAACCCTCCGCAGATGGAGCTCGCGCCAGACACTCCGCCAGAGTTGGCACCGATCTTCAGCTTCCTGAACAGTCACAGCAACAAGCTGTACCAAGAGGGTTACTTTTTGAAACTGCACGATCTTGATTCTCGTGGCAGGCCAAGTCTTGACAGGACATGGAACGAGTGTTTCGCTCAGCTAGTGGGCACAGTCCTCTCACTGTGGGATGCGGCCGCGCTGGACCAGGCAGGCGAGGATGGGGAGGTCGTGCCTACCTTTATCAACCTCAGTGATGCATCAATCAAGATGGTGAGCAGGCGATGGTCATAAATCTGCTTTGCGAAGCTGACACTTCACAGATTGAGTCTCTTCCAATGAACGGCGCACAGGGCGGTAGCCTACAGAACGTGCTCAGCATCTCCACTGCGGCTAACAACCGCTACCTCCTCCATTTCAACTCGTTGAACTCGCTCACGCAGTGGACTGCCGGTATCAGACTGGCCATGTTCGAGCACGCGACGTTGCAGGAGGCGTATACTGGCTCGCTTCTTGCAGGGAAGGGCAGATACCTAAACAACATAAAGGCAATCATGGAGAGATCGCGTTTCATCCATGACGATTGGGCAAGAGTACGATTTGGAGCAGGCACACCATGGAGACGCTGCTGGTGCGTGATCTCACCACCTGACGAGAAAGAGTACGCAAAGGCCCAGAAAGTTCTCAAGAAGGGCTCAGCCTATGGCAGAACGCAGATACCCAAGGGTGACATCAAGTTCTACGACACCAGAAAGATTACAAAGAAGACGCGGCCGATTGCGACAGTTACCGATGCGTATGCTGCATACGCCATTTATCCGCAATCTAAGCCCCTCGTCGACCAGTCAACTTTGGTGAAGCTGGAAGGTTTGGTCACGATCCACTCTGGACAGGAGACCACCACTGAAGGCTTCGTATTCGTCATGCCTGAGGTACACGCGGCAGTCAGTGGCTTCGAGATGATGCTGCGATGGCTGTTCCCTGTGTACGACACCTTTGGGTTGTATGGAAGGCCTTCCAGACTCATCGCAGACACGGTCGACCAGCGTGGTCTCATGTTCGCGATGCCGAGAGACCGGCGATATGGCTACCTTGACATCTTGGACGTTTCTGGCCTGATTCACACAGATGGCAGCCAGAACTGGAGCGAGCGTCAATGGCGCAAGGAGATGAAGAAGCTGACCTCGACTCGCATGACGAACACAATGGAGAGTTCGCCGCGCAATAGCCGGCAGATCACTCAACGTCGCAACGCCACCAATCGCCAGTCTCTGCCACCTGGTGACCGTCCTGCAATTCAATTCCAAGAGGCTGTCACTCACTCTACCCCTGGGTCGAGGACGCACTCTCCCGCACCTGCTCGTGGTGGTCTGGCAGGCTTGCCAATGCCAAAACGAACAGATTCTGCACCACCATCTGCGCTTCACAGTCCGCACAAGCGTTCCGCTTCAGATGCTGTTGGCTACCGCAAGTACACGACAGAGACTCCGTCTCGTTTGTCACACGAGCAAGTCAGATACGATAGCGACGAGCCTCCAGCTCCCCCAAAGCATGGCGGTGCACTCGGAGTCGCGCTCGAGCGTATCAGCTCCAATGACCGTACTGCTACAGGCTCGCCGTACGAGGAAGTTGCTGCTCAAGGAGCTGCTTCACCATACTTGCCGCCTCCGGCTCCTGTTGTCTCGCCTCCAACGCTCCAGCACAATCCACACGATCGCCCTGCTGGTCCACTGCAAGCACCGCCGGAACTTCGTCGGGCGCACTCCAATGTAGATGCAGCCACGCTTCAAGAAATGCAGAGTGCCTTGCATCCACCTGCTTCGGAGCCGGATACGTATCCGCGGGAGCCAATGAGGAATGGTGGAGGCCACGAGATATCTCTGCCATATCGTAACCACGTTGGCCTCACTCCAACAGATGGCGATCACGGATATCAGGGCGCCTACGCCGATGGTGAATATGGCAGACCGCAACGCCTGAGCACAATTCCTGGCTCGCCATACGCCGGTAACGAAGCTGAATACTTTACTCCGGAGCAGCAGAGCATGCCACAAATGGACGGCGTCATGCAGGAAAAACCGAAACAGGAGACGGCAAACCGGCCCGAGTTCGTATCCCTCGCTTCCCAAAAAAGCATTACGCGGAAGGCGTTACCTAAGCAGACTCCAACAGAACCAGCAGAGCAAACTGCGTCTCAACACTAACAGGTATGCCATGGAATCCACTACAACCCTTTCCGAACCTCCCGTGGAGACCGACGAATTCTTGCTCGATGCAGTCATTGACCAAGATGCATTAGAACGCATCCTCAACGAGCAAGAAACAACCGTCAACAAGTATGGCGGCCGTGCGAGCACCATTGCATCCGATTCGACGCCCGATTACGAAAGCGAACGAAGCGTCTCTGATCATGAAACGAAGAAGAAGAAGAAGGAATGGGTTCGGCCTGGCCGATTGAAGACGGTGGGTGATGTCAACATGCCAGTGATCGATGCACGTTCAGGTGGCACCGGTCGCCTGGATACATGGAACAAAGAGCTGGTCCAGCAATCCGCAGAGATACCGTCAGTAGACTTTGGACCGACCCTATTATACAAGCCTACCAGTCGCCCGGGCACAAGTGGTACCATCACGGCGGGTGACTTCGACAGACGACGATCACGGTCGAGATCCATCGATCGGTTACGGCAGAGCTCGGGATCACGACTGAGCGGCTACTTTGCAACACCAAGCCCTGGCGAGCATCATCGGACCTCATACTTTGGAGGCAGGACAACGCCGAATGCTCTGGATGAGCTAGATCAGCCTGGCAATCGAAACAGCGTGGCATGGACTGTGGCAGACTCGCCCGGCTCAGTCACGCCAGAAAGAGCCACGCGTATGCAGAAGCGACACACACTATCAGCCGAGGACTGGGTACAACATCGTGCTGCTCTCGCGGCCTTGCCGCAAGCACCGACCAGGAGATCATTGATTCCACCTATCGCTCATCAGCGGCATGTTTCAACCAGTGCCGTACCGCGAAGGCAGTCGAGTAAGACGCCTCCGTCATTCATGCCGCGGACAAAGTCGACGGAGCTACTTCAGCAGGCTCAAAACCGAACTCCGCCCAGTCGGCCACTGTCTCGTGGTGCCAGCGTTTACTTGAACAGGAACCAAACTCCCACGCTGTCGGCTAAGGAGCAGATGCATGTGGCTCGCGCGACTGGCACGAAGCTCATTGATCTGGCCGCGAATACTAAAGACAAAGGAGGACAAGAGCTCGGGCTGATCGCGGCCGTCGCGGCTCGTCAGCAGGAGAAGGACAACATGCACAGAGGCATACGAGGTGCCGCTGTCGAGCAGGCAATACAGGCTCGCTACGAACAAGAATATAGCAGAGAAGTCATGGCTCGTCAGCAGGCGGAATACGAAGCACAGCAAAGATATTTGCAAGAGCAGCAGAACTTTCAGTACCAGCAGATGGCGTTTCAGAGAAACATGGCGGCTCAACAGCATCGCAACTCGATGCATGCTAGGTCGTCGTCGGCCTTGGACATGCAGCAAGGGTACACCGTGGCGCCGCAGGCGCAACAATATGGAAAACAGCATGCTGGACAGTATGGTCAGCAACAGCAGGGCGTGACGATGACGCAGCAGCAGGGCTATCGTGGGAGCTATCATGGCCCGCAGGCAGGCCCAGCACAGCAGCAGTGGCAGCAGTGGCAGCAGCAACTGCCGAGAAGGTGAATTCCTTGAGATGGGTCAGGACTGAAGCGTGAGCGGCGTTGGCATTGCTTGTAGCGTTGGAGATCCGATCGATAAATTACAGCACATACAGCATGTCCGCGAACATGATTTTCGACTTTGTGCATGGCAGCATGGACTAGAGGCATTGTTAAATTAGAGTGATGTACATGCAGATATTGTGCACTGAAGATTGGTGTCGTTCGTGTCATCCCTCATCGTCCGTAAGTCATTTGCTTTCACTGCTGGCTTGATCGGAGCCGCACATGCTTGAGCGGCGTATGACATTGACTTGTTGTTAGGCTACCCGGACTGCATTGTTACAGCTTGTTCAGCATAAAGCCCGTCGTTTGTTGCACCAGGAAGTTCTCTTATCAGCGCGCATGAGACCTCGCTTGACGCACTGTGTCGCGGTGATGTGTTCAGATCCGGAAAATCACAAGCGAAGCCGTCAGCCACCTGAGATGCAGTGTCACTGGCGGTAGCACGCACATGGTAGCTGTACTACCCAGCCGGGGAGCACTGCCGTGTCACCGTCGTCGATGAGTAGACGTAAAGCAGACCGGCAGGACCTTCTTCGAGGCATACAGTGTGTAAGGCATGCCGTCTGCTTCGCCCTCTGCAAGGCAGATCATTTGTTAGGCATACCTGACTCCACCAAGTATGCAAGCATCCTTTCCTACACGAGGCATAGCATCCTGCCTGTGTGGTTATATTTGACCGGTGTTCACCGATCCCATCGGTAGCTCTGAGTGTAAGTTGAAACGGCAACACCGCGCCATCATCCTCGCCCCACAGGCCGTATCCATACGATTGGAGAACGAAGGCGATGATGGCTGCCGCAGTGACTGATCTCGAACAGAGGGCGACCTGTCGGGGCGCTGCATGTGGGTGGTGTTAGCGCGCAAGGCAGCGAGGACCAACGGCCGAAGTGTGCTATCGGAATAAGCTATACTATTCAGGCTAGCACGCATGGCTCGTGCTTTGCATGCCACAGCACAAATCCTTCTTTCCTGCTGCGCCTTCTCGTCTGCATCAACCAGTCCCATTTCCTGCAGGCCCATAACCAATCGCAGGCACACTTCACCGGTCAATACAGGGCTCCTGATCCTTCTGATGCCTTGAAGGATTCAGACCATGCAGCTGAGCTGCAAGCCACGCAGCTCAAGTACACGTGCTAGCCAGTATCTGGAAAACGAACGACATATTTGAGGCCGCCCCCTCCGTGACTTGCGCCAGCCCTGGCCTCCCGCGTCTGCCGATGACAACACTTCGCCCCCAAAGGCTGGTGCAGAAGGCTTTGTGGGAATATTAAGTACTCCGGGGCCGCACCTTCTACTGTCTGCGTCTGAAGTCGTTCATATGGAACTACCATCAACACAAGAGATATATCCTCTACTCGATGTCCTCCTGCTGGACCGGGCTCGATGCATCTCCGTATCTTCTTGTCTACTCTTGGCTGAAGCACGCCGCGTTGCACGTCGGCATCTGAGCTTCAGAAACTCCCTACCTGGACATTTACCATCAACAACGACACCATTTGGCCCCCGCCCTATGGACGATTCTCTTCGGTCGCACCGAGCATCCTTCGATATTGACATCGTCTTCGGCCCCCACACCTTCTGAACACATGACCATACCTACACGTGATGGTCAGGCTTTGAGGCATTCATGCTGCGCCTCTAAAGCTGAGCTTGGTCTACTGAGGCAGTGTCGCAGCGCTGTTCAACACAGCCACGACACTTGCTTACGTACACCTTGTCGGCGGCCTCTCGCGAACGAGAGGGCGATCATACACGTCGCCGCCGTGGACTGTGTATACCTGTTATGAGTGGCTACAGCTATAGGCGGCCTCAGGATACAGCCCACTTCACACCGGTCGATGGTATCTCGGACAGTCATTGGCCACTCAGGTGTACTTCCAACAGGTTGCCTTGTGCCAAGCACTGCTGTCTTGCTGCGACTGAGGCCTCTGTCACGTGCATGAGTAGAGAGGAGAGAGACACAGAGGGCGAGCAGAGGGCGCGCCTCTTCTGCCTGGCAACAAAACTGAAGGTGACACCCGTAGTCTTGTTCTTTTCACCCATGAATCGCCATCTTGCCTAAGTTGCATACCGTTGATGAGACCAAACACGACTATCATTCAGATACAGAATGTTTCCAACTGTAGCATCTCCGAGCATGAGTCAGCAGGACTCGGTTGTCTACTTCACTGGCGAAGGCAGCAGCTCGGCGAGCGACAGGTATGTGACTGTGCTGTCGCCACATGGACCCCTTAGTAATATGATGAAGTGAAAGTAGGAGCCTTCCTGGCTTGTCACGGCAGACCTCCTCGCTCGGCAGCGACCCGAGCTCCCCATTCAACAGCAGTGTCTGGTTGGGCGAGCCAGGCCTGGCGAGTCACTTGTGGTAAGTACTCGTACGTCTTCAAGATGTCTCGGCCACGCTGTGGTATGCCATGGACCTCTGGGGAGCGAACCTGGCTGCGCCGACATGACCCGCAATAGCAATGAGAGGATACTTGGTGCCAATCTGCAATGCACATCTTCAAGACAGCGCTGCGTTGAAGTGTTTTGACTAATCGCACCCACTCCATAGGCCCCAACAGGACTTTACACTGTTTTCAGACCCTGAATTGAGCTGGTGGCCAGACCTCATCCCAATCGAAGAAGGTTACGTTCCTTGGGCTAACAGTATGTGGCCTTGCTCTCTCGGGCTTTCTGTTCTCTGACATAGCTGATCCGCCTCAGCCTACAATTCTTCAAACTCCTCCTGTGGCCCGTCGAGACAGTCTTTTCACCAGCCTCCGCCAGCTTATGACCATCAAGAGTTCTCATTCGCGTTCCACACAGCAGAACTTGCTGCAATCCTACTGCACAACAATTATGCCGCGACACACTCCAATACCTCGTCACCAGCGACCAAGAACGTCAGTATTAGTCGCACCAAAGTCAACACGAAGGAGAAGAAACGACACCAATGCCCAGACTGTGACAAGTCTTGCATCCGCCCGTCGGACCTACTGCGTCATACGCAGGATGTACATGGCCTTGCTGAGCAGTAAGTGGCCCCGAGTCAGAATCGAGTAACACACAGTCGCATGCTTATTACAAGATCAACTGCTGCATTGGACAGCAAGGCGCTGTGCTTAAGCACTCATCACCGGCAGCAATGACACTCTACATAAGCCATTGCTGATCTTTTCGTTTGCAGGTACTATCAATGTGAGGCCGAGTCATGCGCTTACAACACCAGAAGAAAGGACAAAATGAGGGAACATTGCCGCAAGATGCACAAGCACAAGAAGGGAAGCGAAGCCTTTGCCACGGTCAACGCAAAAGAGCATGCAGTCGACGATGGCTCACCTCTTGCTAAACGACGAAAACAATGAGAACAGGCAGCACACAACCACATCAGATATTTCTATAACAAAATGTATAGTAGATGCTCTATAGCTGGGCGGAATCATGAATAATACCTCAATTATGCCCCCTCCTCATCACCTCACAACAAGCTTGTGATGTGAAGCCTGCATCCAAGAGACAGGCTCCAAATGAGTACGACAAGGGACAATCTAAACCTCACTTCTCGCTTCTTGCTCGAGCGGTGGATACGAGAGTCGATAGATCCTGTCAGCTGGAAGCGGAGAAGGATTCTCGGCAAAGTGGCACTTTGACGTTCGAAGCCAGCTCGTCTCTCCTTCGAATCGACGCTCGAAATAATGCGTGTCGACATTAGAACCAGCATCGACCCCAAATCACTTGCTAGCGAGCACGACACGACACAGGACTCCCAGCCAAACGTCGAGTTCGGCGTCACCGCGGACCTCCTCATACCCGGGAAAGGCGATCCCATCAAGAATGCATGCAGCATAGTCAAGGATGGCAAAATCAAACACGTGGGAGACCAAAAAGACGTCATTCAGCGTTTCTCGCACCTGAAGACGACGCGTGTGAAAGTCCTGATGCCAGGCACGTGGGACTGCCACATCCATCTCATCGGAGCCCACTCAGTCTCTGTCATCGCCATCCTGGCAAGTCACCAGTCTACCATCCTGGCAGGTTTTCGGAGTGCAAGAGACTGCATGCTGCTCATGAACTGCGGCTTCACGTGTGTGCGAGGAATGGCGGGTTATGGATTGCAGTTGGCAAAGGGCAATGAGTAGGGATCGTTGGTGGGGCCGACAATCTACTCGAGTAATAGTATTATCAGGCGAGTTACCCGTTTCTAAGCACAGAGGCCGCCTCTTCAGTCGATATAGTCCAACAGGCGGCCACGCCGACATCCGCGACCTTCACAAACGCTGGTACGACGACGCATGCAATCATGGGATGCCAATGGCTCTCGTCGACGGCGTAGCAGAATGTCTCAAGCAGGTCCGCATGCAACTCAGAGCGGGTGCAAAAGTCATCAAGATCTGTGCCTCTGGGGGAAGTCGCTTCGGAGCGAGACAATCCCTTCGACACGCAATTCAGTGATGAAGAGCTGAAAGTCAGCGTCGAAGAAGCTGGTCGGGCTCAGCGGATCGTGGGAGCTCACTGTCATGGAAAGTTGGGCATTGTCGCCGCTCTGAAAGCGGGAGTTAACACGATTGAGCATGGCATTTTCCTTGATGAAGAGGTTTGCGACCTTATGTTGGAGAAGAAGGCGATACTTATACCTACGACGACAATCATCGAGATTGGACTCGACTTAAGTAAAGGTTCCTTTGATTTCCCTTGGTACAGGAAACTCCGTGAGCTTGCGGAGGCGCATTGGTCGGCGCCGGAGTTGGCGATCGAGAAACGAGTCCCTATTGCTACTGGATGCGATGTGCCTGAATCTGTACCGGGGAACAATACGTACACTCATGGAAGGAATGCAAGAGAGCTTGTGTGGCTTGTCAAGGCTGGCACGAGACCGTTGAAGGCTATTGAGGCTGCGACAGCGAACGGGCCGTTGACGTTGGGTTCACAGGGTCCGAAAGCTGGACAGTTGAAGGAGGGACTTGACGCTGATATCATTGCATTGGATGAGAACCCGCTGGATGATATTGAGATTTTCGATGGGCCGCCGGATGTCACGCATGTGTGAAAGGCCGGGACGTGCTACAAGTCGCCGGGTTATCCTATTTCGTCGATCTACTATGGAGCCTTGGAGGGATATAGATGGGAAATCGAAGCCGAAATTATGCTAACATACACTCGAAGCTAAAACATTAATCCTATCAAACGTCTATACACTCACCGTCTCACGATCCATTAATAATAACATCCGCCGCCTTCTCACTAATCATGTACACCGGCAAAGCAATATAATAGCCCGGAATCTTGGGAAAGACCGAAGCATCCACCACCCGCAAACCACTAACACCACGAACGCGGAAGTTGCTGTCAAGAACCGCATTGGCGTCATCATCCGCCCCAATCGGACATGTACACGAAGCATGATGTCCCCAAGCCTCATCCTTGATGAACTGCTTCAGAGAATCACCAGTGACATTTGTACCCGGCCACGCCTCAGTGAACTTCCCATCAAGCGGGATCAGATCGTCGAAAGCCTGACGCGCCCACTCCATGGCTTCGTACACAGCCTGAACGTCATCTTCCCAGTCACCGGAGCCGGTGTCGAAGTAGTTGAACGTAATCTCAGGTGTGTCGCGTGGGTCAGTGCTTCGGAGCTTGATAGTACCAGCAGTGTTGCGGGCGTGTGCTTTGAGGATGATCCAAGTCCAGTGGTTGGCGTCTTCCAGGCCGACGCGTGCATAGTCTGGGTAGTAGCCTTTGAACTGTACGGGTGCGCCGCTGATGAAGAGGTCTGGGTCTTCGCCGGCTGCGGTGGTGGACTTTTTCGTGATGGCTACTGCGATGCCGTTCGTGGCGTATGTGCCCTTGTCGGACTTGGTCTGTCCGGTCTGCCATTGTTCGAGGCATGGGTCTGGAGATGTGTAGCCGAAGGTGCAGTCTTTGGTGATGACGAATTCTCCTGGGTTCTTGCCGATTACGCCAGTCTCGTAGCGGTCCTGGAGATTGGTGCCAACGCCGGGCAGGTCCTTCACGACATCGATACCGAAACTCTCAAGTTCATCCTTGGGACCAACACCACTTAATTTGAGTAGCTGTGGTGTGTTGAATGCTCCAGTTGAAACAATGACCTCTTTGCCAGCAGCGACGTAGCCCGCTGTGCCGCTAGCATTGGCGAAGCGCGGATCAGCTGCATAGAGGCTCTGTCCTGTTATGTATTCCACTCCAACGGCCCTGGGCGCAGTTCCGTTAGTGTCGAAGCGGATCCTCGTAGCAAGCGTGTCGAGCTTGATGTCAAGGTGGTACTTGCGCGACCCATCAGAGTTGACGGCGTTGGCCACGCTTAGGATGAAGTCACGAGGACCACTGCGCTTCAGACTCTCGTCGTTGACGGCGATGGGTACTTGATACACGTTCTGCGTGGAGTCTCTCCAAGCACCGACGGAGTTAAGATCATCTGTGAGAACGTGGGCGAGACCAGTGACGGTGGTCAAGAGACTGCCGAGGAGGCTCTGCGACAGTATCGTCAGCGAAGACCAGTGACACAAGTAAGACGCAATTCACCTTTCCAAGAGCTGTGGCTGCAGATATGATAAGTGATAGGAGCTTCTCATCCTTGATGACAAGGAGCAGCGACGTCAGGCTAGTGTGCAACCACCCGTCGAAACCATGACCAACGATGCTGCTAGGAAGATACTCGTTCTTCTCCAACTTGATAAAGTAGTCTCGCATGTTATCAGGCGCCCAAGTGTCGTCTCCAGTCAGGTTCTGGATATACGTCCAGTCGTTATCAAAAGGCAAGACCGTAATCATAGCATTGTGGGCGGCACATCCCCCAAGAGTGCCAGCTCGTGGATACAGTACACCCAGAGGAGTGGCGTCGCTAGGAGGAGCCTTGCCGGTGTAGAGCTCGCCATTTGTCGTATTCCAGACCATCTTCGAGTCTCGCTCTTGGCGTTCCTGGTCGGCGTAGTGTTGTACGAAGTAGTCCCATTTCTGTGGCGTGTATTCAGTCGACTGCAACTGTAGGGCCGGCACCATCTGATCCGTCGAGTTCCCTTGGTCGTCTCCAGCCTCGATCAGTAGGACCTTGTGGCCAGCAATGGCAAGACGTGAGGCGAGAGGTCCTCCTCCAGGCCCAGAGCCAATGACCACATAGTCGTACTCTGTGCTGGAGTTGACTGCGCGCACGTGCAAGCGTGCGTGCTTCTGTGGCACTGCGGTGACCAGCAGTGCCGACAGTAGAATAGGGAGCACCTTGGTCGCCAGCATCTTGCTCTTCCACCCTGCAACTGTGAACAAGATGTGTTACAGCTCGACAGACGAAGAGCATTAAAGCAGTCGCTTTGCGGTACCCGTGTACATAATGTCGGTACATCTTCGTGGTGCCCTAAGTGGAGCTCGAAGCATTGAGCGTCGTTGGAGCTGCAGCGATTGCACGTCGTACGCATGCAGTGTAAGCGAGATGAATTGGCATTTCACCGCCCCGTTCAATGTCTCACTTTCTTGCGTATATCATCTCGACGCATACCATACCAGCAGGGGTGCTCAAAGAATGGATTGTGGAATTCCGTCAGGGATCGCCAAAGCCGGAAGCAGGCTTGTCTGCCTCTACCGATGTTCGGTGCACGCTAGCATCCGCAATGCTCAAGTGCCGTGAATTATCCACATCCACGCGCAACCCATGCACATCCTTGCCAGACATGCGATGGACACAGTGCACGCTCGAGTAAAAGAGCTTCTCAAGATACCATGAGGACCATCATTCGGAAGCTGACCTGTTGGGAATCCAAGCGTGGTGCGCAAGAAATGCTTCATTTAGGATTGCAGTAAAGTTGGCCTGTTTGTCCCGACGCAGATGACGACGATCTACGAGTCGCTTGCTACGACCAAGCTTCGAACGCTGCTGCTACGAGGACTGTCCGAATGTTGATCAGCCACTTCTTCAGAAATCTCATCTTCGAAAGAAGTCATGGCTGTCGCGGAGCTCGTCCATGTGACTGGGGTGGGCCGGCACGATGTGATCGTCGCTGTCGCCAAAGGGTGTTCGCACCGGACTTGGAGCCCTCGAGGCCGATGTGCCGTGGTGTGGCATCGAGAAGTTCCGGTTATGTTGCCTTCTATCACGACCTTCAACATCCTGCAAAGGTATGAAATTCTCCTCGTCGCTTTCTCTCGCCCTTACTTGTACTTGGGTTGCCGTCTTTGCGATGCCGCCACTGATGGCTGTCGTTACTGATATACCAGTACTTGTCATTCCGCGAGAATCTTCGGCGGTCGAGCCCATCAAGCGTGGGAGGAAGCGACGGATGAGATTTCTGATCGCTGGCAAAGACGCTGCGACCACCGCTGTATGCAGCTCGATTGTGGACCAGTACCCAACAGCTGTGTAGTCCCCTGTTGCATACAAGAATCAGTCTAGTACCATGACCCAGCACCGGCTGCTAAAACCTACATGTAATGTTCTTTGAGTTTCCAAACTCGATCAGCACTTGAAGGCGTAGTATACTGACGAGCGTGACAAAGAAGCCGAGCGAAAACATGAGTATGACCAAAAACTTCTTTAGCTTGTTGAGCTGGAACTTCCAGAGCATTGGAAGAGGTAGACTGAGAGTCAAGACGTCCAGTATCACGTTGAACAGCGCGGCAGTCCAGCCTTGGGCATTGATGTTGTTGCAGTGACCCTCTCCGTACTCGCCGTCCCAGTGCGTCCAGGCCAAGCTACAACGAATCAGCTTAGTATCCAAATGTGGAGGATGGGACTTACGAGACTGGTGTGCACTGGAATATAGAGACCAGCACAAAAGCAATGCAGTAGCCAACGTTCAACGTAATGACTACGTAGACTACTTGCTTGAAGCGCTTCGACTGAAATACCCGTAGGTATGTCAAAAGCATGGAAATCTTGACAGTTGGAAGCGCTGTGAGGTAAAGATCTTCGTCGATGTAGTAGAGCTTCAGGATCTTGGTAATGTTCTCAAATGGCAGTGTCCAGATGTCTCTGCCGAGGCCGGCCTTGGCTAGTATCACAGACGTTGCGCTCACCGGAATAATCAGTAGTATCGCGATGGTCATCACGAAGTCGTCCCACCAGAGCGTCGATGTCCATCGGATGCCTCCAGAACATGGTGACTGGATCTTCCCACTTATCCGTAGGACACATGCGAACATTGCGATAGCAAGGCCGGTAATGCCACTGTATGACACCAGATGTGTACGGTCTCGAACGGGGTGCGAACACAGAGTCGCGGTTGTGTTCTTGGTTGCTGTATGCAGATCAGACCCTTATCCAAAGCTCCTAGTAGTACGAATCATACTCAATTGTTGTCGGACACCGCAGCTCGTAGTCACGCATTCCTCGACAAGGGCCGTGAGCGTTGCATTACTGCAACTACACTCTAGATCGGTCGCCGAGCATGGAGATGCCGCTATGGCTGTCAGAAGGCATGTGGACTGCACATGATGGTCAGAGTCTCATCGTACACTAATGGGTCGTCTATGAACTCACACCACATTTTGGCATCGAGGCCACCAAGCTCAGCGCAGTCGTTGTGTCGACCACAGCTCGACATGATCCCCAGGAAAGCACAAAGAACACCAAACTCCGGATAAATCGCATACTGCAGGCTTGTCAAGAAAGCGAGTGACTGTGTCGAAGTGATGGATGTATGTTTGACTGCACATGGGTGACCTGTCTCAGGTATTGCGATGCGCACGTGCGAGAGCTCCCCATACTGGCAGTGCGGCGTTATCCGCGATGTCGTGGTGGCAGGGCAGCTTGACCGCCGGTTTCGTTAGTGTAGCCACGGGGAGTACTCGGTGTGCGTAGTGAGGCTCCATCTTCCCATCTGTCGTTCCCCGTTCCGCGCAGGCGTTTGTAATGCCTAACGTGTCAATCAATCGGTAGTGTCGCTGGCGCGCGAAGGCACCTGTCCCTTTGCAATCCTGGAGGTGTTTAGGGACGCGGCAGTGAAGTACACCCTGGTTTGCACTTAGACGCATTTGGCCAACGACAGCCTTCCATCTGACTGACATGAGTGTGGCACGGACACAAAATATGAGTCCGCCATCGCTTTGAAAGGTCAAGATTCAGGGATAGACAAGCCACAGCTCGCACGTCCTTCGATGGTGGTCAAGCCATACCGGGAGCAGGGTCATGGGTCGTTGTAGAATGCGCTAGTCTACACGAGATGATTGAGATGAAATGATGCTGACAGCTGTTCAGGTCCGGTGTTTGGCCGATGCTTCAACTGCGCTCCAACAGATAGGTACACACCTATACAGGCAGCGTGACCGAGATTGGTGCTTGTGCAAAATGCTCGTGCAGAGCGATAGACGCCCTCGATCACGAACGTAGTTGTGTACCGGGAAACACCTGGAAGCCTTTCCGGCCTTCCGTCCGGGCATGTCTCGCAAGAATCTGTTCCCGCCGGGTCAGTGCTCAATGAGCTTCGTGCTTGGCCTCCAGAATGATTCGTAGTCAATCTCGACACGACTCTTGTTCTGCTGCTTGTTATCGGGACTGAAACATTCCTGTGTCCACCGAGAATCTTTGCATGCGAGAGTGTGGCCATCAGAGTTCGGCAAGATTTCTGCGTCCGTATTGTTTGCTTTCCCCTCAGTTTCATAGGTCAAATCGACGGAAAAGAGTGCCAGTCATCATCTTCAGCTCTATCCAGGCAAGCTCTTGATCAGCACATACCCGGGTACCTCTACTAAAAGTCATCAGTCAACTATCCAGGTGGGGTATGCCTTAGGCCGGAAAATACCGCTGTCTTCTCCCAATATACTCCTGTTGAGGTTAACATCTGGTTATAACATGCTTGTCTTGGTGCCTGCTGGAATACTTCGAGCTTTGTACTGCTCGCTCGCCAGAGGATTGACTCTTGTCAAGCGACTGAGCGCGCCGTACATCGGTGCAGGCTTTCCTTGATGACAGCGTTCAAGATGGCAGGTTGATAAGTATGTCGTATGTTAGATCTTCAGCGGCATGTGGCCAGGCATCAGCCAACTGTTGCTGCAACCTGATCAGCACATAAGGATGCTTCATCAAATAGCATGAGCGCTAAGGTAATGCAAACGCTGTAGTGTCCCAGCCGCCGGACCATGCGGCCATTGTAGCCTGTGACAGAGCATCGCCGGTCTTGCCCGACTCAGGCAGGGAGCTATGAATGTACTGATGCGCGGCAATCTTGTACTCCTTCTCGCTTCGCTGATTCTGGATCTCAGGCTCCTCGATCAGTTTGTTCAGCATCTTATCCGCCAACTGCAGATTTTAGCACACGCACGGTCTTTTGGATCGTATGACTTACTCCTTTGAACCCTAGGATGCTTGTCGTTGACTCGTGCGAGCCCAAGAGAAGATTGATCTGGCTCCGGATGAGAATCAAGATCATGGGTATTATGCAGGGAATGAAGCGCCCAAGATTGGTCAGGCCAAATATCTTGTCGAATCACCAGTCGTATAAGCCCCTCGTAGTCTTCTCATCAACGAGGAAGGAATAGTTCTGTCCATACATGTATTTCGTCATGATCTCGGCTGTGATAGCACGGTACAGAAACGCAAGGTCTGCTGTTTGGTCTTGTGCTGCTCGTGCTTTGATGTTCTGACACCATTGCGGATGTCGGCATTGACGAGAGACTGCAGCTTGAAAATCTTCGGCCTTGAGAATGCGTCTCCGAAAGCGGCTCTCCTCTGTGTGTACAACTTGTACTCTTCCGTGCCGAACATAGCATACCGGAGACCAGATTGGCCAGCAGCTGTGGCCCACTTGTCCAACGGCTTGAAGCTGAAGAGGTACGTGAGGTATTCCGAGTCCTAGATATGTAACTCGTCTGGACCTAGCCGCACGATGGGTCCGAACTTGGCGTGAAGCTCAGGCAGTCTGGTCCACAGACGTCCATGCTGTACAGAATCCCAGTCGAATGCGTACCCCCGCGATGCTGCACAGATTCTGGTCTTGGGAACCTCCAATCTCCCAGAAGTGCGCTGCAAAGTAAGAAAAGTAGCCATGCTTGGCAGATTGCTCGGTCGAAGACTTGTTTATTGAGACGATTTCCGCAGTGATTTTATCCGCATCTTAAGTGCCAGCTCGAGCCAGGACGAAGCTCCGACCACAAGGGCAAATCATCGCAGCGTGCAACAAGCATGCTGTTCTTGTCATATCGTGCGTCCTTCGACTAATGACAGCAGGGCAACTGCTGCTTACGGGCAAAGGAACAATCCTTCGACCAGTTGAGCAATCGTGCATTAGTGCGAGCATCGAACCGAATGCTCGAATCTCGATAGTGTAAGAGGAGGATTTCGGCTTATCAATGAACATGAGTCTGTAGAGATGTCGTTGGGCTGGGTGAAGACAGACCGCTCGGTTGGTGCCGCGTAGCATCAAGTGCAGCGTCTATGGTGCCGCCCGGAGGTGTCCGTACGGGATCGGAGACTGCCAGAGACACGACGATCTCGAATCTGACGATGCAGTAAAGCCGCCATATTGCTAGAATCTGGCATGATGGAGTGATGAATGAGATTAAAGTTCGAGGCGGAGATGTTCTCACGCCGCGGCGCTCGGGCTCGGTTTCGGTTTCGGTTTCGGCATCGGCAAAGGCGCCCAAGTCGCGTCGCCCCTTCCTCACTTCTCTCTGGTCTATCAACATCTCACTTCCCGCCGATCGAGCACTCGGACCGCAAGATGGAGTACGAAAAGTGCCATGTCTTCCAGACCGACCACGACAGACCTGCCAAGCGGAGGCGGACAGAGCCGGAAGGTCTTCAAGCCTCCTGGACACTCCGCCAAAAAGCATACCAACAGGCATGGAAGGCACGGCAGGACCGCATCGATGACAGACTTGGCCGCACTAACACCGAGACTATTACACAAGTCGTTTCGTTTCTTGATCGACCTGCTCCGGATGGCCGGATTCCCACTGCGCTGGTACTTGCCGGCCCCAAGTCCGCATTGCGATCATCCATTGTAACCCAGGTGCAATCGCGTGAAGATTTCGCGTCAAGGAGGACATTCGTACCAATCTCGTCTGCTGCCGGCAACAATTTGAAGGCCGCACTGAAGACTATCATTTCAAAAGCCACTGCCATAGCGCCTTCCGACGAGGAAGACGATGAGGTTGAGCCAGTGGCGAGTCGAAAGGGCGGCCCTAAGTTGCTCAACTACGACCTACAGATCTTGCACGGCTATGTGAAGGACCATCACATTCGACAAGTCCTTGTGGCTACTGAAGACACTGAAGCTTTTGATGGCGATCTGTTGTCCGAACTTATAGAATTGTTCGGCTGCTGGCACGATCGCATACCATTTGCTTTACTTCTGAATATAGGAACTTCTGTCGAGTTCTTGCAGCAACGCTTATCGAGGGGCGCACTCAAGTACCTTCATGGCTCACTCTTTGATGCGGCAGTATCCGCGGACGAAGTCGAGCAGATATTCGAGGCGCTCACCGAAGCAGACACGCCCTTATGGATTGGCTCTGGACTTGCATCGATGGCTTTGGAGCGCCAATCAGACTACATTCATAGTATCGACAGCCTGGTGCAAAGTGCGCAGTACGCATACATGTCCCACTATTACGCCAATGCGCTTAGTCTGTTTTTGGACGTCAACATCCCTCAGACAGCTGTTTCCAATGACCAATTCGAAGCATTGAGGAATTTGCCTTCGTTCCGTGCCGTTGCTAGAAAGCTGCTTGACAATGACGAAGTCAAGATCCTGAGAGACCTCCTAGACTCGGATCGATTGTTGTTGAATTTCGTGCGGCAATCCATCACGACCGGGAGAGAAACGTTGGCACGATCGATCGAAGCAATTGATGTGATACGCACCTTACAGACAGCTCTACCAAACACGGCCACTACTACCCGATCGAGCCTGTACGTGCAAGCAATGTCTGGCAAGTTGGCAGGATCGCCACTTCTTCGGACCCTGCTCCTGACTCTGCGCAAAGCTTCCTCAGATGTCGCAATCAAGGTCATGGAAGGATCTGCAGAGTCCAGCAGCGCCTTATCAGCGGAGAGTATCGAGCTGTCTACCATCAAGACAGACCTGGAACAACTCCTCAAGGCACAAGACGGATCCACCCAGCCACTTCGAAGCGAAGACGATCTGAAGAACTCCACTCTGCGGACAACAGTCATCGCCCAGAAAGTCGAGCTTAGCAAACAGAAGTCCACACTCTCCAAGCAAGATGCAGCATACACCACTCTCATCCGCCGGCTCTCTGACCTGCTATCCTCGTACTTCGAAAAGACCCTTCGTGACCCCAAAGACCTGGTCTTGAACGAAATCTTCATCTATGACCTCAGATCGCCTTACCGGGAAGTCTTCGCACCCCGGCCGCGAGCCGCAATTGAGCGAGCTTTGGCAGCGCCGCACGACTACCTGGACTGCGATTGCTGTGATCCGGAGCAGGGTGAGGCAACGTTGGCGGCGACACAGCCGGCTACTGCGGTGCTGTACCAGCTGTATCTGGAGTCTGGGAATCTGATCAATGCGAGTGATCTGTGGCAGGCTTTTGCTGCTGTGATGGGAGATGAGCAGGATGATGAGCAGGCGACTATGGCGCTGTTCCAGCGCGCTCTGGCGGATATGAAGTATCTTGGTCTGGTCAAGAGTACGAGGAAGAGGGTGGATCATGTTGCGAAGGTCGCCTGGAGGGGACTATGAAAGATCGTTCTACGTAAAGAAGTCTTTGTGATCAGCTTATCCATCAATCATACCATGGCTAAGACACTACAGATACAGTCACACTATGACTCTTAATGACCACATCATTGTTGCTGACTTGAGGCTTCCATCGCTGTATCAACTCTTGCATCGACCTTGCTCTATGCTCTTACACCTCATACATGTCGTACCCGCATCAGTAAACATCATGCCTCCACACCATTCCCATTCTCACGATCACGACACAGCTTACCCAACATCGACACATGTCTTGGCTCCTCAACATCCATCCGTCCTGAACACGACTACCTTCAACCCTTCTTAACACTACCACTAATTCTCTTCGGTATTTCAATCATCCATATCAATCTCCTCACTCCCCTCAAATGAGATCGAAACAATTTGATTCATAATCACCCACTTTTTCTCCCCATCTGTCTCGCCCTCCTTTCGTCCCAATACCAAACTCATCGCAAACTTCGTCGTCGTACCCCTCTTCCCAAACCCCAACATCCCCGTCACCAGCACACTCAAATTTCCACTGCTCTCTATTTGATCAACAATAGTCTTGGCGCGTTTGTGTTCAATTTGTTTTGGGCCTTCAACAAGGAATGGTACGATCTCGGAGGCACCGGTGCAGATTGTGTCTTCAAAGGTGAGGCGGGAGGAAGAAGTGTAGAAGGCTTCGAGCGTGGCGCGGGAGCCGGTGTCGAAGGTGGTGAAGTAGCGTTCGAGGAAGGGGGTTGCTGTTGTTGCTGGGTCTGCCATGGCGGGAGGTGGGCCGCTTGGGATGGTGGGATTGAAGTTGTCGGTTTTTGGGAGGGAGACGGTCTTAAGAGCTGGAATTCCAGCCCAAGTGACGAGTTGGAGCTGGTTGTTTGTCCTGATTTATGTCAGTGAGACAAATGCTCGTGCTCATGCTGCCCGGTCTGGAGCTACATGGGTAGCTCAGTATAGGAGTGAACCCTTGAAGCTTAGACCAGGATGGATCTTATGAGAGGCGGAGGCGCGGCCGCACAAATCTGAGAGTACGATTAGTCGCGGCAATCTGGTGAACTTGTGGAGCACCAGTGGGACCATATCTTACGGCCGCGGAACAATCACATTCCGTGAGGAAGTAGCCTACCTTCTATTGCCAATTCTGTCGACGGAATTGACCATGTCTTTCGATACTTCGCATGCAGCTTTCCGAGATGCCGAGGCTTCTTGAACAACACGATCGCCAATGAATACCACAGCTGGGCATTTACTGAATGTCATCACCAATCTCCAACCCAATCTTTCCAATCGCCTTCCCACTCTCCAACTTCTCGTGCGCCTTGATCAAATTCTCCACACTCAAGACATATCTCTCATTCTCCAGGCTGACCAGCGTCCCGTCGTCATAGAGCTTCGCCGCTCTCTTCAGAATATCGCCCTGCGACTCGAGCTCATATTGATGAACAGACTTGCTCAGCATCAATTCCCACGAGAATGTGAGCTGCTTCATGAATGCGTTGGGATCGTGCATGCCATCGAGCTGGGAGGGGAGAATGTCAGCAAAGGTACTTCAGAGGCATGGAGAGTAGCGCTGGTCCGGAAGGAGCCTGATGAGATGAGATGTACCTTGTCTGTGATTTCAACGATGCTGCTGATTTTGGCTTTGGGTTTGGCGATTTCGACGGCGGTGGACATGTACGAGTTTGTATCGTAGCAGATGAAGATGTAGTCGACACCCTCCACGCCGACCTTCTCCTTGAGCTGAGGCCCCAGCGGTTTTCTGTGGGAGATGACATGTGTAGCGCCCATTTTCTCGGCGTGCTTGATAGTTTCTGGTCGAGAAGCGGTGACGATCACTTTGCCAAGCTTGAAGACTTTTCGTGCGAGTTGGGTGCCTATGCTGCCGACGCCGCCGGCTCCGTCTGTTGTGGAGTTAGCGATGCACGACGTGATCTTTTGGCGAGGTAATTTACTGATGACAAGTACTGATTTCTCCTTCTGCTTTCCACTCGGATCGTCCTGAACGAGGTTGAAATGTTCCTCAAGAAGCTCCCACGCAGTGACGGTAACCAGAGGCAAGCAAGCGCTCTCTACCCAATCGAACTTCTTTGGCCGAACTGCTGCCATACGATAATCGATCACGCCTATTCGCGTCGTCAGTCTGAGTCATTTCGGTCAGTTCCCGTGGAGCATGGCGCTCTTGGTTGCAATGAGGGCATTGCCGCTCTGATCGTGCTTCTGCGTGAGCATTATCATTCACTCACCATATTGTGCCGTACTTCCCTGTCTTCCCAAAGCACCTGAGTAATACACCTCATCCCCCTTCTTGAAACCCTTGACACCGCTTCCCACCTCTTCTACTACACCAGCTGCATCATACCCCGTCACATCTGAAGCTGGGAATTTGCCCTCTCTGATCTTTGTATCCACCGGATTGACAGCACATGCCTTCAGCTTGACTAGGAGATCGTTCGCTTCGGCTTTCGGTTTATCGATTGTGGTAAGGGCAAAGACCTCGGAGGCCTTGCCTGTTTTCTTGTAGTGGATTGCCTTTTGCTGGGACATCTTGGAGACGTGATGTATGGTAAGTAGAATCGATTGCGCTCCGAATGAGAGCCAATACGAGAGAATATAACGACCGTGTAGCAAACAGCCATGGTGGAGAATCCTTACCACTTTACGTCATAATGAGGGACTCTGTGTGAAAGAGTTGTGCTCTGTGTGTAGCATGCCTAATCGATGTAACCGCTCTGCCGGCGGGCGTGACATGCCTCCAGATTTCTGGACTGTGAGGTGTTGGAGGTGTCGCCGTCGGTACCTGAGCTTGTGTGTTGTCCGTTGAGACCTTACGCTTGTGGTGTGGGCCCATGAGGCTGTCTGTGACTTCATGAGCTTCAATTGGATCATCTCGACGCTGAAGAAATGGGAATGGGAGAAGAGATCCAACAATCCGGCACATCAACGAGGATCCCTGCCAAGTTCACGTGGCTTGGCGATGATGTCTCTCGGCAGATGGCGGGCCGGGACCGGCGCGTCGGCACATAAGGCCAGACCACTTCCAGGTGGTAAAGCTGTTCACATGTCGAGAGTCTCCCTTTCAAGAAACGTGCTCGCCTCATGAGGCGAAGGATGCGGCGCCCCAACGTAGATGTGAGGAGGCGATTGCAACGATAACATCATGTCCGACAATGGACAATATCGACCGGAAAGTATGTCACCCCATACATGTAGGCAGCAGCTACAGTACAGCCAACGATTCATGCTGACAGGCTCCCGCAGTGAACGCTCGATGGGATGATCTGCCTACGTCCCTCCTGTACGAAGAACTCGCGCGACGACAAGCTGAAGGCGAACGACCAGCCTGCGGGTCGAAGAACAAGTCGCACTCCTACAATGTCACGACGCACGTGCTCGCCCTCATCCTCATCTTGGTTCTCTCTGCCGGGGCATGCTCTTTCCCTCTCATCGTACGCCGCTTCCCTAGGCTGCACATACCCGAGAAGGCGTTGTTCATCAGTCGGCACTTCGGAACGGGCGTACTGATCGCAACCGCCTTCGTCCACCTCTTCCCGACCGCCTACACGAACCTGCTCGATCCATGTCTCCCGCCGTTCTGGACAGATGTATACCCAGCAATGCCAGGCTTCATTGCCATGACCAGCGTGTTTGTCGTGGTGGGTATCGAGATGTTCTTCGCGACAAAAGGAGCCGGGCACAGTCATAGTGTGGACTTCGCGCAGTTGAGAGGAGATGGCGAGCTGGGAACAGAAAGAGTACGCTCAGACCCGAGGCGGAGTGTGGACACCTTCAACTCCTTCAGGCAGGTTCCGATGGGTGATGAGACAGGACACAAGGACGTGCCATTGCAGGTACAGCCGAGTCCATACCAGGACTCGCCCGCGCGATCGGGGAGCGGTTCTCCTTCGCTGAACAAACCTCTTCCACCAGAGCCGGAAGGAGACGACTCAGATCTCGATCTGGATGAACTGGATCCCGCAGCTGACGATGACCAAGCTCCTTTGACAAAACGGACGCCCTCTGACGACAGCGAAGACGAGGACGATCTTGTGCCAGCAAACGGCCACACCGCCGGACCACCCAAATCGCACAACCGCCAAGTATCCTGGGCAGACCAACAGCCCTCACACGAGCAATTCCACAGCACAGAACGAACTCCCGAGGAGCAACGCCTCGTCTTGCAATGCCTCATGCTCGAAGCCGGCATCCTCTTTCACAGCGTCTTCATTGGCCTGGCAGTCTCCGTGTCAACTGGCTCAGCCTTCGCTGTTCTCCTCGTCGCCATCGCCTTTCACCAGACTTTCGAAGGACTCGCCCTGGGATCTCGAATCGCATCCATCGGGTCTTTCTCACTGACTTCATACAAACCTTGGATCATGTGTTTACTTTACGGAATCACAACACCGATCGGACAGGCAATTGGATTGGGAGTTCAGGGACTTTATGATCCAATGTCGGAGTTTGGTCTGTTGATGGTTGGTATCATGAATGCCATCAGCAGTGGATTGCTGCTTTATGCTGGGCTGGTACAGTTACTGGCGGAGGATTTTCTGAGTGATACGAGTTATCATGAGCTCAGAGGGAAGCGGCGATTACAGGCTTGCGGTGCCGTTGTTGGTGGAGCGTTGCTTATGGCGATGGTGGGGGTCTGGGCATAGTATTTTCCAGAATCAAGTCGTTTGTCTATTTCCAGCCACCTAAGGCAGCCGACCTCCGCGGATCAACCATGCGAATTAACCAGCTGGCAGTCACCGAGCTGGATGTAACCATGGTGGCTGGGAACAGGATGGTGGCAATCGAGGCGCACCCACTACACAGCGCAGGTCCAGCATCGAACACGCGCACTCTATCCTGATAGCAATCCTGACCGTCTGCATTGTCGCCGAGATAATTACAGCAGTAGGTCGTCTGCGAGCAAGCCTTCACCGACCAGTTCTGTGCAGTCGAGTTGTTACCTGCCAGCATTCTCCCATCAGCAACTCCCTACACGATTCACTACCCGCGAAGTCGCGAACCGGAATCACATCCGGCCGCTTGTAAGACACACCTGCGCTCGACGCATCAACAAAACAATCAGGACAAGCACTAGACTGCCACGTCTGGTCTGCATACGACGTGCGCCAGTAGTACGGACCCAGCGCGTCCCCGGAGTTTCTGCAGAAGCCTTGACTGGTGTATACGTGGTCTGGGCCGCAGCAGGCGCTTTGGGCTGCGGTGGTGTTGCAGATTACTGTACCCTACACTCACCTTTTAATGAGCATGGAATCAATCACACCAACTCGAGGATCGACCTGAGCACTTCGTCAAAGCACGATACAGTGGCGACAATTCTGATTCACAACAACGAGCTCCGTATACTGCAGACCAGAGGCAGTGTTGAGGAAAAGGACTATAGGGCGCTAGCGATTGCAGTGTTTGGCTTGACTGAGAAAGCTTTCTGGGATGCATCGGCTGCGGGTAGGTATTACCTACGATTGAGGCTAACATAGTCGTTGGTATCATCGGACGGTCGCTTAAAGCTTCTTCATCAGAGAACGTGTGCGGCTCAAAAATTACAGAGAGGACCCTCATTGAAAGGCTGGCTAGCAGTAGCAAAAGAAGCTTGTTGGCAAAGAGTCGCTCAAATCCAAAACGCCGGGCCAGCATATTCTACACTCGAACACACGAGACTTGCACGTTCGTTACAGCGACCTTGTTCTCCCATACGCAGAAGTCAGCACGAAAATGGTGTCCAAAGATGTCAAAAATTGCAAGGCCGCTTCCATTTCGGCAACATAAAAGCGAAGCCGGGCCAACACCGGTTCATTCACCTCCAGTCGCACGGACCTCGCACAAGATCAAAAAGCAAAAACATACAGCACGAGGAATTCCCACGTAGTCACCTACCGTAGTACTAATCTCGCGGTCGAATGCTTATATATGGAAGAGCGGACGGGGTTCCTAGCTTTCATTCGCCTGTGGCCGTATGTGTTGGAATCACTTTGCCTATATTACATATAGCCTTGAACGTTCGTCGCATCTGCTGTAAGCCGCCAGTGAACTATGGAGAGCGAATAGGAGACCACCCAACGGACTTGACGTTGCCTGCTTGGTATCGCTGGAGCCGACTGGACTGACAAAGATGGGAAACGATATGGATGCCGGGGATTCACGATCTTTGACCGTGTGTGCTGGAAGCAATGCGCTGAAGAAAATAGAAGTGCCAAACGGGGTCGGCGAAACAACTTGAGATGCTGTCCGCAATGTGCGAGTGCGTTTCCCTCGGATCTCCAACGTCCTGGTCGATGTGGGCATCGGGACATCTCAGGAGTAGATGGCGACCACGAATCGAGCTCTTACGCGGCCAAGAAAGTTACCGTAATCCGCCCCCCCCCCCCCCCCCCCTTTTCAATTTGGCTTCGACCCGACGAAGTAACGGAAAGGTACCTGATGCAAATAAATGTTCATACAATAGTAAGATGAAATGATCTCTCTATCCAAGCTACTGCGTTGCCATTGCCGTTACCACCACAAGCGCGTCGCGCAGAAGCACACGTATGAACAAATTTTCTTGCCGTGAGTAGAGCTCGCGCTCCCAGCCGTATAAAGTGACGATAATAAAAAAGCAAAGCCACATCAAAGCAAACTCACAAAAAGCCAGAAGTTAACGATGATAAGAACACCACCATTCTCCTTCCAGCGCAAGTAAGCCAAAGAAACCTTCATACCACAGCCATGCTTTCGTAACGTCTCGTTTCCGTCCCTCGACAAAGCGAATCCAATTGCGCAAGCGCAGAGATGTCGTAGCGGTGTGGACATGTTGATAAGCAGTAAACGCCGCCGGATCTTGTTGTTGCGGTGCAGGGCACGCCCGTCCTGAGGCTCGTCTTTGAGTAGAGGCCACGGGCCGGCTCCACGTCACCCGCTGTCTATAGTCTATGTTCTTGTTATGTTCTGTTTTCGTGTCAAATCGCTGTGCATCCCATTTTATTGCATGAAAACAGATGAACATTGCGCCTGAGAAGCAATAATCCGCCGTGTATCCCGTAGCATGAGTGACCGTTAGGTCGAACGAAGCAATGATCATCTCGTAACTTTTCGTGTCGCGCCACATCGAAGAAAGGTGCCTTGCCGCAGGCCGCCAAAAAGTCAAGTCGTTTGCACACCAGCCACTGGGCTGTCAAGCTGAGAGTTGTAAGGCTTGAAAAGGAGTTTCATGTCGAGCGTAAGGGAGTCGGTTCCGTACTGGTCATCAATATCACCGACTGAGCCGATCTCCTGACCTTTGGTCTCGTTGTCGCCAACTACCATGCCTTTGATCCGCTTAAGCAGCGACATGACTCGTTTGAAGCGCATATCGGCAGGTAGGTTGAAGTCGGTCGCCTGTTGCGAGGTCAGGAAACTGCGGCCAAGGTAGAAGAAGTGCACGCCATCGCGACTGAAGCCAAAGCGACGCTGGTACGACTGCTGTGGCGGGTACTGCAACTCCATGTCGTGATCCCAGTTGCGCTTCCACTTCTCTAAGGCTTGACTGACGCGCTTCTTCTCCTGATGTGCAGCAGCGTTCTGGTTATGAGGACTTAGACTTCCAGTTGGGGTCCCGTGGCCACTATCGTTGGCACTCCCGTTACCGCTGCCCCCGCCATTGTGCTCGAGCCAGTCGTTCTGAGAGAGTGGAGTGGCCGGCGTGCTGCCGTGCAGCTGGAGGCTGAAGCCTTGGAAGTTCTGGTCGTTCTGCAACAACGCTTTCTGGCATGCAATGATGCGCACAATCAAAGCGTGCACGAGCAGAAACTTGGAGTATACATTGGTGGAACCCGGCTGGAAAGCGGAGTATGGATCCATTAGGGTGCGCATGGCATCGTGGAAGGAAGGCTGGACGGCTTTGCGGGTACCGGTCATGTTCCTGCCTTGTGCCTGTGGGCCATTGAGACCAAGAGCGTTGGCACAGTCTTGTGGACTTGATGCATCCCATGCAGCATCATCCGAGGGCAGCATGAGGCGAATTTCGAACGCATCGAAGGTTGCTGTACAGTTAAAGTACATGACCATCGCAGCATCCGTCACGACCAAGTGGTACAAAATGCGATTGCGCTTCTCCTGTTCCAGCCAGCTCTGCCACTGCCAGGATTGGCCAGCAAATTGGTCATGCTGTGCCCGGCTCAAGTGGAGGGTGCTGTATGCATAGTGGGCTGGAGCAGCTTGCTGGCACAAGCCCATAGCTTTGGCGATGTTCACGAGCGTCGGGAATTCGGCGCGAGCGGCCTGCCTTTGAGCCGGATCACCGTGCCAAGTGAATAGGATATGTAGCATCGAAAGCGCCTGCAGTTCCTCGATCTCGTGCGGCTGACTTCCGAGACCTAGGATTTGCCCGTGCATAGTGCGACTGTAAATGCTGCAACTGCCGAAGACGGTCGCCTTGACAAATTCCATCATTTGTCGAGTTTGGTGCACAGTCAGCTTAGGACTGTAGACGGCACCAATGCAGATGATAGCCAGGACCAGACTGTTGTTCGCCTCTGCCAGCTTGAAAGTCGGCATGTGCAGAATCGGCCAGTGTCCATGGTACGAAGTGTAGTGCTCCGCGTAGTGCTTGATGTTTTCCACCTTGAGCGCACTTTGCATCAGGTCCGCCGCTGGGCTACCTTTGATTGACTCGACGCCGTGTGGGAAGCAGTATTGCATCAGATTGTCAACCTTGGCCTGTAATGGGTCGTCCATGCCCCAACTCGGGAAACCTGGAATGCCGCCATCTGTATCCTCGCCCCCGAAGCCACTTGGGTGCGAGTAAAGACTACCTAAAAAAGAATCGTTGCTGAAGTCGTTCTGAAACGCAGGCTTTGCGTCAGGTTCGGTCTTGATAAGAGTATTTCCTTGCGAGCTCGCGTTCGCAGAATGGCTGCCGATAAAGCCATCCTGGCCACCTTGATTGAACATGCGGGTCCAGTCGACTCCGCTTCCATCACCACTTTGCATCTGCTGGTGCTGGCTGTTCTGGCTGTTGTCGAACCGCGAGCTCTGCTGACCTAAAAAAGACTGCTGCGGTGGGTATGGCGAGCTATTGATGTTGTAGCCATTGAGCTGCGGCGGCGGCTGGCTGTACGAATAGTGGGGCATCTGCGTACCGTTGGCCGAGTTCTGCTGCATAGCATAGGCATTCATACCTGGCTGATAAGGTGCAGACGACGGGTTCATCTGGTCTGCGTTGGGCGCGTTAGAGCCTAAAATTCCCAAACCAGCTACGCTGTTGCGGTGGCTCATCGTACCAGGTGTAATCAAGCTGTTAGCTCTCGACGAGCGAGCAGACATGTCGCCATTGACAGTCGGACTGTGACTGACGCCGCCGTTGTATCCTTCCTGGCCCGCAACTGGCTGCATACCTGCCAAGCCAATGGGCGACTCCTGTTGACTGATCGACAGGCGGTTGCCATTGTTGGTATTGCGACGCTGGTGTGCCAGATGATTGGCGCCGGTGGGGTTACCGCGTCGTAACGAGCACTTCTGAAAGTGCCGCTTGAGGATGTCACTTCGAGAAAAAGTGTCCTTGCACAAGTGGCACATGTACGGGCGATCGCCAGTGTCTGCACTACGTCAGCGCATTGTTGAGGTTGCACCAACAAGAACTTACGTCTCAGAAGATGTCTCTTCAGATGTTTCGCGTGGAGGTATGTCTTGTTGCAGTGCGGGCACGGATACTTTCCATCTGCGTCTTTCTGTGGAATCATACTTTTCGTTGCTTGCGCACTGCCCTGCGCCGGAGGGTTTGGCCGACCAGGCGCGCTCGGCAAGATGCCCCGCCTACCTTGTGAACCCACGACGTGTGTCGGCTGCTCTTCGCTTTGCATGAAAGAGGGCTGTTGACCCATCTGGCCCAGCTGGCCCGCGCCTGCAAGACTGGGCAAGCCATTTGGAGCAGCAACACCGCCGGGCGGCATCGGTCGAATGTTTGGCAGGCCAATCGTGGTGTTCGTGCCCGGCATCGAGGTCGCGGTGGAGGACGGGTACATCATGGACTGCGACAAGTTGCTGCCAGAGTACGGGTTGTTGGGAAAGGACGGCGGCAGCATTGATCCAGGACCACTGGTAGTGGTTGGCGAGACGTGCTGAGAGTAGTTGCCTGGGCCGTTAGCATTCATCGTGGCCTGCGCGGGCGCGTGCGGCGTTGTAGGCGTGTGCGACTGACTTCCTGGATGCGCGTAGGACATGTTACCAAATTGCGGATAGCCATTCTGGCCCTGCAGCGGTGGTAGCGTTGGGTGTGACGGCGACTGGCCCGGCTGCTGCGCCTGTTGTGCCTGCTGCTGACCCTGCTGAGCGTGGTTGGACAGGCCGCCAAAGGTGGAGAGTCCGTTACTCTGCTGTTGCGGCTGCTGTCCCTGCTGCTGGCTTGGCTGTTGCTGCTGGGGCTGACCAGAATTCCGCTGCTGCTGCTGCTGACTCGAGGACTGCGGGGCAAGGTTCTGCGCGCCCAAGGGTGGATATGGATTATAGCCGGGGTTATAATTATCCATGCTGGCGGAGGGGAGAGGTCAGGAAGATGAAGGGAGGCGGGTAGCGGAGATGGACGGCGACGGTGGGGTTGTCAGTGCTTCTCATCGAATGTCGTTGCAGGATTCCAGTCCTAGAAAACCTTCAGGCAGAGCAGGGAAAAGCGAGTGTGACGAAAGTCAAGCTTTTCTCACAGAGAGCAGCTGCGGTCGCGTTCCTGCCGCGCGTGGAGGGAAGCTGATGATGGAAGCTTGCGTGCCGGCCGTGGCGGCTGTTCGAGCAGGCGCTGGGTGAGGCTCCAGGAAAGAGCGAACAGCAATAATGACGCCCGCACTGGAGGTCGGTGTTCCAGTTGCAAAGGCAGTCGGCCAGGGCGCGCTGGTCAGGTTGGCAATGGGGCGTGGTGCGTGGAGCGGCAAGCGAGTTGAGCTTTGGCTGTGGATAAACTCCGGTTCGCGTCAGCAGAATTTTCGGCTTTGACACAACTGCGCTCGGCGCGGCAACGGCACGCTGAGGCTGGGGAGAGAAGTTGCACGCGCAGCTGATCCAACAGTCCGACGCCCTCGTTCAACAGCAACTGCTGCACCGCGAACGGCAAGCCAATGCGAGCGCCGACCAGTGTCGTCGGACCCGCGTGTTGTTGTGATAAGATTTGCGATGAAGTTCAGCAAGTGGATCTTGCGGCGACGCGGGAAGAAAGGGACATGTGGATCTGCTGTACCTCAGGTCGTTCGCTGGTGTAATCTGCCGAACAGTGTGAACCAAACGCCCAGGGCTTTATGTGGGATGCGAGTCACCACGCTCTGGGCCCACACAAGGCTGCTGCTGCGCGGGAGATGGTCGATGGCGGCGCGCTGAGGGGAGAAGGGTACCGTAGGATGTAGTAGGTAGTATGTGACGGACGCGGACGCGGGAATCGCCCAGACGTGGTGGTTGAGAAGAAGCTGCACACAAACGTCGATGCTAGCCGCCCGCTGCTCAAGCTTCCGCTAGCCGTGCTCTGACGTAACCTCCGGCCGCGAAGCATTCGACGGGACTTTTGCGCGCGGTGCCTGTCACGCCTGTATCTCTCCCACCGCAAGCAGCCTCATGTCATCAACACATCTGCCGGCATTGGCACCGTTGCTTCGTTCACGAGCAGGCCTCTGCTGTCCGCTGTTCTTCCCGCTTCGCCTCGCATCGCCGCGATGCACTCACAACCCTGCCGGGCCAAGTTGTCCGCCGTCGATCATGCTGCCGACTTACCGAGCGGACGCGCGCATATTCGACCACCATGTCTAGAACTCGACACGAGGCGAGCAGGTACCGTACCTCTTGCCAGCGACGGACGTGATGATCCTCTCTGTGCTCGTTCCCCTCTGCATACATGACGGGGATTGCATACATCCCTGGCGACACCACCGCGTGCTCCAAAACTGCCGTTTCGTCACTCATTCTGAACAAAAGGGCTCGGTCACAACGCGGAACCGTCGCTGCCAGGATGATTGAGAAGCACCCCGGCTGCACAGGCCGCTGAGCTACATATGGCATCCCTTGCTTGCACCTCTGATTCGCCGACTCGTCCTTGCCCGGCCATACAACGCATAAAACTAGTCTTTCTGCTCCCAATCATTCTCCAAGCGCACGTCACAGCACATACCTCACGCACAAATCTGTGCGGCGAGGTAAGACGTGCGTAAGAACTGCCGCTGGAAGGGAGCCGGCCCGAAGTTTGCAGTTGCATAACGCTGCTGCCCGGCTCTTTCCAGACAGCGACGCCACACCTTCCCAGACGAGAATGAGATGTTTCAATGGCCGCCAGTGCGTGATCTCTTAGCTCTCGCACTCCGCAGGGATGTCTCGGTGCGGGCTCACACACGCCGCTCGATATGGCAATAAGGATCTCCTACCACGTATAGCCTGCGTCACCAAGCGATGCAACGCAAGCAGCACACCAACATTTGTTCCGACACGCGCTTGTGCCCGCCCTATCTCAGACAACCGCCAAGCAGTTCGCACGACCATCACGGACAATCTGGGAACCAGCGTTGGCCCTCCACGCAGCCAGTATGTCAGTCATCTCGGCGGGAGACAGTATCACTGCCCTCTCCAGCAAATCGATGCTACATACTACCGCTGTACAATGTACATCCACGACGGCCAACATATCCATGTCCATGCTGCAGCGCGCCTAGCGTAATGCTCGCAAGCATCCCGGTTGTTCAGTTCACGTACTCCGTGCATGCCTACCCGAGCGGCTGTGAGATGAGCCCATAGAGCGAACAGGAGCGAGTGTTTCGACCACCATCCTGTCATACCACATTGGAGTTCGAGACATCTTTCACGATGTCTTCATATGCCTTTCGCGTGCCGCCGGGTCAACTAAGAGTCCAGCATTCGGGCTCGAGCCTTAAGAGACAAGTCTACATCTGCCATCACCGGAGTATGTTGGCGTTGCTACAGCTTGACTCCTGCCGATATCTCATCGACTTGACGGGGTCAAGGTTTCTTCGCTGACGAAACAGCTATGGTCGAGACTCGAACGCTTGTTTCCATTACGGAGATGCAGGGTCTGCAATGCCTACTGGTTCGCACACTATTGAATCGTAGCCTTGCTCAGCGTCGCAGTTACTTTCGGCAAGCAAACACGGATGACCTTCCTCACGTTCGTCGTTCATCAACAATCTATCATCGGCCAACGGTGTCCACAAACAACCACGCCATCTCAAGACTTCTGTCCCCATATGTATCCCTTGTCGACACCGTCTTCAGACTTCTGGCTTCCCTGCAGCTGTACGCTTAACTGCGGCTTCTTCGCAATCGTCTGGAACACCACACAGTATCGCTCTGTCAGCTTCCCGAGCTTCTCGACAGTGGCCTCGGGGACCTCCACTCCCTCCTTGAACTTCAGGTCAAACGACAAGCGGATGTCTTTGAAACCAACTGGAGCATTCCTATCCACGCCCATCGTGCCTTTGAAATCGAGATCACCCTCTGCTCTGACGACGCCAGATTTGACTGGAATATCCATCGCGGTCGCCACGGCCTTGAGCGTGACTCCTGCGCAGGCGACTAGTGCCTCGAGCAACATGTCGCCGCTGCATAGCTCGCCTGACATGTCGAATCCTTCTCCTCCAGACTTTTGGTGCAGGCCTGCGATCTTCTGCTCGGCTTGCTTCATTTGCTTGCCAGTGTCGAGCTTGCAAGTGATGCTATTGTCGTCGAGCGTGCCGGAGGCATTGAGAGTGATTATGGCAGAGTTTGGGTCGTCTTTGTACTGCGACTTGAGCGGTGCCTGCTTGTCACGGAGCGCCTGAGAAGCCATTTTGGCGGGCAAGGTTCAGGTGAGCGTCGTGTTTTGCAGGTGCGTGTTGATGACTTCCTAATACCTGGATGGCTGTCAATCGTTTCTTAGACTGTAAGAATGACCGCAACTCTGCCGGCAGGACGATCCAGCACTTATAACAAGGACAACGCAGTCGTTCCCATGGTCCTAGACGGGTCGAGGCATTTCGAGTGCCCCGCTGTCCCTCCATCGGTCAGGCTCTCCATACTACCGAGCTGTTTGTTCCTGCATTTGCATCCACCGCAGCCGAAGGAACACTTCTCCCTTCGGTTCTGGAGCCAGATATCAAGACACGGACGGCAAAGATGCACTCCGGGTACGTGGGAAGGCAACACCACAGCTCCATCCAACAATGCCTTCGGCTCCGCCGTCATCTCAGCCGCTACAGCTGTGGGATGCCTAATTCGGAAAGCCGACAAGAACATCACATCTGGAGAATAGCTTTCCCCTCTCAAGCTTTCGAGCTCCTCCACATCAATCATCGTGTATCATACAGATGCTAGGACTGCCGGTAAGTGTTGCTTGTGACATCTGACTTACCTCTCCTCTCGCAATTCGACCTCAGATCTCCTACCGTCACATCAATCTTTCTAACCAAACCATAAACACGCGGCGATGGCAGTGGTTGTAGAGCAGACGATACCCTTCAGCAAGGACATACTTGATCTTGAGAACGCTTCGCGATGGAACGAGCTCTTTCCGCTGATACGCCCTACCGTCAAGACTATACAGACGGCCAAAGGGCAGAACATTTTGGTGGATATGGCGAAAGCAAAAGGCAAGCGGTACTTACACATCATCGCGGCTGGCAGTGTTGGCAACTTCTCATCCAAGCTCCTGGACGACAAACATGTCACGGCGATTATTACGGAGAAATCTGGGGCGGGAATTCTGACAGCAGAAGATCTGCCTCATGCTTTGACAACGGCGGGCATTGACGTTGGTCATGGACTGGTCATGGTCCGTGCTGGCAAGGAGCGAAGGATTACCGTACACAGTCCGGGCGTGATCGAAGCGCAGACTGCTGGAGAACTCGCACAGGACCATGTTCTGCATTTGCTAGGTACAGCTACAGGAGGTACGAGAGCCAATCCACATGAGTTGGCAGAACTGCTCAAAGTTTTTGTTAAGAGTGCGAGCACAGCGCATTCGAAGTTCCATACGGAGAAGGCAGAAAGAAATCCTGCAGTCCTACATGCGGAGGGGCCTGGTGGATATGAGAAGGCGAAGCATGCTGTGCAGCGGAATTTGCAGTATGCGATGCGAGCACAAACGGCACCAGAGGAGGGTGTGGTATATTCTGTGCACTTCTCTGATGTGAACGGGCTGAGTAGGCTGGAGAACTATATCATTGCCGGGGAGATTGCGGAGTTTCTTGGTAAACCTGCTCGCGAGGATCCAACATACAGTCCACATGATGCTGACGCTCCTCCAGACTCCCAAAACGTCAAATACGCCCTCTCCCACTCCACAATCCTCAACCACACTGAACTCGCCCGCGGCTTCTCCATCTCAATCTGCCCCATCCCCACACACTACCTCGCACCCTCTGCAAAACCGCAACGATACGCCCCAATCGGCGCCACATCCTCCTCTACCACCTCTACAACCACACCCCTCTCCACTATAGCCCCCAAAATCCCCTTCAAAGGGCCACAAATCCGCACCCTCATCACCTCCGCCTGCAACGCCGTCATCACCGCCGAACCCACCATAACCAAATACGATGAAATTGTCGGCGACGGCGACTGCGGCTACACGCTCCGTGACGGCGCTAAAAAGGTCCTGTCCTTCATCTCCGACCGCGATCTGACACATTTCCCCGCCGTCCTCTCAAACCTCGTCACCCAGCTTGAGCTTGAAATGGGTGGCACCTCCGGTGCACTATACTGTATTTGCCTCACGGCTTTGGCGAATGCGTTAGCGACGGAAGAAAGTGTGGCGAAGGCCGCAGGTGTGGCGGTGGGCGAGCTTTGTAAGTATACGAATGCACGGATAGGGGACCGGACATTGATGGACTGTTTGATACCGTTTGTGGAGGTTTTGGAGAAAGGGGGAGTTGAGGCGGCGTTGGAGGCGGCGAGGAAGGGCGTGGATGGGACGAAGACTATGGCGGCAAGTTTGGGGAGGAGTGCGTATCTTGATGAGGAGGCGGTTCGCGGTGTGCCTGATCCGGGTGCTTATGGGTTGTTAGTGTTATTGGAGGGGATGGTGAAAGGGAGTCGAGTGAATGGCAGCAGCTAATGGACTTGACATCAGGAGAATGCATGTGACTGGCTTACATTAGTTCGCGACAAATCTCGAACGACACCTGCCAGCATTCTTCTGTGTACTGTCACACTCCAGGATTTCTACTTCCACCCCCAGAATCACAGCCACGACCATCGAGCGAGTCAGGCACCCACCACCCGCTCCAGAAAGATAGAACTAACACGGACACAAACACGAGCGCAAACATGAAAAAGACCTTTCCCGTCTTCCGCCTGTCGAGTGAACTTCGAGATCGCATTCACGCTGAGGTCGGAAGCCTTGAGGTCGGGCCACTTCGCCTCGGCTTCTTCGCTGGAGACGAGAACAACGCTCTCAAAGCGAAGTGCTATCGGGCTAAAGTCTTCGAATTTCCAAAGAAGAACCTGTCGCTGGTGAGCCGCGACTTCAGAGATGAGTTTGAGATCGAAGTCTACCATTCCGCTACGCTCCAGGTTGAAGCTATCAGGAACAACGCAGACGACGGAAACTTGGAGTTTTGCCCTGTCGATACGAATGGCGAAGTGATCAAATGGATTTCGAGAGTCCTGCACCTCAATATAAGCACAAGCTATGGCACTGCACGCGAATGCATGCCGGGAGGTCAGTTTGCCACGCCGCCCTTTATAAGGCAGAACCTACTGACCCGAGCTCTACCCATGTCCGAAGAAGATTACAAGAGCCTGCTGTTATTTCTGGTCTCACGAAGGCGAAGCCTCCGCAGCATCGAGCTGCACAAGCCCGTACACGCTCGCACGTACTGCGCCACAGGTGAAGAATTTTATCAACAGGCGAAGACCACTCTGCGCGGCTTTCTCACGCATACGACTATTCGATCACAACGCAACGGAGCTCGCTTCGCGATCCCTGTGGACTTAAGGCTGTTCCTACGTAATCGACTCGTCGAGTATCCCAAGAGCTACCAACCTACCGCGGAGGACAGGCGGAAGTGCCCGTATGCCTGCAATCGGGGATGGCATTTGTTTGCCAACTGTCTTGACATAATGACGTCGATCAGGGTTGTTCACGTGGCGAGGCAGGCTGATGAGGTGGAGTTTTCGTGGTGCGGCTTTTGACTTCACGCGAGTGAGGGCGAGCGGGCGTATGATGTTGATGAGCAATTGTATGCGCTTGAAGAGTTCGTCAGGGAGTCCCAGGAAGAGCTCGAAGCTGAGTCTTCATGGGTGTTAAAGGTCTTAGATCGTGCAAGGATTCGCGTTTGCGCCACTTTCCCGTCGCGTTGACTTTCTCTTCGCCATTCTAGACACCAACGTCAACCGACGCTCACCTTCCTATCACGACTGTCCGACGATCACTGCCTGCCGCCCACCCACTGACATACCATAGCCATCACCTATCTGTCGTACCGGCTTCCAATCATAGCAACGATGTCGACGCATCTCCCCTTCTTCCGACTGCCACGCGAGCTGCGCGATCACATATACGCAGACGTAGGAGGCCGAGACGTCTTTTTCAGGTTGAGCTGCAATGTCCGAGACACCTCCAAACGACCGGTGGGAGGCGCTGAGAAGTTCTACATTGCCGCGATCCTGAATGCTCCACGACGAGATGTCATGGTCGTGTGCAAGAAGTTCAAAGTCGTATACACGACTGAGGTCAGCCGGACCGCGAAGCTTCGAGCCCAAGCAGTTCACTCGTCGCGCGGAGACGACGACCTGGACTGCTAACCACTCGAGATCAATGGCCGACTGCTCAGACTCATGCGCGGTGTTCCGTGCCTGCAGGTCTTGCTAAGCTCTGCCCCCAGCGGTGACTATATCCTGGACCTGTCTCTGCCAGCGAGTGAATTGTTTGTCATTGCTGTTGTCAGAAGCGTTGACTGAGACGCGCTTTCAGATGTGCCGGAGACAGAATTTCTCCCCATGACATATTGCCTCAGGATGCAAGTGGCCAAGATCCGGAACATCGAAGCCCACACACACGTCGATGCACAAGTGTTCAATATCGGCCCAGCAATAGCCGACCTCGATACACTGAGGGCCGAAAACCGAGCATGGTTCGGTCAACCTGGACAAACTATACACAACGTGCCCTTTCACACGCTGGTGTTCATTCACAGTCCTCTCGTTTCGATGTCGAGCACCTACCAGCTCGCAGACCGCAACCGACGGAAATGGCCGATGTTGACCAAGGGTGGAGACTGACGCCGCATTGCTCGCTGCTTCGAACGCAGCCATCAGAATCACGTCATTTATAAGGCATCATTGACAGATGACGAAGCTTCGTGGCTTGGTCTAGACCTCGAGGTTCTCGGGGGCAAAGGGCAATACCGGTTCGAGGATGATGCAGACTGGCTTTGTACATGCTTGACTACGAAGGAGAATGGTGGTAGATCTGATGAGCAGTAAGGTCGTTGCGTACATGAGTTGGGAAGGCGACATCCAAGGGCGAGACAATACTGGGTAAACCAGAGTCACATGGGTCTCAGATGAAGTGTGGTCACACAAATTGCAGCTCGTGAGTCTGACTTATGGGCGCTCGATACTCCACTACGGTATTTGCTCAAGCATTAGTGAGGATCTTAGGTGCGACGTACCGTTTCGCGGGAACCTGCATTTACCGTTTGCCTGCATTAACATGTCGCGCTAGTGTTTTCGCGCTAGTATTGAGCGTCTTCTTCCAGCACGAACTTCATTTCATAGTGACACAAACACCATATCATCCGAATTCTCACCTTTGACAACAAACACCACAATGGTGGAGGCTATTCCTTTCTTCTCCCTGCCACGCGAGCTTCGTGACCAGGTCCATGATATGATCGGCGGTCGCGAAGTGAAGTTCAAGCTTGTGATCACGCCGAAGACCAAACGAGATGGAGTCGATGACATGACGAGATACTTATATGCAGCTTGCATCACGTCCGCTCCATGGATGAGCCTGCTGCTGACTACTCGGGCCATTAAGGATGAGTATACAACCGAGATGCGCCGACACATGAGCCTCGAAGCGCGAAGTGATCAGGTCACAGACTCCCTGCAGCAGCACAACCTTCCCGAGGACACCAATCTGCGCATTTGGCTACAACAAATTCCCTCACTCCACCTCAGAAGCGACTACCGACCTTATGATGGTTCGATCCCTCCCAGTAAGATACTCACAAGTCTAGTCAACAGTAGCTTCTTTGCTGACAAGCCTTAGAAGAATCTACAGCAAGATATGCCGTCGCCCGCGACATGCTGGTTGAAACAATGACCAATCTGAGAGTACTCCGGACCGACACACATGTCGTCTCCAAACCCGAATTGGAGGACAATGAGGCGAGAGACATGCTGAAGCAGGTATACCGCGAATTGCTCAGACGGAAAGATCTTACCAACGGGCGAAGCGGCAATCACAAGCGACAAATCGAGGTTCCATGCTCGTCTATTCCAACACGTCAGACTGTATTCACTGTCGAGAACCCCTGAATCGACTGTTGCGCAAAAGCAAGAGTACCCGCTCTTGTTCGCCAGCTTCAACTGGAACGGTGTACGGGGTCTACTGGAGCAGCATCCCAACAACGAAGTGGTATACGAAGCGGCATTGTCTTCGGATCCCAATGCTGTGGCGGGCCTTGAGTATCGATTCGTCTCTGCTGGCAGGTTTGACTTCGACGCATCCGCAGCACACTACGAGGAGCTTTTGATGAGTACCTGGATTGAACGACTGGGCAAGAGCGAGGAGGTTGACGAGGAGGATAGTGACGAAGATGAGAGTGACGATAACGATGAGGACCGGGAGAGCAGCGACGAGGATGAGTCTGAGGAGGATGGAGGTGAGGAAAGCGGCGTAGAGAGTCCAGTCGAGTATGGATCTGGAGATGAGGAGCCAAAGTACAGCGACGAGGACGATGACGCTGGCGACTCCGATGCTGAATGATTGACGGAGGTGACGCACGAGACGATCAAGAGGCGAGACTGTACGATGAGGATTGCCAAAGCGGGCAGTAGGTCAAGCCGAAAGCTTTGAATCCTCTTAACAGCTCGTCCATACTGCATAGCAGCCCGTATTCACGGTAAAAGAAGTTTGAAGATGACAGAACTTCCCTGAACTGTATGCAATGCAAATTATCATGCTGTCCCTCTCCGCGCGATATCTCCTTGTAATAGTGACATTATGTATTCGTGGCTTGGCCCGGTCGTCGCTCATGATTCGCAGTTCGTGAGTTTGCCCAGGAGTAGCCTAAAAGACAGCTCAGACCTAACGCGAGAGCAGCACCCAATGCGAGCACGGCAACCAGCATCGCCCCCAGATCCATCTTATCCTTCGCACCACCAGTCTGGTCGTCGAACGGACTAGCGCCTCCGGTCTTCTCCGCACCGGCTGCGACGCTGGATGAGCCATTGGCAATGGCATAGGTGGTGGCGGTCGGTGCAGTCACTGCGATGGGCGGGAGAGTAGTTGTCGGCGGACCAGTAGCGCAAGCGGTGTAGGCACTACCACCAGCGTTCCAGGTCTTGACACTCGCCATGACTGTGCCGTTGCCACCGCATGCGCATTTGACATCGGCGGTCGGGAAGACGATGCCGTCTATGGTGCCGGCCGGGACGCTGAATCGTCATGTTAGCTATGTTACGATGACAGGACGTCGGCGGAAGGGACTTACGTGGTGAGAGAGCAGTTATCTGTGGTGTACCGCGTGGTAGTAGCTGGAGCCAAGGTGGTTGTATTACCGCATGTGATGGACTGCGTCGCAGTGGTTGAAATAGATATGGTCATGCTGGCCACAGCGTGGTTGACTAGCTGTGTGCCGGGCGGAGGTGTTGGGCCTGGAGCCATAAGGAGAGTCTCGACTCCTGTCACGCACTGGACATAAGCGTAGTCGCCGCGGCGTTGAACGATCACGTCAGACATGGTATCGCCACACATGCATTTGACGTCGGCGGTGGGGAACACGACGCCGTCGATGGTCCCGGCTGGTAAGCTATAGAGATAAGTTAGGGATGCAGTGGTCAGCAATCAGAGTGAAGGACATACGTGGCCAGGCTGCAGCCATCCATCTGGTAGGGAGTGTAGACCATGTTGAGTAGTGTATGTGGTGTTGGAGGAGGTGTTCGAAGATGCTGCAGGTGGTGTGGATGTTGGACGAGAGTGTGGTGTTATGTAGCAAGTCCAAGAGAAATAGAAGTCGCGTTAAGTAGAGCGAGAGAGGACGCTGGGTTTGCATGTACCAGAAGTTTGCTTGTGAAGCACACATATGCATATGACAATTGACCGACAAAGAAGCATTGCCACATGTTGCAAGATCCATTAGTGTGCGCGCAGAGCTTCAAGCCCGACGTTGGACCTGTGGTGGCGAGATCTCCTGTCGACCCGATGCAGGCGGCCTTGAGGCTGGTATGGATGAAGCGGGATCTTCAATCTATGCTTTGCGTTGGGGGCGAGCGGACTCTGCGCATCACTTCGTGCAATGGATTCTGCTGCAACAGATTGCACTTCTCGCCCACTGACCAGAGACCATAGGCTTACGTCAATGAGGCGCGGCCAATCCTCGGTCATCTGCATCATCGGCGGGCAGCTGCAAAGGTCAGCCTATATTTTGGTTTGCAGAGTGCTCAGTCCTGGATTGAGACTCTTGATCAACATTGGAAATTCGGGTCCAGCGGGTACGCCCTCAACGACAAGTCACTCCCGGGAACGTATGCGGAGTTTGATGAAGACCTCCGCAGTATCTAATGCGATATCGTTGGGATACGCGCAAGGAAAGGCGCAGCATCGGATCCGAAAGGGCTTCTCCACTAACGAATGGTTGTAGGCAAGAAGTTAAAGACAGATCCTGGCGTAGAAGGGCAGACTCGAACGTGTATCCAGGGATGAAACCCTCTTCGGGCCGTTTATAGCGGCCCAGTCGCGCTGTAGGCCGTACGTTGATGCTGCAGGACCGAAACATGATTCGGGTTCCTAGATCGATGTGGCGAGAGCTACATATCTTGAGCGTAGTCACATTCAGCGTTCATGTTGACACCAAGACGCTGTGCGTAGCGCGCAGAGGGTTGGAATAGCGAGGGAGAAGATCTCGTTGGATTGAGGAGTGTCGGTGGAAGACGAAGTCCACGAAGTTGCAGTTTAAGCTGCAGTCGGAGCCAAGCTTTGACCCTCATCCTGATTCGGCCTTAGCGCCGCCCACAGCATCTCGAATTTCGACGGAAGGAGCGTGTCGCTGTTCTTCTCTGGTCAGCGCAACGACAAGCAGCACATCTTTCGACAACATCCTCGATCACCACCGCCACCATGGGTCGTCTTCACAGCAACGGAAAGGGTATCTCTTCGAGCGCCATCCCATACTCGCGCGCTCCTCCGGCCTGGCTCAAGACCACCCCGGACCAGGTCGTCGACCAGATCTGCAAGCTCGCGAAGAAGGGCGCCACCCCATCGCAGATTGGTGTTGTACTCCGTGACAGCCACGGTGTCGCTCAGGTCAAGATCGTCACCGGTATGTGCGAGGGGAAGACGTTGGAAAGGTCGCGAGAGCACAACTAACCACATGCGACAGGTAACAAGATCCTCCGTATCCTGAAGTCCAACGGTATGCCTGCCTCGCAACTCGTCCAGCCTCTTTGAAAGAGACCAGGGAGAAGTCTGTCAAGTCAGGCTTGCAAAAGATGGAACACATGCATTGCTGCACAATTTGCGCATGCATACAACTACGCCTCTGCTTGGTCACAGACTGACAGAGTGATGATAGGCCTCGCACCAGAGATTCCAGAGGACCTCTACATGCTTATCAAGAAGGTATGTCACAATCAATGCCTCGCACGTTTCATGTCGCGTGATATGCGTGCTGACATTCATCTGCCAAGGCCGTCGCCGTGCGCAAGCACCTCGAGCGCAAC
>KZ108380.1:0-15096 GCA_002116355.1 Dothistroma pini CBS 116487
TATTCTACTTACTAGTACTTTATATTAGTATAAGTAGTCTAGATAATTTTAAGATAACTCTTTAGAATCTAGAGAGTTTATAAGCTTTATAGTACTTAAGCTCTATAGTATTAATATTTTCTAATATAACTATCTAAAACTTAAAATATAGGAACTACTAAAAAGGTAGAAAGTATACTGCGTATACGGAACAAAGTTATTCCGCGCCGAAGTTGGTCGCTTAGCCGCACCAGTGCACGTACCTTGTATTGCAAGGTAACCCTTCAAGCACCGGGTCAACGCGACACAGATCCACAAAATGCCAAAACTACTAAAGTTGTGGAGAACGAAAGCGTTGAGCTTCAGGCATCTCTAGCTAAGCAACATAGTAGCGAACAGGGCGATGCGCACGTGATTGGCGTCTCCGTGCTATTCTCTAGCACCCAGGTCGGTAAGATAGTCCTGGTAGGCTTTAGCAACGACGAGGGAGCCGAAGGTCGTGGCGGCAAACTTGGATTAATTCAGCGGCATGTCCTGGTGTCGATTCGGTAACATACCTAGGCTCCTACATCCAATCCCGCCTGCACATGGGCAGTCTATCTTCGGACTCGTGGACCACCGAATAGAACAGAGAGTGCCTTCCACTGGGCTTGATGGCTTTGGCGAAACAGTTCCACCATAGATCTAGCGCCGAGAAGGAGAGTAAAAATGATGTAGACAAAGAGGAGCGAATCCATAATTCCAGGAAACGGTGAGGCTGGATGCACTTGTTATGTAAGATACCTCGCCTGTTGAAGGCAACATCGCCCTAACATACTATTGAAGCACGAAGTGCTGCAGTCCTTGCTGTGCTTGAAGCCGTGAAATGCAAAACTGAGGACAAGGTAAGATTCTCGGTAAGGGTCGCCCGAAAGAGGTTTACCCGAGTCAAGGTATTCTCCTACTACTTCCGGCATGCAACAAATTGCTTTTCCGTTTCTGCAATGCAAGCGAAACGATAGTCTCCAGGGCATTTGAGCGCTCCAATTTGGGCAATGTGTAATTAGCATACTGTATTCGTGACTTAAGATTGGACTTAGATTGAAATCTTTCCACGCATGCAACATCAAGTATACACTCGTCACATCGACTGAATCAATGTCGGCCTACTCCATCGATCATGTTCGTGATCGCGACGATGCCGTAGTCGTGTCATGAAATGATGTAGGCATCGCGGTCTGGCCACCGACTGGAAGACACCGTTTTCTTGCAACGGAGGGTCTCAACGGATGTAAGGGTGTGGCCATAATCTCATCATTGGCTGGCATCCTTGGACACATTGCACCGTTTCCGGTAAAGGCCCCCAGGGTGACAGGCAACCAGGACCCAGGCGCTCAAAATCTTATAACCAAAGTGCAACAAATTGTGAACTACTACAACGCGAACGGCTTTTCTCTGGATCTCAAGTCTATTCGTAGCTGCTTTCTTTCAAGGAAGACAGGCACTTCCGGAGCATATTAGATCCATCACACGTTCTCTCGAGACGTTGGGTCTACCGGTCACCATCAAGTCGTACGATGTCTTGAATGCTGGGACAGCACGTGCATTTGGCCAGACTTCAATAGTAATTGTGTCTCAAGCGAACGGAAGACTTCCAAAAATCTATGTGATTAACGCAGAAGTCGACTTAAGCGCGGGGGGAAGACGCGGGTGAATAGAGTTTATGGAGAAGCTAGTGTGACGTAATGAAGTGGCAGCTACATGATGTGTACTTGATTGTCGATGCCCCTTAATGAGGCTTAGATTGGTTGCCTATACTGCGATGGGTTTCAACATTGACACAGCGCTTGAAGCAATTAATTCAACGAGCGTCGACTCCTCCTTCTCCGTGTTACGCCTTGGTCCACATGTATTTTTACCGAGTCCCGAGGCGCTTGAAGAGGCGTGTATAAATGGCGATTTGCAGCTCGCCGAGAAAATACTGGACGGAGGAAGCCTTTCGAACGAGACGCCGTTTGGCAGCGCTCTCTATCTTGCTGTTGAGAGTAAACGACTTCGCATTATCGAGCTGCTTTTGTCTCGAGGTGCACCTCTTGGAGTCAGCCATGTAAAGGCGGCAACCCTCAACAAGGATATTGGCGCCCTTGACATATTCACGAGACACGGCTGGGATCTCAATACTCCGCTGGGATGGGCAGTGCCCCATCGCTATCGTATGCTTCTGTATGATACTTTCCTGTTCACGACTAAATGTTCTGAGCAGGCTCGCAATCGATGACCAGAATCTTGTCGACTGGTTCTTCGCACATGGTGCGAATCCCAACGCGACGTGCACATTAGATCTTACGCCTCTCTCTGTTGCGGTACAGTTCGCCGATGCCTCCATGATCCGAAAATTCTTTAGTCATGGGGGCTCTATTGAACATGAACAATTGCTACACTACGCAGTCCGTCGGGATCTTGACGATTGCATTGACATCATATTATACATCCTTGCTCAAGGGGCTCCAGTCAACGACATGATGTATCAACATCGTTCGCACAGTCATGCTCTACAGCAGGCGTTTGGACTTTGAACTCCATTGCACGACGCTGCAAGATTGGGGAAGCTCAAGGCAGCTCGCGTGCTGTTGGATCATGGTGCAGATGCTATGATCAAAGACTCAATTGGGTTCACACCTCTTCAGACGGCGGAAGAGAACCAGCATCAAGCTGTTGCCGACTGCTTTCGCGATTCCATGATCGCATTAGATCGGAACTGAAAAATCTCCTTACGCTCATCAGGTCCGACATTGTGACTAGGTACTCCAGTCGGGTACTAGTGTCAATTTCATAGCCATTTCAACTGTCGGTCAGTGTTCGCGGTGCAGGTCGCTTTTTATACATGTATTCTCTAGAGCCCGGCTTGGCATCTTCTGCTGTGTCGTTCAGTGAACTTGCTGGTACGGTCAATATGGTAAGGAGGCATTAGATCATGTTGATCATTCAATGAAGGGTTTGAGTACCATCGTTACCGTCGGTTACCATATACATATGAAGGTGTAGGAGAGCCTCCTACACCTCCTCGTCGCCAATCTCACTGCCCTGGTTGTCCTGTGTCACCTCAACGATCTCCTTCTCTCTTGATAGCTCTTTAGCAATATCACTGCGAACGAAGTGCTTCTCAATATCCATCTTAGCGTCGAAAGCAGCCTCCACTGCACCATCCTTATGAACCTTTACCTCCGGGAAGATAAGCACATGCTTGGATAATGTCCTCTCTGAGGCATATACGCCGGTAGGTGATCATATCTCTTGCAGCGCTGAAAGCACGCTCCGGATTGTCGCTCATATTCGGTATTGCTAAGCAGTGGCAAGCAAAGCGCAGAAGCTTAGATAAGCTCTAGCATCATCACGTGCTCCCATTCCGCTTCGCCCTCGAATACATGTATCTCACTTACCTTAAGGATATTGCTCTTACTACCTACTACCCGGCTGCGCTCTAATCCTCGTATCCCCCTCCTCCGGATCCATCCCCGCAGACTTCGTCGTTCCCTCATCGTCATCAGGCTGCAACCGCTGCCACATACCCTTCTTCCCACTGATCGGAAGCCGAACCGGCGCGGGCTTATCATTCGCAGCAGCCTTCTTTGCAGCGGTATTCCAAGCGTCTGGATGCAGCGGTGGTGCTGTCTTGGGTCGAAAGGTGGCACGTCCTGGGACAAGAGCTGTGGCCCGACGGAAGAAGTCGCCCATGCGTGAGAAGGCTTGTTGGAGGTTCCAGGGTTGAAGCTGGAGGGATTGAATGGGAAGATGGGGGAGTAGGCGTGGATCGGTGTGTAGAGATCTATGAGTATTGTCGTGACGGTGTAGCGTGTAGCGGTCTATGTTGAGCCGGAGGGATTTGATGCGGAGGCTGAAGGAGTAGGCGCGGATCGGTGTGTAGGGGTCTATGAGCATTGTCGTGACGGTGTAGCGTGTAGCGGTCTACGTGCACGTAGGATGCGGGCATCTCTGTTGACCCTACAGGAGACACCCACGTTATCATGCGGTTGATGAGCTGATCGAGTTGAAGGTTGTCTACTCTGCGTCAGCCTCCTGTACCAAACGCTCTCTGCGCATTTACCAACTCACGGGGAGTCTTTTTGCCTGATGTACCCGACAGGGTATCAAAAGGCAGCCACTTGCTGCTAGCATTTATTCGTGCAGGTCCCCCCACACGGACCTACGGCTAGAATGTACCATCTGGCAAGAAAACTTGGAGTCCGGTGTCTTGATAGTTGAGTACAAGCCACCCGAACACAGGATTCTCGTGTAAATCATCGCCGGTCTCGTGCCAGAAAAACGTGCTACGGCCAATATCGGGCTCTGCGTTGAGGGATGAAGCGTTCACCCGAACCTCTTGGTTGATGGAAGGCGTCAGCTGAACAAAGTGGCACAATGGCCATTTACCTTTTTCGACTCTCTCCTTGCCCGGTTCTCGATAGACTGTGTTCAATGTCTTACCCTGTCCCGCCGTCACTGAAGGGAGTTTACATGATTCGATCCAACTCACCTCGGCAATTGAGTCGGGGCTCAAGACTTCGCTCAGACAGGGATAGAAAGAGAGTGGTGCCTTCTTCGGATCAGGCACTCGGGGAGGAGGCTTCGGATGAATGACGCAGATCGCTTGACCAAACTTGTCCACAATATTCGACTTCATGAACAGCATCTGGCCGTGTCACGCCTTTGAAGAGAACACCCGGGGAGTCCTCAAAAGATAGCAAGTTGGCGTACGGAGTCAGGGCACTCTCTATACCGATCAGCTCTACCATAGTAGGCCGGTCAATCCGGCCGTCTGGTCGTACACGATCGATGCCGGTGTCAATGGCTTTGCACTTTTCGATTGCCGCGTTCAAGCCTTGAACTGCTTTCCCTGTTCACGATAGCTGAGTTTCACGTTTGCGCCCTCGTGCCTTGTTGAGAGATGGTCGGTCAAGCCAGGCAGGTTTGCAGACACAAAGCTCAAACTGCGCAATGACTCGTAACTTCTTGCTTTGACGGCGTCCACATCGTCTTTGTCAAGAGGTAACGCCGGACCAGCACTCTCGAAGACATTTCTGACAGCGGTCTCGACCGAAAACACAGGCTGTGGCGTGAGGATGACTTTTCCACCGAGGGTGCGAACGTCCTTCTGGTCTGCGTCTGTCAACGGCGAAGAGAAACTGTACCTTACCTGCGAGTGTGGCTGACCCACTGGGCTTTCAAGAACACTGACTGACCACTTCTTGCGCTCGATGTGGAAATACTGGCACTCCCACTCAATGAATAATGACTGGAACGGATTCGTGTCGCCCCGGAATTGGTGCCCTTTGACGGTCCCGTCTGGCTTGCTCGAAAGATTACTTACGAACTCTGCCAACAGCTTCTGCCCAGCTGACTGCACTGCATTAGGTAGGGGATTTGGCGCGTATCCGCATAATTCTTTTGCTTGGCGAGCAGCAGCATCATTCACAGTAGCTTGCTGATCGAGACGTTCTATCAAAACATCCATGAATGTAGATGGCCAACCGGAATCAAGACCTGCTAAACAAAGTGTTGAGTCTTTCGTCTTGTAGAGCGGTGATTCACTGGCCTGTTTGCATGATAGTTGGGTTTTCAACGCAGGCTGTCTAGGCGGCTTTGGCTCGACATTGATCTCGTTGCACGAGTCTTGCACCAGCTTGTCGAGATCAATGATTCGCTTCTTGAGCCGAGCGACACTGTCTCTAGCAGCTGGTACGATGCTTTGTACGTCGCCAGGCCGGTCCTTATCATTCAGTGGATTGCTCACGAATCGCCACCATTCAGTGAATAGCTGCCACCTGAGATCGCTGAGCTTCTGTCTTGCTGCATCGAGTTTGGTTTGTCGTTCGTTGAGTGCATCCAGCAGAATCTTCTGATTGGGGTCAGGGGTTGCTGGCGGCGAATTTGATCCAGTCTTCCCGTCAAAATGCCACTCGCTCCCATCCGCATTTTGGACAAAGTTGTCGGTTTACAACAAGTCCTGTGCGCGGACGCGAGAGTCATATGTATCATCTGCAGCATAGAGAAGAGCTGCCAGGTCAACCACATCATCGGCAAACTTTCGAACATCCTTCCCGAAGACATCGTTCTCATGGTTGTGTGCCTGTAAGATTGTCAAGATGCAATGCTGCGCAGTCGTGCCGACGGAGACTGGCTCTATCTTGGTAGCGTCGCTGAACTTCTTCGCCGCTGCATCGCCCCAGCTCTTACTAGGCTTTCCACCTACATCATACTTGATGTCGTACATGTCGGCATGGCAAAGAACGTCGAACGCCTGGTCACCGCCTAGGACGGATGCGACACGGTCCGCGGAATCCTTCGACTCGCTTGGCATAGCCTTCAACTCTAGGAACAGGTCCCGAAGGCGATCGTTCAACAACGCACCACTGGTTGGTAGTGGCGAGTCTTTGGACTCGGAATGCCATCCGAGCACAGAGTAGCTTGCGGTTGCTGTGTCCAGTTACTGATCGCTCCCATCCCCTGTGGTAAAAGGCGAAGTTGTCGATGATGGAGAACACATTGCTGTTGTGTGGCACATAATCCGGGGATAGAGGATTCGAAGTGTTCACCACCGTCAGTGGCACTGTCTTCGAAGCGCCTCTTGGTTGCCAGCCTCTCTGCAGCGATGGTGGGCTGTTGGGATCATGTGTCACGAATGGACTTCGTCTGCCTAGCCAGATTTCTAATTGCATTTGGAAGAGGAATCCAGATCAGCCGGTGCAGGCGTTCTTACAGGATCAAAACCCTTTCCCTTGACGAGAGGCACGCGGTCGACATCGAGATCAACTGGTTCCTCAATTTCACCGATGTTGCGCACGACATCGCTCTCAACGACTCAAGACTGATAGTCCAGTACTTTCTCCTGCTGCTGGTGAGGCAAAGAATTGGGGTGCAGCCTTCGGACAACCAGCCATCTGTTTGGTACATTTCGGAACGAGGGATTCGGATTTGGTTCTCTTTTGGGCCCGACATCTTTTGTCGTTGGTCTTCTTATATCCATCTGCACTACTCGTAGCAGATCGATAAAGCCGTGGCAAACTCCAATGAACGTACACGCCAAGACGGTCCTTCCTCAGTGCTGGAGGATTGAAGCCCAAGTCAGTAAGTTGCGGATTTCTGTTCGCCGGTTTCGTCAGATGAAAGTCGATATGAGCCAGCACATCGTGTTTCACCCAGCATAGCCCACTTCCGCTGCCGTCTCAACTCCTTACAACGCTTCGTCTAAATACTCACCCCAAAAGCTCCACTAGTACTACTCCGTACACTCAAGTCATGTCTCGTATCCTTAACCACAATTCTCACATCGTGGTCCGCTGTCCACTTCATTGCCGCCGCAACCTGTTCTTCACTCGTAGCATTGTCCACACAGCTCAGTAAGTCCCAAAGATGCCAACCTCAAGCTGCGATGTAAATTCTAGCAGAAGACGGCACGCACGCATCATCTGCAAAAGTCGTCACACCAATACTCTGAGGTCGGTCGGCGTGGGACTCGCTATTAGACTACTGAGAGCTGGAAGTGTTTCAGGGGACTTGGAAATTGAAGGCGTTGCTTGGGTATTAGGAGGAAACGACGGTGTTGATGGAGAGAAGGGTGTTGTTGATGCAGGAGTTTAGGATGTTTCATCCCTAATTATTGTCAGTAAAAGCGTCGCTCGGAGGGCTGAGCCGTACCTGACCAAAAGGCCAAGTCCCATCGATGGAATTGGCTTTACATCGCGGCAATGATGAAGCTCAGGTGAAAGAAGATCCAAAGGCAGCCAAAGCGAGCGAGTGTACGAGGCGCGCCATGTTGACAGACGAGTATGATGCGGCAGGAAACTTAGTGCCTCACGCCAGAAGCCTGAAGTCTGAGATGTTGCGCGCCTGTGATCGAGAAACTAGAACAAATTACTTCAAATTCGCGCCGGCGCCATCGTCGCCAAGACATACCAGTGTCTGCCGTTTTAAAACCTCGTTGGATTGGAAGAGGCTGCCTACGGAAGTCGTTCATGGCGTAGTGTCACCATAAGGGAGAATCGCGATAGTCGTGAAATAAGAGAGTCACCGTATTCGCATGCGCAGGATGCGAGTGAAATATTTCACTGTATCGAGGCACATTCACTGTGCACTACCCCAGATGATGCTATCTGGTTAAGCCGATGTCAATTTTCTGAATCTTAACTCTTGCTTTGCTGTTCCGAAGTCCTAGTCCGAAGCTTGAGGCGGCGTTGCCACTGAAACGCTCTCGTCAGCTCGACCTCTTCGATCCGAATCAAACGACTTGGTACCCACAAGATAGTGCAGTCCAGCAGGCTCCAGGCACCGAGCTACCCACATATCCACCACTTACGCAAGTCTCGCCAGTTGCCCATGGCAGCTGGAAATATTCGTCGCAAGTATGACGATGCATGAGGCCATGTGTGGTCGCGTTGTTGTGATCGAGGCACTTGAAGAAGAGGGATAGTGTGATGCAGCGTTCATCGTTGCAGTCAAAGGACTTGGTGTAATGGTCTCCAGTGGCTATGTGAATGCCCTTGGAGGACATCTCGTGGCAGTACTTCTCGGTAGCTGGCCATATTAGTCAGTGGCCCAGATGTAAGTGGTTGGCGGGAAGAATCTACCCGCCGTGAAGTCTTCGGTGGTAGCTGTGAGGTCCTGTGTGATACAGAAAGCGGCAATCTCGGGCTCATCCTCGAGTACGTGGTCGTTGTGGTCGAGAGGAGACTTTCAGCGGAGTCAGTTTCCATCCGACAAGACGTACATCCCTTAGTACCTGATGCTTGGAGTGCAACAGTGCTGCCGCTGTGCCCATACCAAGGACAATGGTCGCTAGCATGGCCCTGGTCTGCATCGTGACGTGGTTGCGATCGATCTGGTCGTTGTGTCGGTGGATAATTGCGTGGCCCAGCAGTGCGTTGAAAAGAAGACATGGTCATCAAAGAAGTCGTGATGCAAAGTTTAGCGCTTGCCTTCGTCCTTGTGTTGATGTAGAAAGTCCTTTGGTCACAATGCTACTGCCAATGGTCGGTTGGCAGGCGTCCTTCGACCGGCTGTTTCCGCGCCTGCCGGGGACTTCGGCATACATCCTCCTTTGCACTGACCCATGGAGACCGGCTGCATTGCTAAAAATTGCACCGGGCCAGAGAAATGTCCATAAGCCAGCTCGTGTCCTGTTCCTGCAAGAATTTGTGCGCTTGCTACCCTGTCCACCAGGGAGGTATTTGACCAGCAAAATATGTCCTTTTGCTTCCACTCTTCCAGCGATCTCACAGATCAACATCATAATGCGGCCTAAACTTCTTGTTCGCTCGATCCGGCGCCCTGGCCTCAAACTGACTCCCATAGATCTCAAAAACCAACGGCTTCCTCTTCTCCTCTCCTTCCTTCTCTTCGAACGGCACCTCGAACCTGAAAACCGTATGCTCCTTCGGCACCGTCTTGATCACATCTTTCCCCGTAATAACCTCAAACGTAAACTTCGTATCCCTCACCACAATCCCCTTCAACCCCACCCTACTTGGACACCGACTCCTCACCACCTCAAGAATCGCACCATGGTAGTCGGCCGAAACCAAGAGCGGACCAGCGAAAGCACTATCGACATATGTGCGACCGGATGCGGTTCCGAGGATGTCGCGCATGTAGTTGCACCAGAGGAAATGGAGGGGTGCGTAGATGGAGTATTTGCGCTGCGACTTGGGGATGTCGAAGATGCAGAGGGCGCGCGTTTGTTTGGCATTCAGGGGGTTCGGCTTGTTGCTTTTCCGCTGCGCTTGGGCCTTCTGATGTCGTTCATATTGGCGTTTGGAGCGGGCGTTTAGGGTGGGATCTGGCGAGGATGGGCGCAGAAGCAGTGGGCGTTGCTTTACTCTTTCGCGGAGGATGGTCGCGGCGTGGTCGGGGGAGTGAGCTCGTTCGAGCAGCTCTTGGGCGATGTTGCCGTCTGGCTGCGAGGCCATGCTGGTCGGTGTTGTTACATTGTTGTGTGCAAAGAACAGTTGAACATGGAAATGTTGGAGAGATCGACTTGAAGCTTCAAAGCGGAACGGCGGCCGCGTGCGGACGATGACTCGAGATACATGTACATGTATCATGCCATCATTGACCAAAACACGAGACATGTCACAACACCAAAACAATTGCATCGTACAGGAAGGATCAATCAGATGCTCTGCCGCAGACGTGCCCTAAACCTCAGTCTCCAGCGGAAACACCACTTCTCCTTCGCCCAATTCCGCCTTGACTCCAGCATGTCTACCGGGAAGAAAATCTTCGCCCCAGGCGGCACAAACGACTCTCTCCAAGCGGAACAATACACAAAGGGCTCCCTAACAACCGACCAACTCGACAACGATCCCTTCACCCAATTCGACATCTGGTTCAAACATGCCAATCGAGAAAAAGTCTACCAACCCGAGACCGTCACATTGTCAACATCGGAACTTCCATCCGGCCGGGTGTCTGCGCGGATGGTGTATCTCAAAGAAATGGACGACAAGGGTTTCGTAATCTACTCCAATTGGGGCACGTCCCGGAAAGCTTCCGATGTGGCGAGTAATCCCCACGCCGCGCTGACGTTCTGGTGGCATGAACTTGAGCGGCAAGTGAGGGTTGAGGGACCCTGTGAGAGGTTGACGGGGGAGGAGAGCCAAGTGTACTATGATACGAGGATACGGGGGAGTAGGCTGGGGGCTTGGGCGAGTCAGCAGAGTATGGTACTGAAGGATAGAGAGGAGCTGGAGGAGCAGGTGAGGGATGCAGAGAAGGTGTTTGAGGGACAGGAGGAAATTCCGGTGCCGGAATTTTGGGGTGGGCTGAGGGTGAAGCCCGAGATGGTGGAGTTTTGGCAGGGGAGGCCGAGTCGGTTGCATGATCGATTTAGGTACACGAAGAATGAAGTCGGGGAATGGAGGATCGAAAGGTTGAGTCCGTAGTGGCTCTCAACGAACAGGCCAGTGTAGCGCAACATTCTTCGCGCCACTGGCTTCGCCACGATGATGAAGAACATGACTGCAAACCGTTCACGACGAAATCGTGCTGGCAATAGCATCTCGCGTTGACTTGCGTAAGGCTAGCTGATCATTAGAGCAGGTGAGGAGGCACGAACGTTTCATGCCATGATTCATTCGACCATATAGCTGGGTTGGGAACTCTGCCGGCCGAAGCTTGTCGTGCCACATTTGCTTGCTTAATCACCACGCTGCTCGGGTCAGCGTCTACCTCCATTGCTACAGAAGTCTGTCGTGATGGCTCCGCATCATCCGAAGCCTGACTCACCTACATACAATCATGCTGTGGCACAGCTATCCACGCGAGCAGAGCTTATGGCTATGCCTCCTTCGCAGATCGAGCAGCACAAACGTATCGAACGACTCGAACACGATCGCAAAGTCCGGGTGCTTGAGCTATAACGTCTTGAAGCTGCACGAAATAGCGTCCATCCTCAACAAAGCGCTTCAGCTCCTACTGCGTCGTCGAGGACGTCAGGACCCAGCACTTTGCCCGCCCAACCAGCTCCAGCCTCTGTTTCGCCCGATGAAGTGCAGCATATCATCGTCGCCGTCAACAAAAAAAGCTGGAACCGAAGCGCTACCGCCGAGCTCTCCAAACCAGCCAAAAAGCTCTCGCGGCTTCTCCGCAAAATTCTTGAGGCTGGCTGCAATAATGCCAGCAACCGGTTCTATCCCATCTATTTCTCCTGGGGTGTAAAGTACGTCGAGGCCATTCATCACGAATGACATAGCTACATGTGCACGGATCCCGGGAGACGAGCGAAGATACTACACGAACTTGAGAATCTCTCCAAGGAACTCGGAATAGACTTCGTAAAGGTCGAGCGCCTTTTACTACAGTATTCCTCTCTCCTGAGGCGGAGGCGGGGTTATGATCTAATTGAAGACTACCTCAAGGGAGGCTACATACCAAGTGTTGCGGCAAAGATGTGCAAAGATGCGTATCAGGTTGTGCCGGTCGTGGCGAAGAGTAACGAGCATGTGGCAAGTCTGTTGGGGAGTATTGCGTCGGCGGCAAGAAAGTATGCGTATCGGCCCCTCGTGCTGACAGGACATGTCAACGCCATTGAGGAGAAGGCTGCGTGGTATGCCGAGCGGGATTGAGGATGTAAGGACAATGTGGTAATCACGAGCTTTGCGGGGTGGTGAATGTTTCGAGCCAAGCTTTGACCACTTGCCTCATATGACTGGGCTGAGGACTTGCTGCCCGTCCTCTTCTTCGAAGATTCGGGCTCGAACAGCTCAATACTACAGCAAACACCCACAGCTGCGAAGATGAACCAATCGCCGCACGGCCCAGCGGCGCCTCCATCTTACCATGATGCGGTAGCAGAACTCCCAACCCACTTCGAGCTGCTCAGCATAACACTCGCACAACTCAATCATCAAGCAAAAGTCGAACAGCTCGAGCACGACCGTAAAGTCCGAGCAGCCGAACTGCAGCACGCGGCACTTCTTCGTGTCACAGCCCCATCATCGCAACCAGCACCTCGATGTCCGCGTAACAAAGCAACAGCAACCCAACCAACACCATCCTCACATCTCCATACCCATCTTGCTTCCATCACGGCATCCGGCCTCCGCTCACCTCCTCACGTCCCCACTAGCCTCTCCAAAACCGCCCAAAACCTCTCCTCTCTGATCCGTCACATCATGAACTCAGACTACAAGGGCTCCACCTCCACCCATATCTTCTACCCTCCCCTCTCCCGGGCCGACCGCCACATCACCGCTCTCTACCACCTCCGGACTTAATCGTCTACCAGCCCCGTGCCCCCGTCTTAGCTCGCCGACGAGCTCGAATCCAAGAAGCGGCACAGGAACACGGGATTCCCTTCGAGACCGTCAAGACACTGATGCTGCAGCATCAACACAGGGCCACGAGGAAGAAGTTTAGAAAGCCGTGGAGTGAATTGAGGCAGGCGTATCCAGTGCGGAGGGATCTGGCGGCACTGGCGACGGAGAGGTGTAGAGATGCGTATTGGGTAATTCCGGTGGTGGCGAGGGGAGATGTGGAAGCTGCGACGTTGTTGGACGGGGTTGTGGAGAGGGCGAGAGGAGGGGAGATGTTTTCTGTGGGACATGGGAACTCGAAGTGGGGATTTCTGGACAGGATTGAGGAGAGGTAGAGGTGGTATAGAGAGCGAGCCAGTGGGAGGGGAAACTGAGTTTGAAGGGGGGCATGCGTAGACAGCCTTCTCGAGCATAACCAAAATATTCACATCAAGATCCGCAATCGACGACCCGTGCACCGTTCAGCTACTTCCAATATTCCCGTTCTTGCAATCGTGCGGCAGTCCTCGTAGGTGAAGTTGGGGTGTCATGACGATTTCAATTCGTTGGAATTTCTTTGGACTGCCGGCCACACAGCCAACGCTGCGGTAGCGTGTTATGCCTGATATAGCTACGCAATCCTCAGTCCAAGGCTTCTTGTCTTTTGCGGTGCTGATTGCTTAGTCACAAGCTTCGAGTCTTTTGCAGACTACGACCTTGGAAGGCTAATCTGCCCGGCAAGGGGGGGAAGCCGCCTTGAGTGTACTACACTCGCTGCATATATTTGACGTAACCCGAGGTAGTCCCGCCAGCTCAGTCAAGGAAGTCAAATACTTCACTCAATAGAACGAGCACACAGGAAGAGCGTAGTATGATCTCTCGTACGCCGCCCTAGCTGCTGCAGACGCGTTTCCAATACAATGAGAAACCATCGATCCGCTCTACGGAAGAGCTCAAAGTCCCGAGCCAGAAAGTAGGCAGGGCGGGCTTTATGCTGGTGGTAGTGGATTGACAAACGAAGGATTGGCATTCATTAGGACGACTACATGTATACGAACATTTCGTAAGATGAGGGGGATCGGGTCGGCAACGCTCAATGTGGTAGCCATCATGATATGGGCTATGGTCTGAGATATGGTCACAGTCCGGCGGTCAGATACTAATGCGATATACATCATGAACTATAGTACATAGTAGACTGATGTCGACGGAAAGGAGAAGTCGATGTCGCGTTCCTGCAGCGCCAAGTGTTCGGTGTGTCGGCTGTTTCAGATGGGCCAGGGTCCAATTCGAGCTAATTCGTGTCCGCGTCCTGACTTTCTTGCTGCCTCTGCCTCTGCTCCCCACCGCCGTCAGCCTTTGACTCCTGCCATTGGCACTGCAGTCAACATGTTTGCCAGCAGACAGTCGGATGGCAGCAAGAATCCGGGTATCTCTGCCCCGGAGGACGACTTCGAGTTCGTCGAGACCCCCGCTGCTCCTTCACCAGCACCAGAATCGCAAAACTATGGAGTGAGGACCACTTCGGTAGGGAGAAGCATTCACTTGAATATTGTTAGAAATGTGCACTAACATATGAACATGTAGTATCCGGCTATCAAGAATGCCCCTCTCCCAGCCGACGGTCCATCGAGCGACTCGTTCAACAACCTCCTCCTCTTCACCCTCCTCGCAATAATACCTGGATATTTCTCCTGGCAAGTCGGTGGTGGTCTCTTCACATGGATCTTCTTCGCCATCCTCACCGCCATCCCCATCCTCATGGCCTTCTGGACCATCGCCTCGTCTATGAGCCCACGCTTGAACGAGAAGGCCCGCTACCCTGGTGCATCCATCGAGCACTACCTCGACTTTAAGAGTGATGAGGACAGGAGAAAGTACAGAGGCAAGAACAAGATCCCAATGGAGACGTTTCATGAGATGTACTTTGACGAGAAGGTGGACTTCAAGGGTGATTGTCTTGAGGTCATGGAGTACAGGCACGATTGGGCCAACTTCCGCTTCACTCTGTCCTTGTTCTGGTTCTTCCTGACTGGAATGATGCCTGAGGTGATCCTTCACTCTCGCTCTCAAGACGAGGAACAGGTTCGTGACCACTACGACCGCGGTGACGACTTCTACGGCTGGTTCTTGGGTCCACGCATGATCTACACCTCCGGCATCATCTCCGACATCAACAAGGAGGAGACTCTTGAGCAACTGCAGGACAACAAGCTCGCCATCGTCTGCGAGAAGATCGGCCTCAAGAAGGGCGAGAGCATGCTTGATATTGGCTGCGGCTGGGGCACTCTCGCCAAATTTGCCTCTGTCAACTACGGCGCTGAAGCCACGGGTGTCACCCTCGGCCGCA
>KZ108380.1:15199-64646 GCA_002116355.1 Dothistroma pini CBS 116487
CACCTGCCTCGAAATGGCCGAGCACGTCGGTGTCCGCTACTTCAGCACGTTCCTCAGCCAGGTTCACAACATGCTCGACGACGACGGTGTCTTCTTCCTGCAAATCGCCGGTCTGCGCAAGAGCTGGCAGTACGAGGACGGGGTCTGTTCATGAACAAGTACATCTTTCCCGGCGCTGACGCTTCCACACCTCTCGGCTTCTTCGTCGACAAGCTCGAGGGTGCAGGCTTCGAAGTCAAGGCCATTGACACGATTGGTGTGCACTACTCTGCGACTCTCTGGAGGTGGTACCGCAACTGGCTGGCCAACAAGAACAAGATTGTTACCAAGTACGGTGTGCGGTGGTACAGGATTTGGGAGTTCTTCCTTGCATACAGCACGATCATCTCGAGACAGGGTAGTGCGACTTGCTACCAGATTACGCTGGTGAAGAACATCAACTCGACGCACCGTATCGAGGGTGTGCCAAACCATTATGGTCTGCATGGTGCGCTGAACGCAAGCAAGGCCGCGGGCAAGACGAGCTTCCCGTCGAGCAAGTAGGGATCGCCGGTGGGAAGCTATGTCTTGGTTCGAACGTTTGCGATGATGATAAAAGCCTTGCCTGCGTATGCGCTTCTGTGGATCGTTGCTTCGCAGCTGCATTCAGCACACCTGGCGGCTACTTGCTGTATCGAAGATGAACTGTATAGCTGCCATCGAACGGCGAGATCGCAACAATGTCATCGCACTTCTGCGCATTTCAGCCGGCAGACTGTTGAGGCTGCAAGCTTCCGATGATTATCAGGGCAGATCGCAAGTGCCATCAGAGTAGAAAGTGTATGTGTATCAATGAGCGAATCTGCGATCCGAACATCGACCTACGCAATCTAATCCTCGCAACCACGATTTTGTATCCTTAACTTTTCTCCAGTTTCCACAACGCCTCGCTCTTGCAATATACATCCACGCCACCCATCTAAGCATGTCCATTCACGCCATTGCTTTCCACCTTAACAGGCCCCAACTTCTCCCTCCTCGCCGCCACAGCCTCTGCCAACTCCGCCAGCACCTTCTCCGTATCCTCCCAATTGATACACGCATCCGTAATACTCACACCATACTGCAACCCCGCCTTGCCCTCCTTTGGCACTTTTTGATTCCCCTCGTTAATGTTACTCTCAATCATCACACCACAAATCCCCGTCTCTCCATTCTTTATCTGCTCCGCGATATCATGCGCCACCTTTGGCTGGTTCTTGTGGTTCTTCTCCGAATTGCCGTGGCTGCAGTCGACCATGAGGTATGGCCGCAGGCCTTTCTTTTCGAGGGCGTCTTTCGCGATCCCAATGCTCTTGCTGTCGTAATTTGTGCCCTTGTTCCCGCCGCGCAGGATCACGAAACAGTCGTCGTTGCCGATGGTGCCTACGATCGCGACATTGCCTGGTTTCGTCACGGAGAGGAAGTGGTGGGGATGTTTCACTGCGCCGATGGCATCGATGGCTACGGTCAAGGAGCCGTCGGTGCCGTTCTTGAAACCTACGGGGAATGAGAGGCCCGAGGCGAGTTCGCGGTGGACTTGCGATTCGGTTGTGCGAGCGCCTACGGCGCCGACGGAGATTAGGTCGGCGGTGTACTGGGGGGAGATTGTATCGAGCATTTCGGAGGCTAGGGGCATGCCCAGAGTTGTGAGGTCTAGGTACATTTGTCGCGCGGTGCGGAGGCCTTTGTTGATGTTGTAGGTGTTGTCGATGTCCGGGTCGTTGACGAGACCCTTCCAGCCGACGGTTGTGCGCGGCTTTTCGAGGTAGGCGCGCATTACTACGACGAGCTCGTTTTCGTACTTCTTCTTGAGGGCGAGCAGGCGGGAGCAGTATTCAAGGGCCATTTGGGGGTCGTGGACGCTGCAGGGGCCGACGACGACGATGAGGCGGCGGTTGGGGTCGCGGCCTTGGACGACTTCGGTGGATTCGTTGCGGCCTTGGATGACGGTTTTGATGGATTCCTCTGTTTGGCGGATTTCGTGTTGGAGGAGGTCGGGAGGTGTGAGAGGGGTCATGCCGCGGATACGGAAGTCTTCGACGCCATTGCGGTCGCCCACGTTGGGGTTTGGCATGAAGAACTGGATCATGGTGAGTTGGTATGAATGTTTGGAGGTGTACGAGGTGGAAGACGGTATGCCTTACCTCTGACATGTTTGCTGTTTCGCTGGCGCTGTTCAGTGATCAGAAGGCTCACAGCAGTAAATTGGTGAAGGAATTGACTTTATGTATTTTCCATAAGAGTCGATGCAACGTCTTCGCGGAGTCACAGCGGTGCACGTTCCAAACCAACAGAGACATCATGGCGGCCGATCTGAAATTGACCGCACCGACTATTTTCTACTGGCCATGCAGGGTCCAACAGAGCTGACTCAGTCTTCTTGCCATTGGCTCTTCCTGCTTCTCTCATTCACTTCTTCTCAACTTCACCATCGTCATCAGAGGCACAATTGGCATGTGATAGCGCTGACGCGTGGTGGGTATGCTCCAATCTTACGTGCCCTGGTCTGCAGGCAGCGACGTGCCCAAGATGAAGACGTTCTCACCACCAGCATCACCCTGACTGATCATCCTCGACGTCACTTTGCATCATCGTGAAGTCGACCATGAATAACATTGAAATGTTCTCTCATGTACTTGTGGAGTTCGTTTGACAAGACAATACTGATTCCAGCATCCTCTTGAAGCTTTCTCATAGGACATACCACATCGCACACTTCGAGCTTGCACAGCCTGCGAACCATCGAAGTCAACATGGACTCATTACAGAACCTGCCATTGGCGTATGCCTCCGTTTCTATCGGCTACAAGGACGAGCATACTCTTCCAAAGAAGCTGGACGCTATCGCAAATGCTGGCTTTCAAGCGATCGAGCTTGGCATGCCAGATCTGGTGGCGTTTGCCAATCAAAACTTGAAGGCTGGCCAGCCAGGAGGATCGAAGGAGATTGGCGATCACGATTTCGATGAGCTTGTGTCCATAGGCAAACTTCTCAAGACGATGCTAGACGCAAAGGGTTTAAAGGTCTTCATGATCCAGCCTTTTGCCAACTTCGAAGGCTGGGCGGAAGGCTCGCAAGAGCGAAAGGACGCGTGGGAGCGCGTGGACGGCTGGACTAGAGTCATGGAGGCTGTTGGTTGCGATATGTTGCAAGTTGGTTCGTCAGACTCACCCGAAGAGAAGATTGGCAACGATCGCAAGCGTTTCGTCAAAGATCTTCGCGAGCTGGCAGACAAACTTGCTCCCAAGAAGATGCGCATTGCTTACGAGAACTGGTGCTGGTCGACTCACGCACCGGACTGGGAGGATGTTTGGGACATCTGCCAGAAAGTAGATCGACCCAACTTCGGACTCTGCCTCGACACTTTTCAATCTGCTGGTGGCGAGTGGGGAGACCCAACCACCAAGTCGGGTATGCTAGAAGATGGCCGCAGCACAGAAGAGGTGGTGTCTGACTGGAAGGAGTCTTGCGAACGACTTGCAAAGACCGTCCCCAAAGACAAGATCTATCTGCTGCAGATCTCTGACGCCTACAAAGTCAACCAGCCACCTGTAGGTCCTTTAGAGAAGAAAGAGATTGATGGACTACGCCCTCGAGGACGATGGAGCCATGACTTCCGACCATTGCCATTCGAAGGCTACCTTCCAGTGATTGACTTTGCGAAAGCCGTGCTGGACACTGGCTTCCGTGACTGGTTCTCGTACGAAGTGTTCGACCTCCAGACACCAGATGGCAAGCCCAGAGAGTACGACCTTCGCGAATTCGCCAGGCACGCTATGGACACCCAAAAGCGGCTTATTGAAGCTGTCGCGAAGTCCCCATGATGAGTCTGCACTGCCAGCAGTATCAGCGCGGCGAAACTGTGATCAAGCTACAAACACCACGGTTGTCTTGGCAGATCTGACATCTTCGACTTCGTGAAGGCTTCTCAACTGCCATCGCAAGGCAGCAGTAGTGCACCATGCTGCATCAACATTACCTATAGCGCTTTCGATAACGACTTATATATCTTATTTGTTGTCGGAATTCCTGGCCGGCTACTCAACAATGACTGCTCGATATTCGATAAAGTACTGTTTCACAGAAACACTCGCTGCTGATAAACCGCAACAATCATGGAGCCAGACTTGCAAGCAAACTTGCGGACAGTCAAAGACGGCGATCTATCACTAATCAATGCCGCCTTCGTACCGTCTTCCGACCCATGCATACGGCCTACATAAGTTCCTCATCTGTTGGTCGCAGTAGACAATGTCGAGCGAATCCGTCGTGGGGAAGATCCGTACCTTCTCTTGTCGGCTCCCTTCGATCCACAAGACGCTCACGACTTGCTATTGCCACCTCAGCCTGCGGCACGGCCGTTCAACGGCGGAGCTCGCCGCATGCAAGCACAACTTCTCGAGACCTTTTTGCGCACGGGCCACTCGTCAGTGATACTACAACCAACTCTGGAAGCTCTGAAAGCCACGATCTGGCAAGATCAAGGTCCATTTTAATGGCAACAAGGAACAATCCGCATAACACCGAAGACAGCACGAGAGCTGGGCATCTTTGTCAGTCACGGCCAAGTCCGTGGCTCGAGCTGGACGCTTTGTCCTTACTGCATAGGTCCAGCGCTTTTCGAGAGCCACGAGAAGCTGGTAGAGATCTGGAGCGTTATCAGCATCTCCAAAATACCGCTGATTCACAATCACCTTCACGAAGTCAACACTCAGCGCCGACTCATGCATTATGGCCCATTTCAGCTGAACATCGACCTCCCGACCCTGGCCTCCGGCACTCAGACTTACTTGACGTTGCAATGTCGACGATCGGTCGATCAAGGCGACCACGACTCCAGTATACCTTCTCCAAGGGAACTCATGTCAAAGCCAGCAAGCTACTTCATGGTCAACAGAGTAATGTCTCCAGGCAACACCTGCATCTTCTGCACAGGGATCTACAACGAGAACGATCCTGTGGTCGAGCCTGACTGCGGCCATCGCTTCCACAGCGACTACTTGATGCCTTGGCTCGATCAAGGCACAAGGACCTGCCCAACATGTCGCGCCTTGGTGCCAGCATAGCTTCTGTCTGGTTTCTGCCAAAGCGAGCGTTCTGCCATTCTATCTTACAAGCAGTCAATACTGTACAACCCGTCAAATCCCCTCTGATAACACCCTAGTGGCCTGGTTTTACCTGAGTATGCATTGAGAACATTACAGACCAATGCGCCGCTATTTCACGTGCCGCTGTTCTTTCATGTTTGGTTCTCTGCTACGCATGAGAGAGCTTGTCCCAGCAAATCAACGCAAGATGCGCCTATTGGCTAACAGTTTCAACGGAGACACGGCTAAGAACATATCCGACGAATATAATATCACAACGTCTCGTCTCATATATCGCAGAAACAAGGCTCTCCCCGGTGCTTCTATACACCTGCAGCGTCTTGTCACAGCGGAAGGTTATTTGTTTAGTGCCCGTACCAGGTTCTTCAACTTCTGATTTGCTATATCCCTGCTGGAGGCCGGTTATATTTAGGAAAATAAACCTTGCGCTGTAAATATACACAGTATTGGGAACCTAATTTACAGTCAGCAAGGTCCAAGCTAAGCCGTGCAGCATATATGAGCACAACGCTCCAGGCCTGACATCGATGTACTGTTTGACAGACTTGTTGACCTCTGTAGCAAACACAAACATTGCTCCCTTATATCAACTTGCCCCCGCCCACGCCGACGTCGACCACGGCATCGCAGCACCCCAGACTACCACTTCTTGGCGCAGCCTGCCAAACTCGCCTTTCAACGATCTCGGGACCACGGCAACAGTGCATCCCGATGACGCCAGAACACAAGGTATCCCTGTACGACGCACGCGAGGGCGACTTCGTCCTCGTCGAGCAAGAAGGCGGTTACTGGTACCTCTTCTGCATCAGCGATTTCAAGCTCGACGGCGGAGAGCTGCGAGTGCTGATCAAGTGCATCCATAACCCGACCAGAAAGGATGTCTGGAAATACCAACAGTACGGAAATTGGCGTTTCTGGTTGCAGAGTTGGTCGAGAGATTCGTATGACGTGAGGGCGGTTTTGAGGAAGACAGACGTACTGACTCCGAGGCCCGAGGTCGAGTTATTGAAGAGGAAGTTGGGTTATGTGTGTCTTTACGAGCATTGCAAGAGAGGGCTGGTGAGCATGACGGCTGCTACGCAATTGGACGTACACTTCCGGGCCTCAGCAGACAGAATGCAGGTTCATCGCGCGAGGCGGGAGTTCAAGTCGATCTGTCCATTCTGTATGGGCCAGACCTTATTTGAACAGCATGAACACCTTGCTACGAGTCCGAACCGATACCCGCTGGACGTCTATGCGCAGCACCTCCTCGCGCTGAACCGACATCGTCAGAAGCTAGACTACCCTCCTCTCGACTGCGACACAGACCTCGCGACCCTTCAAGTTTCCAGCCCTGCTCCTTCCCTGCCGCTGAATCCAGTCCTGGCGGGGAACCTCGTTGCGCATCTGAAAGCGAAAGACACATCACCAGATGATGGACCTCCAGCTCTCTCGACACATTCCTACGCATGGTTCAGGACCGCCAACGAACGTGTCATCAACGACGTCTGCGGAATTTGTCGAGAGGCTTATGGCGAGGGAGAGGTCATTGCGGATCTTCCGTGTCTGCACTTCTTTCACGAGGGATGTGTTAGGCAGGCTTTTGGGGTTAAAGGCGATATGGCGAAGTGTCCGCTTTGTCGGTGTAGATTTCATCGGAAGGAGGGATAGGAACCTGATGGCAAGGATATTGAGACTGGGCGTAAGACTCCTCTGGGTGGTGCCTCTCATACTACTGAGGTTGGGACGAGGGCGCGGCTGGCGGGCATAGGGCATGAATGGGGCGAGGTATCGTGGTGCAAGGCGAAATTTGAGGACGCGGATGTGGTGTTCGACTTGCATCTGACTCGACTATGAATGCAAACACGGAGAGAATTGCAGCTGCGATGCATGCGTCAGGCATCGTTGGGGAGCTCGAGACATGGTGCACCTGCGCATCAAGTTCCGAGTAAACGAAGCACACTCATGGACCAACTCGGGGCTGAACTGCTGGATCAAATGATTGGGGCATTACTACAGTCGCCGCAGCAACATTAATCCGATGAGGTGAAGTTGCCATCTCCTGTCACGCTCGCCACATATGGTGTCGTGTCACGACAGGCGGGCTGTGACTCTGGCCAGTCGGGTTTGCAATGGTGCCAAATCCTAACCCATTGGTCAGCTTGCCACCAACAACGGAGATGTGCTATACACTCGATGCACGTCTTAAACATGTAGCACATTGCATGCATTTAGCGCTGCACCGCTGGATATCAGACATGCAGGAGTGCCTGGCGTGCTCGTTTGCCTTAAGAACCTGCGCTGACAGAGATCCAAAGGCATTCCAACTGTAGCGATCGTCATCTTTTGCTGAACGTTCAAGGAGACTGAATGCGTGCGATGAGCTTATAAGCGATGGCTGAAAGCCCACGACGCCTGACTCCTTTACAACTCTTGCATGAGCTGAGCGAAAGGAGACGAACCATTTCCCTCCGTTCCGACGCCACATCGAGCGATGTGGTCGGTGGGTATGCCACAACCCTTGCAACCTGCTCGGCGCAGTGGGACAAATAGAAGGCTCAAATTTCGCTGCTTCGGACAATCCTCCTCTCTTTTTTCCGCTCTCCATGCTGCACTGTTCACCCCGTTTCCGCTCATCAACGGGCGCATCCGCTGCTTAGCCGCATGCATTGCATTGATCCATCGAGCTCGAGCGTACCGAAACCCCAGGCGTTCCTGTCAGCCTGCTGTCCGCACGCGCTGGCACCCAACCGATAGATTCTGCGCCAGTCACGATATGCTGTTGCTGTCGCCGCCAGCCTCACAAATACCACGGGAACGGCGTGGTCACAGCTACGTAGGACGCGTTGCTCGCTATCATTGGCACAGTTGTCGTGCCCAAGGTTGCGCAAAGTGCAAGCTCTAGCTACATCGAGTTTACCGACGACTGGACAGCCTGTCTACTTCGTGGTCGGATCACGGACCTATGCGCTGTCCATATGAAGGTGGCGAGGAAAGCTTTGATAGACGGTACATGTTCGCCACTGGCATAGGCACCGCCAGTCTCACGAGACTGGGGCAGTAACACCAGTGCGTAATGCTGTCGGAGCGGCCTAAAAGCCATGATGGTGTCACAAATAGTCACATTAGCACGGTCTGTCAAGGTGACGATGATGAGGTAGAGCACACAGTCATTATCAGTCTGCCCTTTTGTCTCAATGACGGCAGTCTCCCTACATCCGACGACACCTTTGGATTTGCTGGATACCGAAAGGTTTGCGCCGCGGACCTCTGTCACAGCGCAGTGAAGTCACAGTGGCGGACAACGAGGGGGATCATCATCAACGATCGAGCGAGTCACGACCGAGGACGACCATTTCTACATAGGGTGTGTCCACGAGCGCTCGACATATCAATCATCCTGCCCGACAAAATGTTGCACCAGCCACTCAAAGACATGTTACCATCAGCACACAAGTGGCCAGGTGCTTGCCAGTCTTGCGCAGTCTCTCACGCGACCGGGGCCCTCGCAGCAGCGTCTCTTAAGCAGCATACCACCGACAAGAGCACAAGCAGTAAATTATGGTTACCGCACAAGTGGGATGCTATGCTCACTCCTCGTAGTTCAAGTAGACGCAGCTTCATTGGAAGCTGTCCAGCTGCGCTCTCAGAAGCCCTGGACCCCCCATTAGACGAATGACAACAATACAATCACCGGGTTTGATGGACAGAATCCGCCAAATACCCATCCATGTCCGGCCGAGATCATGGGAGTAGAAGCCAGAACGGGCGATAGGTCATTCAAGTACTTGTCGAAACTGCCTGTGCCAGCCAAGCTCTTGGGGTACGGACCATGGAATGGGTAAAATCCCAGGGATCGAGGCTGACACGTCAACAAGGTAGTCATTCAAGCTGCCGGACGGATCAAAAACAAAGACCAAAGCAAATGAAGGTGAAGGCCCTAGGGTAGATTAGTGGCTGGCAATGCAGGCGTGGAACTTTCCTTCGGGTCAACCATGGAGTCGACGAATGCTACACCCTATCTCTGAATGCTGTCGAAGTAGCTCGAAAATGCTCGAGCACCCGCTAGCGCCCTTTACCGACTCAAAACTTTGGAGCTGGATTGAGCCTTGTTGCTGAAAAGCACCGCTTCCACGACGGTCTTGCACTCAACACTCAATACCCATCATCCTCACTGATCTCCCGAAAACTCTCTATCGGCTTCTCCATGACCTCAACTTTGCCACCCGGTCCTCGAAGATTACCAGAGATTCTCGGATTTTCATCAGATCCCAGCATCGCAGAGCCGATTCATATTAAATTGAAATTCCCTCCCCTCATCTAGATCCCTCTTAGCCTCTTTCGGGTTCTAACGAGACCGGCCCTCACGATCGACTCTGCCAGCGGTATCAAGCCAGATCTCCTTCACCTGCAGCCGTTGAGCCTTGGGGAGACTGACGAGCCGACAGATGTCTGTGATCGGGTTCGGGATGTGGTAGCGATGCTCGAAGGGACGGAGGTTGACTTCGGCGCGGGTCTGCTTGCAGGTCAGTGCGAGGACCGGAGGACGGGTAATGGTGGCATGCTTGTAGGGGAACGGGGTCTGGATGTGGACTTCGAGGGTCACGAAGTTGTAGATTCTGTTGCGAGAGGCGTGGGTGAGGAGCATCGGAGGCGGTAGCGAGTCGATTTTCGATGCGAGTGGCAGGAGATCTTGATCCACTCTTATCGGGGCATGCAACGACGTACGTGAAGTTTTGCTCGATGGATGGCATTATTCAGCATCAATGATTCTCGAGCTCGACAAGTCTTGCGAAAATCAGGGAACTGTCTGCGATATCTGGTGACAATAGTGCGATGACGACTGTGCTATGGTATGGTGCCTTTTTTAGCCAGTGAGCAATGCTCTGTCCTATTTGTTGTCCACGAAGGATGCATTGTAAGACCAGTCCCGGTCCCTTTCACGTTGTTCGAACGATGGTCCTGAGCTGGTGTATTGGCGCTGATTCGCGTGCATGTTGTTTGTGAGAGACGAGTGTGCAGACCAGCAGGCTGTCGGCAGTAGGTGAGCAGATCAATGGACGGTAAGTCAAGTCTGCGAGCGGGAAGAATATTCACATGCTGGAATTCGAAGCGGAGTTCACGGACGCCGTTCCCTGAGTGTCTCGCAAGTAGGATTGTCATCTATACATTCTCGACTGGACTCTCCTGTCCTGACCGATGCAGGGCAACAAAGGTAATGGTGGTGGAACCTGCAAGCGTTTTCGCCGTCTGCTCGCCACTAGCAGTTTGCTTCTCGATACATGGTGAAAGACTGAGATCATGCCAATCATATACATAGTAGCAGCGCATCGCCGTCCCAGAGCGGCAACATCATTTAACCCAGAACCATGCCCGGACATTACCTTCACCTTTACCAAGGCCAAGGCGGTGTCATCCAACTTCCTGTCTTCAAAGCCTGCCAGGACAAAGTCGTTCGATCGATTCAAGCTATCGGATCAGCAGGCTGCAGAACATGTGTTTGCATCTATGTGAAGCTTGACGAAGATCACTGCTTCGCCGCTCATACCTCAGCTGCAGTGGCGACCGATCGCGACAGTTCGAGCTGGATTCCGCAAGACATGCAAAAGGCTACGCTGAAAGACTTCATCAACGAGAAGTTACAGAAGGATCCCATCGTTGCCAGACTAGTCGATGATAACTTTCGTGCCAACCCACATGAGAAAGCCGTCATCTCCTGTGCGCGTCAGATCTATCGCGATCAGACCGCGACCGGCTTCTATGTTATCCAAGCGCTGAGGGAATTCTTCGGCCTGGACAGAGAGACCGCACCTATGCGACCTACCCATGGCTTCGTCAGAGACCATGTGGCGAACATGACGCAGTACTGGCCGTACCGTCATGGTGAAGAAGAGTGTAATCTCGACTACTATGTCGCCAACGAGGAGCTCGGTCCGCTCATCGACACAAATACCCCCAGATACTACGACGATAGCTCGAAAGATTCCCGAACAGAAGGTATCGACGCTGAAGACCAAAATGCTCTCCCTGCACAAGAGCCAGGTGGATCGAAAGAGCTTAAATACGATGATATCATGAAAGACAACAGCGACGAGAGCGATAGTATTGGCAAGCAGACCAGCGATGCTAGCGCAAGTGAAAAGGAGGATGACCACATGGGTGAAAGTGAGATAAGTAGCAGTCTTGGCAAGACTACTGACTCCAATACAGACTGCCACGAGTTGCGGCCGGCCTTTTATGGCTGGGAAGGTACGAAGCCAGTGGACGAGCTCTTTGGTGATTCGAATCCTGGAGAGGATACATGGAACCTATTCTATAGCCTGGACTCTGCGTACTGGGACGACAACGACACTGTCGTTCCGAGGGAAGTAGATTGTTTGCAGGATCGAATAACCCGTGATGGAGCCACATTGAGCTGCTTCCGTATCGGTGTTGAAATGGTTTGGCATGACTAAACTGGTGCTTGTTGGTAGAACAGCATAGACCACACCGTGACCCAGCCTCGATGTATTGACCGACATCTCCCTTCCCGTAAGAGCTTGTGCTCATGTTAAATACGTTCTACATCGTTCTCGCCGATTCGAGGGTGCAAACTATTGCATTGGATGCTACTGTAATCCATGCATGGGTAGCCTCTGACAAGTTCCATCTGTTTGCTATGCAAAAATGAGCACACCGCACAGTCATGTTCCATTAAATAGCAGACCTGGCTGTACCAATTATACAAAAGTTATCATGGATTTCGCGAACAAGAGGACTTGGTATCTTCACGTGTACCAAGGCCAAGGTGGAGTACCTCCGGAGGTAATTCAGCTGCCAGTAACGAAGCAGTGCTCCGACGGGCATCCTCGACCCATAGGAGCTGTTGGGTCTGCTGGCTGCAGGACTTGTGTCTGCATCTACGTCCATCTTGACAAGAAACATTGCTTCACAGCTCATATGTCTGCGAGTGTCGATGGGAGGGGCGACAACACAAAAGAGACCTGGTGCTTGAGTGAAGAGCAAGGAAGCCGATTGGAGGAGCACATTCGCAAAAAGCTCAACGCCGACGGAAAGCTCGTCAGACTTGTCCAGGCAGAAACGTATCAGATGTCAAACAAGAAAGCAGAAATCTGCTGTCTGAACCGAACTTGGGAAGGTCCAAAGGCTTCCGGCAGCCACGTCATTGCTGCCCTGAAAGACTTCTTCAAGCTTGACGACACCAGAATACAGATGGCTCATGGCTTTGGGTGCGATCATGTGGACGGTCATCATATCACCTATTTCCAGTATAGATGGTGAGATGATTGGAACGTAGCCTTCAATGAGGAAATGTGGGGATCTTCGAACAATGACAAAAGTAGCGAGGGTAGCGAACGGACTGTGGTCAGGCAGCACTTACAGCAGAATGTGAAGGAATCCGCGAGTGGCAGCGATACGACGTCGCAGAAGAATGGCGGCGATGGCGCGGCATCACCGGAAGATGCTAGTGGTCAGACTTCAGGCGAGACAGTTATGGTGGTCCATGGGTCGCCGGTCGAGCTGTGGGCCGACTTTCATGGCTGGGAAAGCGTCAAGCGGGTGGACTCCACAGCTGGCACCGAGGTTAACAGATCGATGTCCGGCGAGTGGTGCTTCGTCTGGTGTGACGGTCGTGGCGGGGTCAGAGCGGCGGGCGAGACTCCAGCCGATCTTGACTGTCTGTACTAGGCGTTACGCACGAGGTTGATCATGTCAGGATTCTGTGCTGTTACAAGGAGCTCCTCGGATAAGGCAGCCTCAAGCTCACCATGCATGTCTTCATCGCATTAGTCCGCCATCCATTGACCTGAAGGAAATGAGCGGGTCTGAAACGTGAAGCGACTTCTGCCCGTACCCGAGGTTCAGTGCAGTCGCCATTGATCTTGCGCGTAAGTATCCGGAGACACTTGATAGTGACCTCACCACATTAGGCATCCTTGAGGTGATGTGGCGGGCGTGAAATCTGTTCTTCTGCGCGTTGAATGGCAATCAAAGATCGCGCACCCTATCTTAGCAAACCAGCGAGCCATCTGGATCTTACTGGTAGGTGTTGGCACCGGGTCAATAGCCTTTCACGTTTTGGATCAGAAAATTTGGGCCTTTCTTGATGCTTTTTCCCTGTGAAATCGAGTGGGCATGGCTGCTGGAAGGCGGTGGCTGACATGGTCTGGGAGACCACAAGCTCCGATGTACACGATGGTGGCGCTCATTTCGGCCGTCGCAAACGATCTTTGGTGTGGTGAAGCATGTCAAGATCGAGGCGCTGGTGTTGAAGAGTAACAGTTCACGGCAAAAAGCAAGAGATATTTCGGTGGCCCGTGCACTCGTATCTCGGCAAGCCCGACCTCCTTTCTTCTTTGTTCCAACGTCACGTTCTCTCGTACCACACTTTCCAACCATGCTGCTGTGGCCATCACTTCGAAGGCTACAATGGTATGGGGACCTTATACCGGACATTCCAGACAATCACGACACATAAACTCATCAGCAGCGAGGAGGTGATATACTGTACGCGCCGACTTGGCGACGTGGTGGCGCCGCTGCCGCAAATACGAAGATACACAATGCCTGGAACTTGGCCACTGCCAACCCACACGTATACCGGACCTCCAATACTGCTATGTACGCAGCAGGTCGCGGAGTCGTCTATGTCGCCGAGACCAGTGCTCCGCGTCCTCAGACTCGTTCCGAAATTTGTGTCGGCGCGAGCGGACTAGACCGACACGAGGATGCCAACAACCATTACGATGCATCTTTTGCGATTCAAAGGATGGAGTTCGACGGCGGGATCCTGTGCATAATTATGCTAACGACTCAGAGCGCCCCGCGGGGATACCGAAGGCTGTCATATCGGTAGATTCATAGCATCTGCGCCATTCGGCAAAACAAGTCAAAATCTCACTGCCAGGAGCACACTAACGTCTAGGTAATGAGACTGATACGATCATCGCCCTTCCTCTCAAATCTCGCACACGTCGTCAACTCGATCCTCGCCTCCAGGCAGACTCAATGACCGCATGTTTTCTCACACAAATCCGCGAGTCGAGGCCGATCACTCCGTGCTGAACGACGCTGAGGCGCTGTCACGGACCTCCGGAGACAGTGGTGATGGCGAGACGCGGATCCCGGAGCGGCGACCAGAGCGATCGAGCGAGAAACGTAACCGACCGACAACTTATGCCATGGCAAGAGACGGATGTTGATGGCAATCCCCGCTACCGCTTTTGCTTTCTCAGCACGGGGCTTGGGCGTCTGGGCGTATGCTGTCCGTCTCGGTGTATGGAAGGCTTGGAAGCCCCTGAATGCCTGCTACTGCGGTCATAACATCTCAGCAGCTCGAACTCTGGGCTGTTGCCCCGATGTCATCTCGCCGGCCTGGCTTCCTCCTCATTGCCGAAACGGGACTTCAACACAGCTATTTGAAGATCCAACAAAGCAATCTGCAGACGATGGCCGCTAGCATTACTACCGTGAGCAGAATTTGACCGACGAGTCTACCATGGAGGGAGTCGGTGACGTCGGCGGCTTCTGGCAGACTCGAATTGGAGAAGCCTTCTACTTCGTACGACGGGAGTGCATATGATGCAATGCAATTTCATGGGACAGAAGCACATACAAGCTGCTCAAGGAAGAGTCGTGCTGGGAAAGAGGTATGACCTGTTGGAGCATGCATAGCGTTGCGGCATGATGTTTCGGGACAGCTCGGATACGTCAAAGCCTGTTGTGCTGCACAGTAGCCTCCCTCCGGGTCCAAAGACACATAGCCAGTGAAGGAGGAGCACAAGACGGAGGGTAGAGAAGTACGGCAGCACTTCCGGTGCCTCGTTGCGGTGCTATCTCCGACATTACACATGACGCGAGGGCGTTCTGTTCAGCTGAAGTTTCAGGCGCTCGCAACGGCAAACAGCCCCCGACAGACTCGACACACTGCCTTCGCTCAACCTCAATGCCACGTCTTGCTTCAAAATACGGAAAGCAATGCAAATCAGATTCTGTGGCATGGAAGGCACGCTGTTCTTGTTACTAATTTGGTACCCTTTTGCTACTTCAGAGGGGTGCTGACCACTGGCAAAACTGATCAATATTGAACTTGGAATTATGAAGCGACCGGGATGGTCCAGACCAGGCTCTCCGCCCATCATGGCTTGTCAGCTCAAGCGGATGACACCAAAGATGAGTCGATCCGAGCCCTCGCCAACTGAACGTCATTGCCGGTATGACATTCTGATTGCACAACTCCACGACAGCAATGGCAATACGAACAGCCTTCCGGTACATCCAGCAGAGTCTGGCTCACACCATTTGCATTCCACCTTCTCAGTTCGAATAGCCACTCTTTTCGCAGCACGGGAGCTGCATGGCTGTCACTTAGTGCCGAGAAGCTTGATTCACGGGATATGGCATATTGAATCCAGTAACACGACGCTGACAGTAGTCAGAGACCACGCCGCCTGAAAGTGAGATGACGCAGCAGGCTTGCACTGCGGTACGTCCAAGCCTCGGTTGTTGCGCTCTTTCGAGTTTCGTCGAAACTTAAGCTCCTCCGAAGACTTCACGATACTTGCACCCACCGCAGCTAGTGTCGCCGCGCGCTCCGGGGAAGTGACGCACGTTGTGCTACACTCACACATCGGCCTGAGCACTCATCTCGACACGGAAATTGCTTTCCAGCATCTGCGATATCCGATGGCTTGGAATGAGCCCGTTGCCAATGTCTACGAACTGCTGCCGCTGCTGGAGGAGATGCAATCGAATATACTCGGCCTAAGTGACACATCCGCGCAAGGACTTGCTATTTATGACCACCCGTGGAATGACGTGGACCTGTTTGACTTCCGATTTGGTCCTGATCACGGCATTTCGCGGAATCGTGTTGCCTGCCAAGCGATTCACAAGGCATACGGGCACCTGACAGTTATACCGGCTGACCTACCGCACCGGGCTATCTGGTCTCCCCGATGAGGAAAACAGCCAATGGTCCGACTTACCGGGACTTTTTGTGAATCCAAGCCCGATGCACGAGCATGAATCACATGTTCTCGCTGCAGTACTCAGCGCATGGGGACTTATGTCCAATGTGTCCATGCGGCGCGCAGGCATGGGATACGATACGTGCGACCTTCCAGCGACCAATCATGTGCTCTAGAACCGTTCCATATCATGCGAACTGTGCAGGCTAATGCAACGGGGCCGTAGGGCCGTCGTGGTGTGCGTGTTGTTGGATGCACACTTACTGTGATCTCTTGCCCGAGTCTTGCGGTCAAAGATATATTGCGGTAATCCTTCGTGCCCCCAATGGTATTTGTCTCAAGGTGACTTAAAACCTTCTTCAACATCGACCATAAAGCCGTACTATGGACAATGACTCGCTTGGACTTCTAAGAAACAGCAACCTCCTCGTCGACCAGAATTGGATACATCGAATTTGCTCTTAAGCCAGACCAGTGTCGCCAACAGTCAATACTTTGGGTATGGAAGATGTCGTTCGGCTGGTGTACCTGTCCATATTGCCCAAGCAACGCAAGGTCAAGCCCTCATACCATTCCTCATTACGGCAACGCCGGCCACCAACACAGTATCTGCGAATGGTGTAGCGTCTGGCAACGTCTGGGTGGCGGCTATGTACGGTTCCGCCTGGTTTGAGATGTCGCACTCGACTGACAACGAACAGGAGCTTGAGTCGTTCTACCGCTGCTACGCCGACGCCTTCGAAGAGATCCACGACTTCTTCAGGGGAGCATCTACGTCGCCACGAGCTGTTGCTTATGAAATCAGAAGGATAGTAACTTGGATCGACGAGAACGCACATCGAGGCTACAGAGACACTGCGTGGATTGAGCTGGCAAGAGACCTGTGGCGGCTTGCAAATGAGGTCGCGATGGGATATGCAAGAGATGCCCGATACTACTCACGACACGTTGGAGGCGGACCATGGTGTCGCTTGGATCGTGGCTTGGGCTGGAGGTAGCTTCATGCCTTGTAGATCACTCGAGGTGACCAGTAGCAGACGACAGCAGGCTGACGTTGAGCTGCGGTGCCAGTGAGTACACGGATACAGCGCTTGATTGACTTGTTTGGTTAGATTTCAAGATACCCTGCTGTTTGTAGCCACGAATGTTGGAGTTGTACTGAGCTTTCACTACCGGACATCCGTAACAAATATCAACATTGTGCGTCATTATTGCTTCGCCAGAGACAGACTACGATTGACCAAGATTGTGCACAGTATCACGCTTTCATGCCATCACTTACGAGATGCAAGCAACGCAGAGGCTGGCAAGATGTGCTCATGCGCGATGCCGACCTTGCATTCAGGATGGCAATGTCAAGACCTTCATCTCATAACGCGGCTCTCATTCGTGCGACAACGATGTGTTGATCGGCGTCTGTGTACAACACGACACAGACTCCGAAAGTGTCTGCAAGGATCCATGTTTGCTTGGGAGATTCAGGCGTTTGCCCCGAGCAGGTATACCCTAGTAATGGCAGGGGTGAGGCAGACGGACTTCTTTCTGACATGTTTTGGCGCAAGGATAGCGTTTGCATGGCCGCGGCATAAGAATAAACGCACGTTCTTAGTAAAGCATCGCCAGAACTGAACGTCACTCACCGAGGCCTGACGACCACAGAAATAGCAAAACGGCAACCTCTCCCTCCATCATGAAAATCACGCTCGACAGAGTCACTGAAATGCATCATCTCCCACCATCATTTCACGACGTCGACAACCTCAACCAAGCCTTCTCCACTCTCGCTGTCTCCGCACAAACTTCCCACCGCTGCGACACCTGCAGCCAGCCCTTCTCTTGCCAGAATGCCCTCGACCACGTAAGTCTCCCCCCCCTATCCTCCAAGATCTTCCCATCCCTAACCCCAACCCAGCACAAAATCTCCCACCTCCCCACCACCGTAAATTGCCTCGCCTGCCCACGCAAATTCCGCCGCTACGCAGACATGCTAATCCACCTCGAGGCCGGGACATGCTCTTCCGGAACCAACCTTCAGTCCCTGAACCGGTTGGCGGCGATGTGCTTCCAGTGGAAAAAGTACATCGTCAAGAAGTTCCGGGGGGAGTTGTTGGGGAGAGACGTGGCGTATCGAGAGAGGGGAGAGTGTCCTTTCCAGTGTCCGGGGTGTGGAGAGAATTTTGCGTTGTTGAGTAGTTTGGCGATGCACGTGTGGAGTCCTACGCCGGATTGTAAGTACGGTTCGATTCTTTTCTCGAAGGTGTATAGGCTAACTTCCTCACCTGTAGGTGGACAGGGGATGAATGGAGGTGCGATGGGGAAGTTGAAGCGGTGGTTGGGGAAGAAGTTGTATCCGTTTAGGGCGGGGTGGAGGACGGCGTGAAGGGAGGGGAGGTTACCTGGTGGTGTCGGGAGGTAAAGGTATGTCGTTCGGTCAGATTGGTTCCTTGACCATGTACTGATGTTGAACAGATACACTGGGGTGGTTTGGTAGCCTCCCGCGTGTCGTCGAAGTCGAAAAGAAAAAACGCTCGCTGTCAGATTGGACTGTGTCAGCAACATACCTCTCATCTATCGGTACAGGATCATCTAGTATGTATATCCATGTCCAACGCCTCTGCATACTCTGCTCATATTCAGATCATTCGACTATTTGCCCTTCTCTTGACCATACGCCATTTTTGTCAACGCTTTCTCAGGTCCACTCTTGTCATCCGACTTTTGATCCGCAACATTCTCGACAAAGTGCTTCGAGTCGACGCCCCTGGGGTTGATCTGTTTCGACATTGTCTCCTCGGCTTTGCCTTGGCCTTTGTTAGTCAGTTTGAAAGGCTTCGGACAAGTTCTGATGCCGTCATCATACCTCTCGTTGTCGCTACGCCAGGAAGATGTGTGTCGCTGCCACCGCCTCTCGAATAGGCATTGCCAATGTTTTGTGTGCCGAAGGTCTCTAGGCTATAAGTGGGTCAGCAAGGGAACGCGATGGCTGTTCACCTTGGCAAGCATACGGTATGCTTTTCTTCGAGCTTGGGATGAGGAAAATACCCGCTCCGACCGCAGCGGCTGCAATGGCAGCGTTTCGATATAGCTTCGACATGGGTATTGCTTCAATTGATCTTTATCAATCCGGTCCCGAGAAGGCAAAACAAAACTCGCTGATAGGGATACGTCGGTATGACAGCAACAGCAGGAAGAGGATGAAGATCCCGCCTGCAGTCGCAGCAGAACAGCTCTCCGGCCGTTGCCATTTCTCGCCGGCCTCGTCATACACTCAGCATAGAGTTTGCGCTAGGATCGATCTCGCTCTTGCCCTTGCATCCATGCTGTCGATCGCGGAGGTGGCTCCACTTCTCCAAAGCTTTCACCCAAGAAATTTGTATTCTTTGGTGAACAGTGACAGCACATCTTGCTTTTGACAGCGAAACGCTACATCATCTGCCGCACCCTCTCTAGCAATGGCAGACCCGTCTCCATCCGCACGAGTCACGGTGCTAATATCCGGCTCTGGCTCCAACCTGCAAGCCCTGATCGATGCCGCGAACACAGACAAACTGCCGAACGTGCAATTCGTCAGGGTCATATCCGATCGCAAGAACGCATATGGTCTAGAACGGGCCAAAAATGCAGAGATACCGACTACGTACCACGCCTTCCCTCCCTACAAGAAACCCCACCAAGACAACATCGACGACCCTCAAAACTCCCCAGCCCGCCACGCGTACGATGCCGACCTCGCTTCCCTCGTCCTCGCCGACAGGCCCGACATCGTCGTCTGCGCTGGCTTCATGAGGATCATGACCACCTCAATCCTCGACAAGCTCGCAGAAGCAAATGTCCCGATTATTAATCTTCACCCCGCAATGCCGGGCGACCTGGTTGGTGCGAATTGCATCGAGAGGGCGTGGGATGAGTTCAAGGAGGGGAAGAGGACGAGTACGGGGATTATGATACATGATGTTATTGCAGAGGTGGATAAGGGTGCGCCGATTGAGAGTGAGAAGGTGTGGATTACGGGCTGTGAGACGTTGGAGCAGTTGCAGGAGAGGATACATCAGGCGGAGCATGTGTTGATTGTTGAAGGGACGAAGAAGGCTATTGAGACAAGCAGGACGGGGAAGGGAGCTTGAGAAGATTGTACAACGATAGTGACGACGCTGCAGAAGTAATTGACACCTGCTACCCGGAACCCAGGCCACACACGTCGTAGTCATCATGGCGAATGCTGGATTGCGCTTGCGGACGTACGATTATCTGGCCTTCCCCGGCATAGCGTTCAAACCTACAGATTGGACCAAGAATCCACCTCCATTACTAGGCCCAACGGCGCGTTCGGATCGTTCGCTGGAAGGGAACCGACAGGAAAGTGGTCCAATGGTACATGACGCTGTTCGCTCCTGGAGCGAGGTGACAGAGCAGTGGGATGCGGGTTCGAATCTCGACTTCTCCAGCAACGCGGTCTATCTTTTTTGCTCGTCTGGGCGGCCTTGGCTTCGATACAGCTCAATCACGTCGCTCGGAACACCAGCTACCAAATCTCTGCTCGCCGACAAGATGGTCGAAGCACTCTCCACTGAGGCAGTCCTCTCAATCCTCTTCAGGCTTTTTGTCTCTATGCTTTGGCCTGGCCTTGACTTTCCAGGCAATCTCTTCCAGCCAGTCAAGCCGTTCTGCGTTCGGCTACTCCTTCCTATACAGTTTCACCAGCATTGCCCACATCGCTTGGAGGGCTAAGTAAGCATCATTGCCAGCGGTACGATACGGACGCTCTTGTTGTGGCATCTCCAGGTGTTCCATGATCTCTTCCAACCGGGGACTTATTCCGATGGCGCTTTGAGCAAGATCGCATGTGTCAATGGTACCGATGACCAAAAGTTGCCTGATATCGAGACCCAGCTGGTCTACGTTATAGAACTCAAGCTGGAGGCTTTGGCCCAACAGGATCACCTGTCGCAAGCGCACGACTTCATCCGACCCGGCGTTGTTCGGAACCCGAAAGGTTGTCAGCTACCAATTCCGCCAAAAGAATGACATCCATCTTGGTCGTAGTGCCGTATAGATAATGTCGGGATGCACTCGTTGTCCAGCCGTAGCTCAGGCATTTCATAGGGCTTTTATCGTCAAGGCTTGCGCATTCGGAGTACTTCAGGCAAGATCCGGTGTCGAGCGTCGCCAACCCGAATGCCATGATGCCAAAGCGATGCCCGAACTTCCCTTCAAAATTGACCGACACAAAGCCGAAGTCGTTCTCCCTTGTCAGCACGCCATCGCCAGCGAGAGCGTCTATGAAGCTTTTGACCGTAATTCTACGTGCCATTCCCATCGCCCTCGCCCTCGCCATCCCTGGCGCGCGCCTCAAGAGCGCTGTTTCCAAACTCACAAAGTACGCAAAAGAGCGTTTGGCATCGTGCATTGAATCAGCGTCACTCGGTCTGAAGGATCGCATGTAAGCTTTGTCATTGAGCTTGTATTTCGCTCGCAAGTGGCATGTCAGGGCGATAGGACCGCAATGCCAGAGCATCCTCCAGCGCTGGCACTCAGCGCTCAGTGATAGGTCCTTCCGATCAGCCGCCAACAGAATCTCCTGGTCGTCGCGGGAATAGCCGCTCCAAGTGACGGGCATGTTACTGTCTGGCTGTGTCTTACATCTTGTCGGGAGTCTTCAGGATGAATGTGAGAGAGACGCTGTTAAGGCTGTCATATTGAGCCGTCTAAAGAGCTGGTTGTATCATCGAAAATGGATGATCAGATTCCAAATGGCCCGGGGCACAAGTATTCATGCGGAAAGGGCATGATTGTGCTACGCTGAAGACATGCCGCCAATATTGCCTGCTTACTGCTTCGTGATAGCCCATGGCCTTGCGATTTCAGGACTTTCTGAAAGTTATCACCAGCATCAGCAAGTTCATCTCTGGACTACACTTTCCGCCGGAAAGAACGGATGCAAGAAGTCACAAGCAGTCTCGCCAAACATCTCAATGCATGAAAAGCAAGCGCAGGCTTGGCTTGTGCATGACCAGCAGCACTCTTGGTGTCATTTGGAATAAGGACATACTTACTGCTCTGGAAGAGTTTATGGATTGACTGTTTCAACAGCTTGAAGAATCACAGACTAACCTGTACTGGCTCGTTGGAGAACACGCCCGGGCACTTTTGCTCTGTAAAGTAATGCGAAATACCTCTCATGCTGCTATAGGACCAAATTTTGCAGAACCTAACACTATGTAGTCACGTCCCCTCCCAAATCCATCGCACAGGATCCTTAAGCATCCCCATCGACATGCTGTCTCTGCGCCATCTAGGTTCACAAGTTGATTGCATTCAAGGTCGGTTCAATGAAGAGAGCTTCATCCTGTCGGAATCCGATACCAGCCTTTGCTCCCGCTTCTCTGACTTGGAACTGCCTCTGCCATCCTACTTGCGATAGTTGCATTTGCGCGAAATTTCCTCCTCGCCGCATGCCACCGACCAGTCCCGGATCCCGTACATGCATCGAGTGCATCCTGATAAGATGAAGATTCCTGGTGGCTTGGCTCGGCTCTTGCGAACGTAGCAGCGGTGGCGGTAGCGCCGAGGGAGGTTAGGAGGATGGTGAGCAGGGTGGCGTTCGCAGTGTAGTCGTCGGTGGGTTTGGTCATGGATGTGGAAGAGGTGGGCTGCCGTAGTGTATGAGGGCTGACTTCGATTGTGAGAAGAGTGTCAAGTGTTGGTAAGTTGTGAGAAAAGGATTGGGAAGGGCGCGTTGCTGACAACATTGAAACTATTCTGTCTGAACGCTGTGAAGACGGACACCAATCATTGTTGCTTGAGATCTCTACTAGAAACTTCAGTCTGCACCTGTCGGCTTTCACGAACCCTGTCATGTGACTGTAATGCCTTTTCGCACTTTCGCATGTGAATTTGACCGGATGGCGCTTCACTTCGCAACGCGGTGAAGCCGGACTTTCATCTACTATTGCGTGCTCTCGCCAACAAGTTGCAGTCTCGTTCATTCGCTGATCCACCTCACTGAGCCAGACAGTGAACGACACTTCGAGTCATCTCGATTCCAGTCAAATGCTTACCACATAGACGACACTCAATCTCATTCACCAGCCCCTGAATTCCTCTATGAGACTTTGCCTTTGCCCCCACTCTTCAACATGCCACCTTCGACTACCGCCAAAATGGCACCTCGCAAACCTCGGTCCTGGGTCAAAGTCCGTGCCGCCGGTATCGCAGCAAACAAAACAAAGAACCTCTCCGCCACACCTCAGTCCGCCTGGCGCGCTCTCACCCATGCGAACAATGAGCACGAAGGCCGACTCCGCTTGCTGATTGATCGCAAGGAGGAGGAGGCGGAGTTTGAGGAGGGTAAGGTTGAGGGCGATGAAGAGGGCGACAAGAAGAGGAAGAAGAATGCGGTAAGGACTCGAATGTGATACAGCGCAGAGACACGCAGACTAATGCTATTGCAGACAAAGTCGAAACCAAAACCCAAGCCAAAGAAGGTCACCAAATCCACCTCTGCCCGCAAAGGCAAAGCCACCAAGCCCGCCACACGCTCGACCCGCCGCACCACCTTCGAAGACGACCCCAAGCCGGCCATCGAGGCTGAAGAAGAATCCTGGCGTCCCTACGGTGGCGACTCCACCCAAGACGTCCCACCTAGCACATGTCTCGGCCTCACCCGCATTTCCACTTGGCAGTGGGACAACCTCAAGGCTGTCGTCACGGAAGTGCTTGAGCAGTACGCCCCTGGTGAAGCTGAACTCGGGGCTGAGGAGTGGAAGCATGGTGGTGAAAGCGTGTCGGACGTGATGGCGAGGTTTGGAAGTGTGGAGCAGGCTACGATTAACAAGGAGCAGATTGAGGGGGAAATGGTGAAGGGCAGGAAATTGCAGGTTGGATTTGTTGATGGTTCGTAAATTCGCCGTCTCCATGAGAGTGGACGTGGCTGTGGCGATAGGCGAGGGTCGTGTAGGTAGAAAGCGCTGCTGCGCGGAGAAAGTATCATGAGAGCATGGCTGGGCTTTTGGGATAGAGCTTGGCTATCATGGTGCTTGAGTATGAAGAGTACGACCCTCTTCGACAACAGAATCCACCAAATTCATACAGCCCCGCCTCATCGACGCTCTAATTCTCGCTCAATCTGTGCTTCCACTTCTGATATTCACGCTCACAGCTCACTCAATTCCACCCTGCTAACGTTCTCATGCATCCCGGCATGGTGCTCATCCCCACCCCATTGAGCGACTTCAAACCTCCAAACGCGAGGCCTGGTCCCTCAACCCCTTCCCTGCTCTCGGTAATACCATTTCTCCTGGCCTGCACCTCCTTCGCCTCTACAGCGATAGCTCCCTCGGCATTCTGGCCTCGGTCCCCCCTCAGCCCTACATCAAGACGATTCGTCTTGTGCTCTTGACAGAATTCACAGGTGTCCACCTTGACCCTGCTCCCATTCCTCCATACCACGCTTCTTCGCTCAGGATCCTGCCGACATCGACATTTCCAAGCCATTTCCAATAGCGCGTCAGTCGCAGACTATAACACCGAGACCGCGGGCGCGAGGGACTTTAGGATCGTTTCAAGCGCTGCTTCTGGATAGCTTATGGAGAGATGAAATGGGTTCGTTGGGAGGCGCTTGATGTTGCCGTGCTGGAAGGATGTTGTCGGCGAAGTGAGAGCGAGAGCGGCGGAATCAAGAACGGATAAGGATGTGAGGCGGGTGCTTAAAATGCTTGATTCGTCGGCCGGGAAATCCGGGTTGGGCGCGAGATCCGGGCATGGATTTGAGGCGGCAGGTAGTAGAGAGCCGTGCAGTGTGGTGCTTCAAGTTGCGCTCTGCTCCTTGATCGAGTGGGCAGGAGAAGCTGACATCCTGGACTCGTCATGGATCTCCATGCCGTTTGCATCTTTCAAGATCGGAGTCGTGGGAAAGGTGACTTGGAAAGGTGTAGTATGTGTCAGGAGAGCACTACTGTCATTCCAATCGACGTCGAGCAAAAGCTCGTCGTTTTCGTCTTAGAAGCACCTCTCCGGATGAAAAGGTCGACAGAACAAGCAAAAGCTGAGCAGGAAGCGATTGTACAGAAGATAGTAAGCAAAATTTTTCCCATGAAAACATCCTGCACCTGCGAGGCGTGATATTTCGACAGGAGAGCTGCCCAAAATCAGTAAAGTACCAGCAGACTTGGCAACACATACGGTGTGGTGGTGCGAAGCGGGCGGTTAGGATGAAGCATGTGTGAAACAGCTTAAGGTTCATTCTGACTATCCTACTCGCTCTCGCTCGCTGTGCCCGCTCGTCATTTGTTTCTGCGTTGGTTGCTCTGTACCTCTTGGATGTAGGACTGCAGAAGGCCAGTAGATAAACGATATGCTCCTCCAAGCAGTCACTGGGACTGTGTAAAGGAGGTCGAAACCTTGATGGGCGCGGTTTCCAGTGATTGCGGGCTCAAGGCTCACTGACCACTATAGCAAATTTGGCATTTCTGTTGCACCAAGCTGTGGGTCGACGTCGGGCATGCCGATTACGGGATGATGGTCTTGGAGTGATCCAGTATTCATCTTCAGATCCGAGTACACTATGGCAGACGCCAGCATAGTCACTCCATATTTGTTCTTGTACTAGATCAAGAAGTAAGCCACGCCTGCTGAATTCTGGGTCCCCAGAATCGCATCGTAGCACGCCGAATCGATCGGGAACGTGAATCTGTGTGCCCAGTCTGGTAAATGAGGACCTGTCCAGCCGTGGAAGCGCAAGCACCTGCTGATGACTGCCAGGATATCGAGAGGGCCATAAATGTCTTTTATGTGTGTCAATTAAGGGGCGGCCAGCTCTGTGTCTGTTCGTATCGCCGTAATACCGTTGGAGTGCATCCCTTGCAAGACGTCGACCTATGGAGAATCGTTAGCTCGAGATGCTGTTGGATATATGCAGCTTCCGACTTACGTCAGACCACTTGCTGACAGCAGGGAGTGGCTGGTGTAGGCTCATAGCCGCGATCTGATATTGTGGACTGCGGGCGCCTGTGAGGACTACGAGTTGTCAGTATCAATAGGAATGGGTATTAAGCAGCCATTCGGTGTATTGACAGGGCGGAAAAGCCAGGCTGCTCAGTCACAGACGCCTCTGCCCAAGCAAATGTACTCATTACAAGCTCTCAAACAGCCCGAAACTCTGCTTGATTCCCTCGCCATGCCTCTCTTTCCAAGATATGATGGTGTGACTTACTCATGAGATCTTTCGGATCGAATGCCATGTCAAAGTATGCATATGTCTGCTGAGGTGACCCACGCTGGATCGTCATACTCTCTTACCGCGGAAGAAGGTGACAGAACCTACGTATGGCTTGTTCTGCATATATCTGGTATGGCGCCAGGTGCCGGAGTCTAGATTGAAGTTGGCCGTCGTACCACGTGTGTTCGTGTGCACGCCCTCAAGTCTTCGAAGCCCGTGCAATGCTACCGGACCATAACACGTCAGCCCATGAGCTCAAATGGGGCGCAATAGCCAGTGTCGATCGTGCAAAAATGCAGAGTGCCTCCGTTGTCGGGGCCATCAGGTACTTACGTATCAATTCCGGCAGTGTGGCTCGCATGTCGTAGTCGGCCTCGCCTTCTATAGCCTGCCACTCGTTTTGAGTCGAAGAGAGCCTGGGAGAGCAGTGTATTCTTCTGTTGAAGGCCGTATGGCGCAGCCGCGGCTTGCTGCTCGTTCATGCCCAGCACTTAAGAGAATTGTCTGCCTCTACAGACAAGGTTGAACCATGTGTTCCAGTCGGCCGGGTCAACCAGGAAGCCATCAGCACGCCTGGACGGGAAGACGCCATCTTGCGTGGCGATGAAAGCGGGACCCGTGCTGTTGGAGAAGTCGATATTGGTCTTGAGATTGGAGACAGCAGCGAGATCGCGAGCGTGGACTCTGCCGAGCTCTTGCTGGGTGGTGGAAGCACCAGAGACAAGGTAAAAGGCCATAGAGGGTGCAGCGGATCGCCATAAAAGGGCGGCGGTCGCGGAGGTTTCAGCGCATGGTGGATGGTCCAGCACGCGCTATGCTGATCGTAGATGGTCTCGCTTGGAGCAGAGCTTGGTCTGTTGACGTCGTGGGTGGCGGTGGGATAGGCCTGGGACCAATTTGGTGCTGGTGCTGGATGTATTGTGGTAGGTAAAGCGACTTTTGCTGTTGGTGCGTTGCTCGTGTCTGTGGAGGTGATATAGAATAGGGAACTGGTGGATGTATGTCGATGTTGAAAGGAAGAATGGAAGACGAAGGGTAGACGCTTAGGTATGCAGCACTTGTGGATGAGAAGAAGACAGCCGCGCTCATCGGCATAAGACCTTGCGATGCCGTGAATGCCTGTGATCAGAGGCTTTCTGTGCTGCGCGCAAGCTCGTGATGGCGTTCTTGTCTAGATTTGGTTGTTTATGTCTGGAGCTGGTGAAGATTCGGGGGAGTGGTGGAGGGGAGGTCGATGTCAGCTGGAGGAACAATGTGGCAGGGAAGACATATACATCCCGCTACCTCGCGCAGGACGCAGAGGCATGTGCAAGGTCCAGCGAAGAGCTTTGCAATGCCGCAGACATGTGCATGAAAATCCTACAGCCATGGTGAGCAAATGTGCGAAGCAAGTCATGTGCAGACTGAACTGACAGAGTGGGTAGAAGCACTAATGGTCGCATCGTCGTTCGAAGCGAGAAACGAGGATAATGAGAACGATGACAGGCGCACCGTGGTCCATGGCAGGTACGCCCGAGCCAAGCGCTTTTTGCTGAATTGCACTGGGCCAGGATTGTGTGTAAAACAGTGGCAGAGAGCATCGGTAGGACGCGGGAGCAGTGAGTATTGATCTGAACTGAGTGTCGGTGCGGTCTTCGAAGAAGTGTTCATTGTGGTGTGTCCCCCAGGCGCCATCCGTCGCGTGGAAAGTGCAATCACACAGTGGCAGCGAAGCTTCCGTGCCGGCGAGGATATGTAGATGCTACTTCAGCTTTGCTACATGACTCAAGGACATCGAAATGATGAATGAGTGGGTATCTTACAACATCTTCACATCAACGCAGAAGCTGCGCATTACCTCGCCTTATGTCCATTCTCTAGCGCTGCCTTGGAAGTCACTCCACTAGTGTTGGCAATGCTGATCGGTCCGTTGATCTCCTTGTCAATTTCTGTCCATTCCGCCATTGCTTCCTTCCCTCCGCGACCTTCCAGGTAAGACAGATAGCGTGACATGAGCTCCCGAATGTCCTTCGGTCGCAGCAGTGACTTCCGGATGTCCTGATATACCGCCTTGATACGCTCGTACGCAGCGGGTTCTGTCTTCTCTGATATTGGTTGCGCAATCTCGAAATCGAGCCAGCCTGCCCAGAAAGCCTTGCTGTCCGGTTGGCGACTTGACTTGAAGACGTTTCGAGCTTCATCCACGTTCCCTCTCACCTTCCAGATGAGGCGAGCCTGCTCAACAATTAGCGAACCTCGAACTGGAGTCAAGCTCGAGATGCTGATGTGGCTCTTAAGCACATCTATCGCTGGCTGCAGGCCGAACTGGCGGCGATGTGTGTTGGCTAGCGATACAATGGTCTCGAGGTGGCTTGGTAGATGCTGTAAGATGGCCTCGTGGATGGCGATGGCAGTGTCAGCTTTGCCGAGCGACTCCTCAAACCTGGCGTAGTGCAAGCGGATGTCAGGCTGTGTGATCGAGACGTAGGTACAACTTGCGCGGCGGTATATGTTGCGCACTTCCTCGTCCAACATCACCGTGGACTTGTCTGTTTGACCCATGGTCCATCGAGCATAGCGGTACCAGAACTCGTCATAGTTGGCACACGTCACAAGACACCGCTCATAGAGGAACTTTGTCCGTGTATAGTCGCCCTCGATCTCCTCGAAATCCAAGTACTTTCTCCAGTTGGCCAGCTGTGCGTCGTCGAGTTCGGTAACGTGGTAGTAGGGTCGCTTGACTTCTTGTTCGTAGGTCCAGCGCTTTGTGGTCTCGGTCTGCGTGCGGGTGAAGATATCCATGTGGTATGTTGAGATCTTGCCACGAAGCTCTTTGTCCACAGCCGCGGGCTCCTTCGACTTCAGAGTCGTGTCCTGTGTGATCTCGTCCCTGAATCGAGTGATGACCTCCTCTGGTGCAATGTCGCTGACAGGCCGCTGTGCCGCCATGGTCTGGTATCGTTCAAAGTACCGCGCGTATTGATGCAAAGGAATATGGATAATGCGATCAAGTATGGCGAAGATACGATCGTGAGCTTCCAGACGCTCCTCGAACTCGATGTACTTGTCCCAGAAAGGATGAGCCAGAAAGTCGAGACCGACACTCTCAGCAGCGCGGTCAAAAAGCCTGTAATCAGGACGTCAGTGGGTCTGATCGACCGAGAACAAAAGATGGGGCGCAAACAAGGGCGGTGGGCGCGAACATATTCGGTCCTGAGCTCCAAGCTCCTGTGCTGTGACAAAACCAGATACCGCCAAATCATATCGCTCGAGCAGATGCAGTCGTGACCGCAGAAGCGTGAGCTATGTCATACGGAAAAGTGCCAGGTATGCAACGCATATTGTGGGTGTCTGAAGGGTAGACGTAAGACTCTCATAGTAGCCAGCCTGTGGATTGGAGATCTCACCAAGTGACGTGCAAGGTAGCACAAAGGCAGTGCGAGGCCGGACGATGATTTGCTGTTGTGATTCGGAAGGTGGTTATGGGCAGGAAAGGGAAGGGTTGCCCGCAAACTTACTCTCGGATCACATCTGCATCGTGGCTGGTTTCGACCTTGAAGGCGCAGTAGTTGGCCCACAAGTCAACAGAAATGCCGATGCTAGCGACGCCGCGCTCGTAGACCTGTATGTCGTTCAGTGTGTGTTCGATCGCTTGGTGTATGTCTGCCTCACCATCTCTGCAGCCTCAGTGCCGCCTATTGCGAATTCGAGATCGGCATATTTCTTCCAGTATCCGAAGAACAGCGGGAAGCGCGCAAGGAAGCGGTCGTAGGTATCGCGAGTGGCGGCAATTGCTTGAGGGCTGGAGTTGCGACTGAGTCCTCCTTCTTGTGCTTCACTCTCCGCGACCAACTTCTCCCACAGTTCGAAGTTTTCGGGGTCGGCGGCGACCTGCTCGTTGAGCTGGTATAGCTCGGCCATTGTCGCTGACGATATGCGACGCTGGCTACGCGCGCGGTGTAGTGGTGAGCGGCGATGATTGTCGAGGGTGGTGTGTCTCGTCGCAGAAGTAAGCTTCAAGTCGCAAAGCTGAAGCTCGAAGTCGCTTCGGATCCTCGGCAAGTGGCGGACAGCCCGTACGCTACTGATCCTTCAGTCTTCTGCTCATGTCGCTGTACAGTACTGGAACGATGGCTGCGGACACTCGCTGCAGTAATGCGCGTGTAGGTGAAGATGACGTCCAGATGCTCTTGATCCAGACGTAGATCCGATGTGCTCTCCGCGTCAATTGGTAGATTGCAAGGATGGAGTACGCATCTGCTCAGACCGAGACTTCATGAGGCAGGAACGCTCGCTGAAGACGCGAGCGAGATGGCTGTCTAGACGAAGCGAGAGTCCTGACTCTGGACGCCAGCACAGATCATCCTTCATCGACCACCCAACCATCGACTACACAACAGCCATGCCAATCCAGCATCTCGAGCACATCAGGATCACGCAAGCAAGACACGAGGGAAGCACTCGACACGCCACACGTGAGTACTGGTCACGCGCTGACCTCGCATAGCAAGCCAATGTCACACAGCGGCGACACTGACAGCACAGGTCAAGGGACAGCGTCAGCAGCATGGCGTCCGATCAGCCTTGCTACTTCTGGAAGCTGCCGCAGGCGCTTCACAGCATGATCTTCGAGCTCGTTCACAGTGTCGAGCACGATGGCAATTCCATGACGCCCGATCCTTGGAACTGGCGGGCAAGGGAAATGAGGCAGCAGCATGGTCCGAGCTACCAAAAGCGCAAGTTCACTGGACACAGAGTCAGCGAGCTCATGGTGTCCAAGCAATACTTCGTCAATGCTGCCCAGGCTTGGTTGGAAGCTCAACACTTCAGTCTGCTGAGCCATGAACCAGGCTACATCAACGAAGAGCTTCTCAAGCTCGGCTTGTTTCGCCAATATGCGACATCGCTGCGCACTTTCTTCGGTCATGAGCCTGGCTTTGGCAAGTGTGTCAGCCTCAAGCACTTGAATTTGATATTCCTAACAGACATGATCGAGACCGACGAGCTATGCCCTCTGATCGACCATTATACCGAGCGCGACTTTGCACAACGTCAAGCATTTGTGGAAATACTCGCAGGCTTGCCGCGAACTCGGCGCGAGATCATCGTTGGGCTGGATGCAATTCTTTCTCCTTGGATCACGCCGGCACAGACTGTCATCTGGCAGGCAAATGTCGAACGCATGACAGCATACTTGTGCAGAGCGGTTGCTGCGCTGAGCAGGAATGTCACGTCGTCGACGCCGTCACCAGTGTCGACCTCGACTGGAACACAAGGTCCGCCACTGTATCCTGGCTCGCGCATCTGTTTCGAAAACTCAGACATGCTGCCCATCGACCGCGAACACCTCATCGGTGATCACCGGGAATGTGAGTCCATCGTCTGCACCACAAGAGAATCTATCCCCTCCAACAACGGCAGAGGAAGTACTTCAGCGAATGAACATCACGCCACAGAGATTGTGTGAGCAGTATCATGCTGGGCTCGTACTTATGCCCTGATCACGTCTGAGTCGCGCGGTACGTTGTCAAGAAAGGGTTTTGGCCGATGTGAGACGACAGTGGATTCGTTGGAATGGCTGTATGACCGGGCATAATTAGCACTTGGCATAGTATCAAATCTACATGTATGGTCATCCAACTTCAGCATGTGATGTCGCGCCGGGAATTAAACTTTCGTGATCAGATCTCGCCCCGCAAGCGCGTCCTTCACTTCGCGAGCTCCAACGTGCTACAAATTCACTCATGACATACTCGGCCATAGACATTGCTCAATACTGCTCATCGCGCAAGGCATTGCTGGCGCCGCCAGATTCGGCTGCGACGATGAGCTTCTTCAAGGCGCCATCGTGGGCAAGGTCGCAAACAGTGAAGGCCGAGGACAAACGCGAGAGGAACATCTTCAGCCACTCTGACAACTTCCTTGACGTACAGAAGGAGCGAATCGAGCGCGAAGCGCAACAGAAGCAGAAGGAGAAAGAGAGAGAGGAGAGGCACAAAGCGAAACAAGAAGAGCAGCGCCGCAGCAGTTCTGAGAAGAGGAAGGTTAAGGAAGAGGACTGCGCAGGCAGCTTGAAGAAGCGGCGCATCACTGCTGAAGATGGCGCGAAATTACTGGCGAGTGCTGGACTGGGCGACTCGATCACAATCTCGGACCCGGAGGACGATGCGCAAGCTCAGCTACCGATACGACGATCACCGCGAACAACACGCACGCGCAATGTATTCAGCCCGTTGAAACCAAGAGGCAGGCCGGCCGCGCCGGTGAGCGTAGATGAGGAAGAAGATTTAGATGCGACATCGATCCCTTCACGACCAGTGCGACCCCAGGCACGTCCACGGCCAGAGGTAGAGGAAGAAGTGGACTCAGACCCTGAAATCGCAGAGATACAGAGGAAAGCTCGCGCGGCAGCCAGACTGAAAGAGAAAGCAAAGGTCGCGCAGTCTGCAACACGCGAGGTGGGCACACCTGGGATCGATGATAGTCTTGAGAACAGTCACCTGCCGACACCTCCGGCACACGACGCAGCCATCCAGCTTCTGATTGAATCGTCAATACCTGACACAGCTCCCCTCATAGTATTCCGGAAGTTGTCACAGCCATTGCGCGAGGTCAAGAAGATGTGGTGCAGGAAGCAAAACTTCTCTGAGGAGTTCAGCAAGCAAGTGTGCTTGGTGTACAATGGTCGCAAATACTTCGACAGCTCGACTGTGCAGCGTCTGGGAATCAGCGCCGACGCCAATGGCAGAGTCTTCCTTGAAAGTGACCCAACAGCGGAGGGTGTGGAGAAAGTGCACATGCAAGCTATGACCGAGGGGACGTACGAGCAGTTCAAAGAGGAGAGGGAACGCCAAGCCCGCGCAGAGGCAGGTGACTATGAGGGCGGACAGGACGAGGCAGAAGCTGGCGCCGATGAGGATGTGCCAGCGCCCCGCCGCAGCATCAAGCTAATTGTGAAGGCAAAAGACAGAAAGGATTACAAAGTCCAAGTCTTCGACGTGAGTTCACTCCAACAACATTCATCCCCACCACCACTAACACCCGTGCACAGGACACCACCTTCCAAAAGCTCCTCCGCGCCGCCAAGAAAGTCTTCAGCTTCGCCCCCGAGCAGGAAGCCTACCTCGAACTCGATGGCGAACGCCTGGACCCGGAGGATGAGGTCGGCAATACGGACCTGGAAGATATGGACCAGGTCCAGATGGTGCTGGTGAAGTGATTCACCTTGTCGCAGTGTCTGCAGCCACGGAGCCGGATCCTCGGGACACCGCACGAGGTGGCGGACGGCAGGTGGGACAGGGAGTGCGCTGCATTGTTCCTGAGTGCTGGACGAATAGATAAGATTTCGCAGACGGCTTACGGCAGGTATGGCCTATGAGGAATGCGTTGACGAAGCAGGAGGAGGATGACTGCAGCACGACGCTGACACAGGGCTGCTTGAGTGGTGGGTGAAAGTTTGCTCCGCTCTCACCGCTCAGCGCAGTGAAGATGCATTGCAGCTTGTTCTAGAATATGTTTTATGATACCCAACGGGAAAAAGCGTATACACCGTGCCGATTTGACTCCGAGTACTGTACTGAATGGCAGAGACATTTCCCACCTTACTTTCTCCGTCGTACCTCTTCCACTGATCGCCAAGAAACAGACTTCTACGACGATACCCACGTCTACGAAGGCGCTTTCGCAGCAGCCCAACCCACGCAGTGGATCGAAGGCACTATTTTCATTGCATCTTTGGGCTGCAAGCAAAGCACTTCCTTCACAGCACCAATCGAGATTGAAATTATAGACTACTGGCTGGCCAGCCACATTGTAGGTGGGAAATGATGATGCATGCGGTATGCATGTCCTGCAGCATCAATACCTTCTAGCGTCGGCTTGTTGGTCGACGTGGCAGCATCGCTGCCCAATTCTGCCGAATCTGACCGGCCGGCATACCTTGCGCGGAAGCGGCTCACGTTACGGTGTCTTTGAACGAGTCCGGATTTGGCGGCGGCGGCGGCGTCTCTCGCGCAGAGACTGGTGATGCGATCCTCCAAGTGTCCGTCTTTTTTGGAGGCTGGGAGTGTGCATGTGTGTACTGGGTTGACGCTGCTTGGTGAGTCTTGTCGGATAGTGCCCAAGGTGGAGTTTCTTGTTCTGGGTTCCTTGCCTTCGGCACGTGCGTAATCAATCAGAGCGTGGATACTCTTGATGTGTCTGCCTTACATATAGGCGAGCGTTGCATAGCATTGATGACTTCGCGCCCTTCTCTCCCAGCTGTTCGGGTTGCAGTCGCACGGCGACGTCGGAGGTTGTGCGTTGTGGTGTGTCCCGGCTTGCAGCACGCACAGCAAAATTTTTGTTCTCCCCTCGTTTCCTTGTTCCTGCCTGGGAGGGTTTCTTTGCTGCAAGTCATTGTTGCGTCTCGACACTAGCAGCGTCTGTCATCCTTCATGCTTCCACACATCCTTGGGCCTGCCAAGAAAAGAAGAGTCAGACGACGACGAGGACCAGACCGGTGAGGATTACGACGGTACCCATCTGCATGCTACTGCGCTGTTACGCATTTGCTGCGTTGGACCAGTGGACATTGGCTGCGAAAGCGAGCCCAATCGAAGGGTGAGCGTGGCATCGCAACGCAACGCCGGGATTCGTTTTGAGAGTTTCTGACTCTCTGGGATTGCTCATCGCCGGAGCAACCACACACACTACGATACGATATCCATAACCTCGCCACATCCACCCTACGATATCATTGCTGTCTTGAGCATCGACAAACGAATTGCTGGACGCGCATCAGCCAGAGCAGAACAATCTGTAAGTCGCTTCCCCTGCGCTACTGCCTGTTGCTGGTGCATGTTGCAGAAGAGAAAGACAAGAGACGCCGGTTTGGCCCGCTGGTCGCAGCGCTGTGGCCTGTTCCACTTGGCGCTGGAGGGGTTCGTTCTGTGTTGCCTGCAAGCACCAAGCACTGTGATCTTTTTTCTCTCGCGGCACAGTTGAAGAACTCCAGGCCTGGCGAATTCTACTGACTTGTTGGCAGTGGTCCTGGGAATACCGCCGACTCACTGGAAGCATATCGGCTCGCGCAGCCGTTGCTTGTATTATATTGGCGCCGCCCCTGGACTTTGCAGAGGAACAAGATCGCCAGCGCGCCCGCACTAGGACTTCGTCATCGGGCGTGGGAAGGACAAACATTCAGCTTGTCTGGTCGGTCGGGGAACAGATCGAAGTCTTCTTTAAGCACATCGCCGTCGCCGGACCATTCACCGTAAGGCTTTGCCTCAGGTTGCTGTTGGCATCGTCCATCAGACTTCTCTTCGGACGTTTCGGCGCATCTACGCTTTCGTGAAGGGCTGGCTGCGGGGTGTCTTGTCAGCGTTTGAAGCAGACGAGTGACGAGTCACGTCGCTGTCCGAGCCTGCGAGCCATCTGAGATCTAGGACCATCCTAGCCTGGACGCGCCTCGCATTAAGATCACGCAAAGTCAAGGCGTAGCCATTGAGGTTCGACTCTGCCCCTTGCTACCCACACAGCTTTCACATCACCCGCTGGCACTGGGCTTCACCACAATCGTGTCTCCGACCAACCATTGCAGCATCCATAGATCTGCAGTCGGAGAGTTCTGGTTCGTTCTCGGAACTGTGCAAGCTAAAACGCGTCAAAGTCTGGTAGATACGACCGCCACAAGCGCGAGTGGTCGTGTTTCTTGCCCCAGACGCGGGACAACCATCTCCCAGGATACAGCTACGACCTCCTGCCAGGCCTTGACACCTTGACCTTGTTCGCTTAGAGCAGCAAGGTAAGGGTCGAGTATCGGATACACTGTTCTAATCGATGCCGTGAGTAGTTCTCCTTTTTCCTCGTCATCACAGCACTTCAATGCATCACCACTCCACACATCCCACTGCCCAATGCCCTCCCGCTCTCCGCGCCGGAGCGCCGCAAGAATGCCCCTCCAATGCACGACGGCTCGCAAGATCACCACCATCAACACTAAAGAAGTTCCCCGAGCTGACAGCAAACCCCGCAGTGCATCAATCATTGTATCTTCGGGTTCAGACCGGATAGTGCACGTCTATCCAGAGCGTACATCGTCAGGTGGCAGCGCATCGGCACGATCACCAGTATCCAGTGGCGGCAGCCACTCCTTCTCCAGCGAAGAGAGCTGGAGTGAAGTCGAGTACGAAGACGACATCGATCCGTCCGACAGCGCATCGCGATCGCGCCAACCAGCCAGTCGCCGACACACAGTGGAGGCACGCCCTGCACCACAACGCCGACACTCGTCGCGAAGAGTCGTAGAACGTGAGGAGCCTCCTGCACGCCGACAGTCTTCGCGAAGACACCAAACCAGCCGGCACAAGAGCCACTCACACTCCCGACACGGACGCAGCACATCCACGCGCGTCCCTTCAGAGGAGTCGTCGAGCACCGTGGCTTCCGCCGATGACTACCCACCGTATGGCCACCATGGCATGCCGCGAGGCTCACACGCTGCCCCAATGCCTCCCGCATATGGACGCGCGCCTCCCAGCCATGGTGGCTATCCACCAAGCATGACTTCTGCAGGATATCCCGACCCATACGCGCCGCATCAAGCACTTGTACACCGACAGCGAGCAGATCCCTTCGGCTATCCTCAACCGAACCCGTTTGCACCTCAGAGCCATGAAGCGAACCCATTCTCGCCGATGAGCTCGCATGAGAACTCAGGTTACTTCGCGACCGACGCAATGTCTCCTCCCGAGCCGCCACCGCAGAGACATTTGCGACCACACGGACCTCCACGACCGCAAAGCTTCGCAGCACCGTCGGCGTTTCATGGTTCGGAGCTTATGGCGCCGTATCATCAGCCTATGCCACCGTATGGGGGGTATGCGCCTCCAGGCTACCCTGGCTATCCTCCGACGATCCACGGTTGGCCAGCCTCAAGGGGCAGCTCTCCACCGGTACGAGACGAACGAATGGCTGCCGAGATGGCTGCATTGCAAGAGCTGATTGCGAAACGAAACGACGATGACGGCAAGAAGAAGGTGGAAAAGGACAAGGAGATCGAGGCGCTGAAGGATCTGATCGAGAAGCGGAACGCTTCCGAAGGCAAGAAGAAGGAAGAGAGCAGCAACGAGATCGACAGCCTCAAGGCTCTGATCAAGAAGCACGAGGAAGAGTCTATTGCGCGACAAAAGGCTTGGGCTGCAGAGCGAGAGGCAGAGGCTGCTGCCAAGGCTGCTGAGAAGGCGAGAGCGGAGGAAGAGAAGCGACGAAAGCAGGAAATCGATGATGCACGCAAGAAGGCGAAGGAGGATGCCGAGAAGAAGGCAGAAGAGGCCGCGAAGAAGGCGAAGGAAGAGCACGAGGCAGCTTCAAAGAAGGCAAAGGAAGAGCATGAGAAGAAGCTGGCCGAAGCTGAGAAGGCCAAGGAAGAGGCCGACAAGGCGAAGAAAGCGCTTGAAGAGGAGATCGCGAAAACCAAGCCAACACCCGACTCCCTCAAGCCACCTATCAAGTTCAAGGATGCTGTGGGGCGAAAGTTCAGCTTTCCATGGCAACTGTGCAAGAGCTGGAAAGGCATGGAGAGTCTCATCAAGCAAGCCTTCTTGCACGTTGATGTCATTGGCGACCATGTCCACCAAGGACACTACGACCTCACCGGACCAGATGGCGAAATCATCCTCCCACAAGTTTGGGACACCGTGGTCCAACCAGACTGGGAAATCACCATGCACCTATGGCCAATGGAGGAAGAGAAGAAGAAGGAAAAGGCTCACCACGCGGACCCCCTCATGGATCCCTATGCAAATCTCGGCATAGGCGGTCTTCCCGGTCTCGGAGACTTTGGCATGATGCCACCGGATCTCGGAAAGAAACCATCTAAACACGGCAAGAAAGGTGATTCAAGCAAGAAGAACAAGAAAGCCGGTAGTCCTGATATCATGATGGTCGGACCAGACTTCCCTCCTCCGCCTCCACCTCCATCAGGACACCCTGGAATGCCACCGCCACCCGGCCACTTTGGCGATCCTTTCGCTGGCATGGGGATTGGTCCTGGCGGAATCATCGATGTCGGCGGACCGAAGAAGTCGAGTGATAAGACCAAGGCGAGATCAAAGTCGAAGAGCAGTAAGGAGATCTCGCCGCTTGCTGCGTGGTTTGCTGGCGGGAGTCTGAATGCGAAGCCGGCGAGAAAGAAGTGATGAAGTGATCATCGCATACATTTTTTGACGACGGAAAAATTCTGCCGGAGATCTTCTGCGCAATCTACCATGTCGACATACCTTGATACACGACGCGAGACACCACATTCAGCATAAAGCAAAAAGAAGAAAGAGAAGCATGAACTTGATAGCACGGCGTTTCAGCGAAATGTGTATTTCTGGGGACTTCGTACTACATTCCGATACCCTTCTGATGACATGGAGATGGATGGCTTTTGGGAAGCGTTGGCGCTGGGCGCTAGCAAATGAGGCTCTGGAGATGCAGAGACGGAGATTGAAAAAGGCTATCGGCTTGGAGAGATACCCATGAGTGTTCTGTGTTCGAGCGTTTGCGCTGTGTTGCCATGTTTTTTTCAGCTGGAGAGAATAGGAGGATGAGGAAGAGAAGATATATAGTCATACGCGCAAGCGAGCGGGCGGAGAAGGTAGTGAGGTAGTTGAGGTGTGGTGTCTTTTATTGTGTCAATGCAGCTGATGAGAGATGTTTCTCCTTTTGTTTTATGCTCATGCTCATCTTCATGCTCACGGTCATGCAATCTATATCCCATCGCTGCACATGCATCCATAACCTCTCACAGCCCTCTCTCAGCACCTCAGACGACATCGTCTATGTCGACATACCGCAGCGCATTCACTCCTCTTCATCCTCCTCATCCTCCTCACTGTCCTCACCCTCCTCATCTCCATCATCATCATCACCATCATCATCATCATCGTCATCATCATCCTCCCCCTCCGGTTCCTGCAATCCATAATCATCCTGAAAATCCTCCAACTTCTTCACCTCCACCTGAAACCCCTCTCCCTTGAAATCTTTCTGCAACTGCTCCGCCATTCCAGCAGCGCACGTCACCACCAAATTCGCACTCTCCGCTTTGAAGAGCGGCACCAGCCACTTCTCAATTGCTTGCTTGGCATCCTCCGGCGTGACCTCCCCAATCTCCTTCAGCAGTTTCGTATTATACTCCTTATCCAACCCCCTCAGAACCTGCGTGATAAAACTTTCGTCGGCGGCGTAACCCATCGTCGCACCCTACAGAAGTCACAGTCGTCAGTCTTATCATCCAGAATGTCGTTTCGACGTGTCAGTAAGTGCTGTTGGAACTGAGATACATACCTCTTCGGCCATTTCATACACAATCTCCCCTACAGCAGCCTGAACCGCCAACTTCTTCAACGGCTTCACTCCACTTGCATACGCCTCGATTTCGGCCTTGCCGGCCGCGAAAGCTTTGAAGCAGTTTGGCGCGCGGTCGATGGAGAAATGGAGCTTGCCGAGTTCGATGGAGCGGCGGATTGAGGCGCCGTAAGCTAGTCCTGCGAGGAGATGAGGATTAGCTATGTTCGAGAGGCGTGACAGTACCTCAGCAGCTTGTGCTAGGCGTGGGAGCGACGCACCTGTTCCACGGATTGATGTCCAAAGTGGTCCCTCGACAGCGCGGAGAAAGGCGATTGCGACGATTAGGGAGGGGAGGTCGGGGTGGGAGTAGGAATTAGGACCAAGGGAAGTGAGAACGATGTAGGAACTGTCGACGGCAGTGATGGGGATGATGTGTGCTGCTGTTCCGGGATCGTTGCCGACATCGCTAATTGTGGATTTCAGATCATCGAGAGGCTCCAATGTCTTAGGTGAAGGGAGATCCTTGGTGAGGTTCTGCCAGGCGGAGACGGGTTCGGGTAGTTTGGTGATGTCCGCTATGACGACCTAAAGGATGTAGAAGTTAGCACAAATCTGTGAAGTGGGGTGAGCCGAGCCGTCATGCCAGAGCTGGCAGCGTATCTGTCTGCCAGTCGCTATAGTGCTCTGCTAGAGTGCAGCGAAGCCGCCTCGTAAGAACACGCAGCCGATTCGAGATACGGCTATCTTGGGTAACTTACAGCGCGAAAGTTCTCCGGCCGATGAATGCTGGCACACAGCGTCTCCAACTTCGAGATCACAGTGTTCGGCTCCTGCTTTAGTAGTTTCCGTAGATGCTTCAAGTACAGAGCCTTGGTGAGCGTGTTGGTAGCATGGCGATTTGCATCGCGGTTGGAGGAGATCATAGAATTGACCGCCCAGACCATGGAGTCACCAGCTCGTTTTTCGGCTGGGATGTCTGCCAAAATCTTCGTGAGTGAAGCATGGAGGCGTACCTGTACAGAATTCAGAAGTTAGTGCCGTTCTACCTCGAGTGTAATCCGTCAGGCCCTGCTATAGAGGGCTTGAACCGTATATCCCAACGCTTCCGTGTAGAGACGTTGCCAATTCCACTGCCTCGGAGTCACTTACGGGATCGTGTATCGCATCAAACAGCACGGTACGAATACGCGATATCACCTTCGCATAGCTCTCTGGCTCAGTCATTGCTGTGATGGCCACCATCTGCTGGTTGCCATAGCTTGAGTTGACATAATAGGAGATGGTATCCTGTTCCAGCTCAGTGACGAGGTCTTCGAACTCTACCCTCTTGCCGTCGATCCAGACTGGAGTCGTGAATAGGTTGTTGAGATACAAGCTTAGCACAGGTCTAAGCTCGGCAGGTACGCCAGCAGTGCCCATGTACAACTTGATGCGCACGAAGTTGGAGGGTATGTGCTCAAAGTGTATGAACAATGGTGATCCGTCATCGGCTTGATCAATAACCTGCTGGATGTCATTATCGAGGCGCCCCATCTTGCGCGCGGCGCCAGAGCGTGCTGTTACTGTGCTGATGAAGGGGACCAGCTCTGGCCTTGGTACCGGAAATTGTTCAAGCAACTCATCAGGAATCGGCTTGCCATTCTCGGCTTTTGCTTCGTCGAGCTTTTTGGAGAGCTTCTCAAGGCCTGCGGATCCAAGGCGTTGCTTTTGCGCTTCGACACGATCTTTCTCCTCTTGCGTACTGCGTTCCGAGAGCTCTTTAGACGGCACGCCGAGTACGCAGACATGGTGATTGTCGACGAAGTACTTTGCAAGTGCGTCCTTCCACTGCTGCTCGGTCCACGTTGCCAATGTATCAAGCTCCGATAGTGTTTCAATGTCCTTTAATGCACGACCCTCTCGGTCACTGAAGCAGTGGTCCTCGATGAGAGGCTGGGTGAAGAAGTCCTCCGAGCTCTCGGCTCGCTCCTTTAGCTGTCTGCGCTCACGCTTGATACAATCGCTCAAGTAGGACATATCGAGTGGCTTGTCGAGAGTCTCCTTCAGCACCGTGATCAAACGCTCGTAGACTGACCGCAGTTGGTCAGTCTCGACTGATGTCAAGTAGAACCTACGGTCAAAAGTGTTAGCAGCAGCCTAGCAGTCCATGCCAGAGAGGAGTGAGGCGCGCGCGTTGGTCTGATGCCATGCTTTGCACCATTGATTACATACCAGGTCACGATGTCTGGACGTGTCTCCACTTCGTAATACACGGCGCTGCAAAGCTGTTCTCGTTCGACCAATGTGTTCTCGAGCACGCTGATGGGAGAATCTGCAAGGTATGCGAGGAGCACTGTTAAGGAAGCTACAGCCAGCGCGTCGTCGCAATTCGGTCCCAGCCAGCCGACTGTGAGCTCGGCCATTGACTCGTCTTCCTCTGGGAATTGGATTGTGTCGACTTTTGTCTCTGTGAGTCGTGGTGTCGGTTTGGAGTCCACCCAAGGTCTTCGGAAAGGATCATCTAACCTGGGCACATCTTCAACGATTGTGGTCTCGAAGTCATCCAGAATCTGCAGCAGCTCATCGTGATCCACTTCACCTGTTATGATGACGCGAAGATTCTTGGGCTGATACATCTCTTTGTGATAAGCTCGTATCCGATCTGCCGTCAGTACTCTCAGCTCCTTGGTCATTCCACCGGTCTCAGAGCGAAATCCATTGCCTTGGGGATACATCAGAACTCTGCGGTGCAGTTCGATCAGGTCGCTGGGGGTGTTCTCTCGAGCTTGCATCTCCGAGTACACGACTCCGGCGTCGTGCCCAGTGCCATCGATATGATGGACCTCGGTGTAACACGCAGAATCGGTCATGGTGGGCACAATCAAATGCTCGAGATATACAGGCAGGATCTGCGAGAAGCCTTCCCATCCGGCGGTCTTGAGCGAGTACGAGGTGTAGTCCGTGGCGGTGCCTGCGTTGGTCGTGGAGAACGCTCGCGATGACAAGCGATCCAGTAGGCCAGTGTATTTGTATGATTTGGAGCCCATGAAGACCAAGTGCTCGAGAGTATGCGGTGCTCCAGAGTTGTCGTTGATCTCCGTAGCCAACGCGAATTCTCCCTCGACTTTGGGACCCTTCTTGTCGACGACGGCGAGTCTCATGCCAGTCCTCGTCGATTCATACTGGGTGATGTTGACGGGTGCATAGTCGAGTCGCAGTTGCTGGATTGTTTTGAAGCGCGGAGCTTCCCGCTTGGAGGCCGGCATGGTGAAGAGGGCCAGCTGTATTACCGCAACCACGAGCGCTCGTGTTCTATGTACATAGAGTCGACTACTGAGAGAGGGATTGTGTGTTGTTTGTTCATGTGTAGACTGGCTCAGACCCATCCATGTCAGCATGCTAGAACTAGACTGTATCGGGACAGCTTGAGCTGCAGCCTGCAGCCTGCAAGAGAGGTGGCTCGGGTGGTCCGAGGTCTGAAGCCGAACTTCGGCTTACCTCAGGCTCATATTGTGCACGAGCAAACCCCATCGCAATCACCGGTTGAACATTATCGTCCAGCTCGGTGTGATGCATGGCATGGCATGGCATTGCAATGCTTTCCATGCAATCATGCAATGCAGCATATCACCACTTGTGCAAGATTTCATGCTGCTATACGAGGTGCTTGTTTCCACTGTCACCAAGGACGACATGCCCGTGTACCGCTACATAATGCAGGTGCATTGATTCACGTTGTCTTGGGTCCGTCGTCACTTGTGGTATGACGACTCTCCTGTCTCCAGGTTGGAACAGCCGAAAGTCCAAGTCAGCACAGCGCCACGTATGCGCCGCCTTCCACATCCGTTGCTTCCTACATGTATCCTTTGCGTCTCCTCTCCCGCACCGCCTCGCCTGCAGCACCGTTATCGCATTGATCGCATGTATTCCCACATCCGACAGACACACCCCATGGCAGACCCCACGATGAGATGACAGCGACACGCCTGAAGCCGCAGCCTCCCGAGTCGTGAGACTTTGAAACAGCAGAGATTGCAGCCATGACCTCCTTGCAACACATATTGGCTGGCGAGCCTGACGACCGACATCCCTCCCCGGCTCAAGCAACAGCAACAGCTCCAGCTCCAGCTCAACCACTCGCTCCTCCTCCTCAGCCGCCGTTAGCATCATTCGAGAGGAGTGACGACAGCGTAGATGCCATGCCGCCGCAGAAGAGGGCCGACGATGACACCAATGCCGCAACCCCCAAAGCAGACGCATCTCGACCGCCTGAGAACGGCGACGCCGATGAACCCATGTATACCTCGACCACCACTTCCACCAGACGCAACGCAAACGGAGCTACCTCGTCTGTGTATTCCGGCAATAAGATACGACATCTGAAGAAGGAGGATGGCATTCCGCTGTGGCGCAAGGATATACAGTACGACTTTCTCAGGCTTGTCTTCGACGATACAACTCGCTGTTTCACCAAGTACAGCGATGGGACCAAAGGACATACATTTGCAGACATATACGTCGATGCCATGGCCAAGAGCAGCAAGTGCAGCAAGATTCTCAAGGAGAAGTTGCTGCAGGATCAGGACGGTGCCATCAGTATGGCTATGGTGTGTTTGCTGGTCAATGTAGGGCGGATGAACACAACTTTGAACTGTAGGTGGTGATGAACAACATATCCATCGTCAAGACTGACATGCAGAGCAGTCTTTCCGGAAATGCGTGCCCAGCTTCGAACATACCACTCGATACCTGCCCTCCAAGCACACCAAGACCCAAACGCATACAAACAGCTTCAAGATGCGCCCCGTCTGAAGTCGATCCTGAAAGGCGCGACCGAAGACGAGCCACAGCCGAGCACGATGGAGGACATCAAGGCCGCTTCGATACCTCGAACGAACCCAGTCAATCTCATCTTCGTCATGAGCCAGTATGCGCCCAAGATCAGCGAGGTCCACTTCCCTCCACCACGGGACTTCTTCGACTTGGTCATGCGGCCGAGTCTCAGCAGCGCCAGCAGAGCGAAAGCGTTTTTGTGGTTGATCTGGTGGTACCTTGAGAGTGACTTTAGCGTCGAGGACAGCCAGCGCAATCCATTTGGTGCGGGACAACCTGGTGACGGCGAGGAAGGATCAGACCCTCAGCCATTGAAGGTGCCGACACTGGAGAGCCTGACAGAAGAGCAGGCTGAGCTGGAGAACGTGGATACCGAGGAAGAGAAGCATTTCGGTGAGGTCAAGCGGAAAGAGCGGATATCGATTTTGGCCAGTGAACCAAGTCCAGCCATGACTGCGTTGAAGCGTGCTCGCAAGGAGAAAGGCTTGACGACAGGGCATGGTGCTCATCCTAGTGATGATGAGGGCAGTGAGCTCGGCTACCATACTGGGCATATCCGTAAGTGAACGTTCCTGCCTCATCGTTGCAGCAAGCTGACACATTGTAGCACCCTCTGTGGGAAAGAGCTCCGCGCTGCGGCACGAGACTGGAAGTGAGTACACGCGATCACCATCCCCTGTTGGCTCTCGCGGCTTTCAAGCGGTCAATGCGAAACCTGTTGGTGACATGCGCATTAATAATCTCCTCAACGACGACGCTGGTGCAGACATGTCGCCTCCACACGCTGCACCAACAGCATCTTCTGCAAAGAAGGGACCCGGCCGAGGCAACTGGCGTAGGAAGAAGCCTGACTCAGGAGCCGCACCTTCTCGCAGTAGCCAAGCGGACTCACACCACGTTCCATTACTACCAAACACAGGACAGATCAACTTTGTCAACGATGGACCTCAGCAGATGACGATGAGCACTCCTGGCGGCGGCAGTAAGTTGCTCGGTGCCACTGGAATGTCCCCGCCGCAGTCGACCAACATCTCTTTTGCCGCGCCGAATGCCCACGTCCCTACACCCTCCTACCAAGCACAAAAGCGAAATCGAGGTATCACTCAACATCAGTCTGCGGTCATCAACCACAGGAAACTCCAAATCGACTACGCGCTGGAGAAGCGGATACGAAGAGCCCACGCTCGCGCTCGGGACAAGCGGGAATCGGAAGGTGCCATCATACGAGCATGGAAGCGCATACGCATGATGCCACCAGACTACGACTCCGAAGAACAACAAATCAAGATTCGAAAAGCGCGAGATCGAGCCGAGAAGAACGACGACGACTGGCGGCTGACACGCGGCAAGGAAAACGACGACTTCTTAGAAAACATCGACCTCTGGCGTCGGCCCCGAGCACTCTATGCTGGATTCGTCAAAGCTCCAAACGAGCCCAGCGACGTCGGCGAAGAAGCCAAAAGTCTTGCCCAAACTTTCCGGCGTTGCTCGAGGCGCATTGATAGATGGCAGGAGACTAACCATCCTGGCCAGGCTATGATGCTCCGCAAGCGGCAGGAGGAGCAAGGAATCAACTTGGACCGACGGCGAGTTGTCGTGAGGCAGCGGACTTTCGAGCAGGATGATGATGCCGTGCATGCGGGTCCAGCGGCGTATCGACAGCAGGGTGGTGCAGGATTGCCGAATCGACAAGCTGTATCGCGGCAGGCTTCGAAGGTTGGACGCGAGCATGATCCTGACGAGGATGAAGGTGGTGGTGGAGAGCTGGACGAGGAGGATAGGGAACTTCTTGGCGAGGTTGATGCGGATGAGAGTGAGGAGGATGAAGCCGAGGATGAGGATATGGATGATTGATGATTATACAGTAAGCGACACGGGGATCTTTCGGCTTCTACTTGAGCCTGAGCTCGTGGGCTTAGCGGTATAAAGCAGCACATACTGGGGCACGCTAACTGTTCTGTATAGCAAGATTACGCATCATCTTACCTGCTTCATCCACTACTATCGCGCCTTCATCAGGGTCGACTCGGCATTATTTTATCCGTAAGGCGCTCCCTCCTCCAAACTTGACAGCCATAATGCAAAGGTATGTAGACAGAAGATTTCGCAGTAAGCGCAATTCGAACGCAAAGTCATGTGGAGAGAAAGTTTTGCTCTGATCACAATGAGCGCGAATTCGCGGACTATCAATTCGGTCACTGTCTCCAGGCCTCGAGAGGCAAGAGAACTTATGAAATTTCCTCCCCATTCACGTCGTCACACTCGTAGGTAAGACTAGAATACTCTTACCTTCTGGTGCTATGGCGCCATCAAGTCTCCTAGCACTACTACCTGGAGAGCTACGCAACACTATCTACGCCTTTATCTCTGACGTTGCTAGTCAACAAGAGATAGACATATTCAACACACAACCGCCTCCACACGACGTTCTCCTCGCATCCCGGCGGCTGTACCCCGAAGCATTACCAATATTCGAAAAGACGCATGGGTCATATCGGGTCACAAATGTTTTTACTGTAACGCTCGCATTCGATTGTCCACGGGGACGAGCTGCAGAAAGAATAGCTCGACTGAGCGCCAGGGGACTTTCAGCTTGTTAGGCAGTTTGACATGAGACGAGAGAATATATTCCGCAATTGTAGGAGCGACTTGGACTTTGATCGATGCGCGCGGCGTCTGGAGAGAGGACGTGCTTTTGTTTAAGCAGGCGGCTTCCCTGAGCGGCCGTACCAAGACCAGGTACATATGATTGACCCTGCGTCGATCCAATGGGCGGGAAGCTTCAGTGCGAGGCGTTGTGCTGTCAACACGGAGACGCCGTAGCCAGACGCACCGATGATGCAGGCTCGTAAGGCTGTTCACCGTTCGATCAGCAGCTTAGTGCCATGATTGGTCTTTCGTAGAGCAAGAACTCTCGAGTGAGGGAGAGGAAGTCAGGGGAAGGAGGGGTGATCTGAGGAAGTGGGCATGAAGAACACACTGACCACCATAAAAGGTGGAGAGCTTCACAAGCTCGTCCGAGACATCATCACCTCGACTTTGATTACTCAGGGTCTGATTCTTCGTGGGAAGAGGTTGTCAGATGGTAAGGATTTGGGAGAGGTGAATTTGCGGCGTTGGAGAAGCGCTGAGAGGATACCGCTCATGACATGAGGACAGGAGTGGTTTGAGGGGGCGGGGAAAGTACGTTACACCCGGTGCTGATTCTGAACTGTTCTCGATTAAAGGGACGGTGCGGAGGTCATACTGTGCACGACGAGAGGCTTGGCTTGAGGTGCTACTACGTGGTCCACTTGATTAGGCCGGGGTACTGGTGTCGCTTCGATTCGGATCGGAGTCTTTCACAAACCCTGAGATCTCCAGATGAGATAAGACGCCGGAGATCCTCAGTTGTCAACCTTTGTACTGGCGGCTTGCATGGCAATCCACACCACCAAAGTCTCGCCAATCCACATTAAACTCTCCAACTCACCTCTGCCTCGTTTTCCCTTTCCTTACATGCCCCAGGAAAAGGCAGTCGCCCCACCCGACTCGCAAACCAACATCCAAATCTTCGTCGCCGTTGATGATAGCAAGTTCAGCCGTAATGTCAAGAGGACCTTCACAGTACAGAAGCTGCATGAATGCGTTGGGGACCACGAGGGTATCTCCTCGGCTATGCAGAGGTTGAGGTCCAATGGACAGCTTATGGAGGATGACGAGACTTTTGGGAGGAGGGGTGGTGTACATTCTGTTTATGTAGGGTGATATATCCACACAAGTTTGACCTGAACGACTTACCTGACCTCTGAAAGTTAAGGCAAAGCCTGTGATAGAAGCCGAGGCGCAAGTCTACTCAGTCTGGATCGGGCTGTCAGAATGCTACGATTATCGTCTGGCGGACTTGACTGTCGTGGAGGAGGCTACTGCTGTGCTTCAGCTTAAGGACATGATGAAGAGGCTGAACGTTTTTGGGGAGGATTTCAAGCGTTTAGAAGTATTGAGGAGACGTTCTTGCGGATGAGACGACTTTGGGGGAGGTGAGGATGCTGTGTTGAGGAGATGGACAATGACGGACTGATTATTCGGGAATCGTATGGGTCTCAGGCGGGGGATTGTTCGATTCAGTCGGTATATTTATCGGATCGGAACGTCAACATAGTTTGTAGAGTCGCTGGCGATGGCCTTACCCCTCGAAGTTACGGATGTTTCGGAAGAGTGAAAGGTCGTGCCGTGAATCACATGCTTGTGATGATGTAAGTAAGCAGTGCTCGATGGAGATAGAGCTTGAAAATTCTCATTCGCGCATCGCGCAAGTTCTTCCTCATATCACCAGCGAGATAACAACCACATGACGATGAATAGCCCGCGAAGCGTCGTGTCTGTCAACATTCCGCTCACTGTCGCGGTGCCAATAGATATCGTTGCCCGCAGATACTACGACCTACCCTCGCCGAGCGGCGCAAGAATCTCATTAGCACCCTGAAGACAGCCTAAAGCGATCCAACTACAGTCAGAACAGTCCATTGCGACGACCACGCCGCACCGCGACCGGACACCGCTGAGAACTTCGAAGTCATAGTGCGCCCTGAAATATGGCCTGCGACGAGATCGGAGCTTTGAGGTGAACAAGTACGCGACCGTACAGCATCTGAGGGAATGGATTCATGCGCACTGCCTTGAGTTCCACCTGGAGGTCACGCGTTTCGAGTATCATCGAGAGTACATGGAGGATGAGGAGGCTTTGGGCGACGTAACCCACAACATCTGAGAATCTGGAGGAGATGATGACTGACAAACGAGAAAAAGTCAAGGTGGTTGATGGACGGCCAATTTTTCGCTGGCCATCAGTCCGGACACTGGCCGGCTGGATTGACAGGCAATAGGGATCTGGCCGGAGGGCCAGAATATAATATGGGTCCGTCCGGCCATGTAGGTGAATAGTAGTAGTCCATAGCATGTGAATTGACCTTATTGTCGCCCAAAGGTGATCCCATAAGCTATACCTTAGGGTTAAGGTGGTTACTAAATAAAGTGGTGAGATTAAGCTATTGCATCAT